>CM063502.1:157549748-157832248 GCA_032207245.1 Pardosa pseudoannulata
TTAAACACCAGGAATCTCCGAAAGATGCCCCAGTTATCATCGCAGGTGTGAACAGTGCAGCAACACACTACTTTGAGCTCTTGCTGTTATTTTTTTTTCTGAACAATAAACAATATTGCGCAACTTTTGATATTGTTCATTCATTATTCATGCACTGTTGTCTGATTTGGTTGTAATTCTAATTTGATTTTTTCAGTCTCTTAGAGTGGAATGCGACCATATGTTCCCTGATAATTATTGCTCTTCTGGATGGATGATTTCACTAAAACTTGCTTTGAATGTTTATCTTGCAAATCCTTAATTTTTACTTATTTAAACTCAACTTAGAACAGTTACTTTTCAAAACACGGAAATAAATTCTAGTGACTTCAAAAATCCCTTGTCCCGACTTGTTTGAATATCCCATCTCCGCAGAAAAGTGACAGTATATTACATTTATTTTTACATTTAATGACGGTCGATAAATACCTCGGTGAAGAATTTAATACACCATAATTTATCTGAAAATAAATTAACTTAGAAAGTGTTTTCAAAAGGACACGCAACGTCACTTGGTACGTCTCAGCCTTTCATTTTCACGATCACGGTAGCCCATCACCAATCCTTATTTTGTATTTGCGTTTCAACCAGAAACAAAATCAATGAGTTGAGATAACATGCTGCGTGAAACGGTCATGTTTCTTTCACTTTAAGCTATAAATTAGAAGAAAGGATTTTAAAAAAGAATATTTAAGTCGAATAGAACTATGATATATACAAGTTCTTAAGAATATTTTGTTATTGAACTCAATGATCTAAATGTAACAAATTTTAGAAATTTTAGCATAGAATACCTTTTGCATCTTTTGTAAGTTTAGTACTGGTTTATATTATACATTATTTTAAAAAATGGGGTTACGGAAATGATTTATCTCAAAAAAATTCTATAGTTTAATTGATAATTACTAAAATTCAGTTTCTTATAGCTAATTTTTATACAAGATTTCAAAGCATTAAAACTCGTGCTCTTGGCATTCCTACTGGTTTGATAACTTTTCGGAAAACATATTGCCTACTTTGAAGCAAAAGATTTCCATTTGTACTCCCTCAAAAATAATACTTAAAATAAATACTTCAGAAGTATTAAAAATTCTCGTACACCTTTTTTTAGTAGTACTGTTGCATGCTGAAAGTGCATAGACTGTAAATTTTTGTATAATAAATAAAAAATAAGTGACACATTTACGACTTTTTACAACTTTTTTTAAAGTTATGAAATAAATTTTAATTGATTATAATTGAAAATATGGAATTATATATTCATAAACTTTTAGTATTTTTTATTCATTTCGGTAATTTTATGGCTATGAATTTGATTTGGAAGGGGGTGGCTCGAGAAGTAAAAGGCTGTAAGAGAAACGATTCTAGCAAGGAGAGAAATTCGGGGGATTTTTCCCCTTAAATTATATTAAAGAAATCATTGGAATTTCTTTTCAAACAAATTTTGTCATACATTTTCTGCATATTCCAGCTTCTAAACCTTTTCCTAAAACACCCCGAAATAATAAAAATATATAAAAAAAAGTTTTAGGTAGAAGAACGTGAAGTGGAAAGGTACCAAATTCCTAGCAAGAAAGTTTGGAAGAATCACAGTACGACGTCGGTGACCTCAATAAGGCAATTTGTCGCAACGTCACGAACAAATACAATGACCTTACCATTCATTTTCATGTTTACAACAGCCAAAAGACAAACAATAAACTGCCTTCCATTTGAAACTAAAGCCAGAATTGTCATAATTTGAGAATTTGCCCTACTGCGTGAAATCGCCTTATAACTCCCGCGCTTAGTTATTTGCTTAGAAATACTTTTCTAAGGGACTACACTGTTGAAATTTACTTTTAGATAAACTACAAATCCCGGGCCAGATCGCTCATTCCTGGCTGAGTAACGAGATGAAGTTGTAGGTGAATTAAATCAGCTGTACACTCTTCATCATCGATTATCGTTCATGATTCAGACTGTATCCCAGTCTGTCAAATCCATTTCTGGCTCTAAGTATAGGTTTTGGGCGGAACGAGATAGGCTCAAAAATGTATTATGAAGAACTGGTCTTACAGCTAAAGGGGCATTTAGATACCGAAGTGTATGTTTACTTTTCCTAGAAAACAACCTGTAAAACTAAGAAATCTCTGTGTAGGCAAAATATCAACACAAACCAGGAATTGCGCAGGTAATGACAGCGACATCGTCGTACTATGAATATTCCAAATATTTATGCGAGCCGTTTAGAGCCTCTTCCACTCATCAGTAATTCGCTAAATTTGTTGTTTTATAATTTTATTATAATGTAGGTTGTTTAGGGTAGGAAAAGCGAGGCAAAAGTTTGAATATGTAGCAAACAGGCGAAAAGTTTGAAAACAAATCTCAAAAAAGATACTTTTAATGATTTTTTTTGTACAATTTAAGGAAGAAAATCTCCATCCCCCCCCAAAAAAAAAAAAATCTCTCTCCTTGCGACATATGTTAAGAGTGTATTTTACCGCAAAAATAATCTTTTCCCGCTTGAAATCGAATTTAGAGCCATAAAAGTTTCGAAAAGGGAATACCATGAGGTAGGTTTGGTTTGGAGCACTATGGTCTATATTTTGCAACAGGAGTACTGTATGCTTAACAGACCTACTGCAAAAACAGATTCCGACGGCTACGGATATCCAGGCCACTATGGGATTCGAACCCCCGTACTCCAGTACCAAAGATCAGTGCCATAACTATTGGACCATCTTTCGGCTACATAAGAAAGGAGTGTACACAGAAAATTGTGGATAGTAGGGAAAAACAAAGGTCATGTTCGGACTGGGTCATTTTGCACAAGGATCAGTAGTAATGGTGTCAATCGCTATTTTCATGCAGAACAGTGTAACAGATATTAATATACAACTTCATTTAAAGAATATCAAAACTCCATTCTGTGAAATGAGTATAAGTAAATCTAAAGTGAACAATCTCACGAAAATTTGTAAAAAAATTAAAAAAAAACATACTGAACTAATTAGTCATTAAAATTAACATGAATGTTTAATTATTTAAAAATTAATCAGATTTATGCAAGTATATGCACGAGCATATGTATAAAAAACATTATGCTTGTCTGTTTACAAAACTTATTATCTGACAAATCAGGATATAGCAGTTTAAATTCTTTTATATTAATTGTTTTAAATTTTTATTGTATTGCTTTATTATATGATTAGATGTATATCGAAATACGTAAGAATTTGTAAGATACATATCTCACACAGTTTTGTATAACTTTATTAAGTTTTTTAATGTGTTTCACTCAATGCAGAACTTTGAGTAAGCACCACTACTTCTTTAGAAAGCATAGAACCCCTTTGTGTACAGAAGCATATTTAAACGGATCCTAGTCAGATAAACAAAACTGTTTTAACAAACTAAGAGAAACGTGTTCAGTTAATTTACTACTTGCTACGAGCCAAATCGAAGTTGGGTATCCCATTTAGTACATGTGAAAGAAGACTAAGTCACCTTTTCATGTAGTATCAGCCAAGAATATCCATAATACGATAGAGCCCTAGTATGTTGAGAACTACAAACGAATATGTTATGTGCACACATAGGAAAAATAAAAAATCATCGATGTCAAGCTCTTTGGGTACTTGTCTTGAGGTTATTCTTCTCTCGATAACAGTTGTTAAAGGATCGAAACGAAAAATCCATCGATTTTCCATAAAATTTTAACATGTTTTGAAACTCTGGACAACTAGAGATGTTCGAGGAAATTGAACAACCGAACTAATTCTACACGAAGTGTAGTTTAATTCCGTGCGGTCTTCCGTCGTCAAATATATTAATAAGGCGGAAAAAATTTCTAAAAATGCTTTTATGCTAGCTAGGAAATTTTTCTCTTGTTTAGACATCTGTGATAAAACTGACGACATGCAAAGAAAAACAATAGCTAACTTAGGTTAAATAGTAGATGTATTCCGACAAAAGAATTCGATTATCGAAAGACTAACATGCAAAAGGAGGATCTCTCAGAATTTATACTTCTTTTAATATCATCCCGAATTAATAAACCACATTTTATTAAAGTACAAAAAGTAACAGTACCGAAGTGTTTCATTAGAATAAAAAAATTCTGTATCCAATGCTGAATTTAGGCTGAAATTATTTCTTTTACTTTTTTATCTGATAAGAGTCTGAAATAAGATTTTAAATGAAAGGTAATAACTTAATATACATTTTATTATATAACTGGCAGTTGAAAAGACGATTATTTTGACTAATTTGTTTTATAGATAGTCTGCTAGTCTTTTTATGTGTGATAAATAATATCAGATGGAAATTAAAAATATTTCATTTCAAGACTTAGGTTTTAGAATTTTTTGAAAAGCTACTATAAAGCTTTGCTTCTTGAAAACTTATTAAATTGCAATCTATTAATACCAATACCACGCAACTAGTCGCCTAATTGACGGGCGTAAAGTCTTCGTGATATTACACCATTACCCTTTTGAGGGTGAATGATTGTGGCTCTTGATTCTGTCCCCCATCTTTCTCGCCAACACCCCTCGAATTACAAGCCGTAGTAAGAAAAATGAAACTTCACGTAGATAGGCCTTCAAACGAATACGTTTTATCACATTTCGAGTTTTTTGGAGACTTTTTATCTGCTGCTTCTGTTTACCAAATCATTTTTAAGTATCAAAACACTGCATAAAATTATGGAATAAATCAATGTACATTTTATATGCTTAATTTTCAATTTAAAATTTCCATCATTTTCGATGTTATTAAACACATTTACTCAAATTAAAATTAGAATGTTAATAAAAACGTTAATAGATTATCTTACCTTAATAGATCTCCCCTTACAAGAAAGGAAATATACAGGAAATGAATTAGTTTATTTGCCACCTTTGATTTTCAAATTCATCATCAATGCAATGGAAACTTTTCAAACAGTAAAAGGATTTATATATATATGACTTGCAGCAAAAATGAACAGTCACATAATAAACTTGCATTATAAAAAATTGTGTAAATTTTTGGTTTAGACGACTCTTTTCTTCATAACAAGGCTTTTTGTTTAATTCTTAGTTTGTATTAAACAGAAGCATCTAAAGAGTTTTATTGTTGTTACAAATGAAAAATAAAATAAAACAAAATAATGTTTCTAATTCATTTATTCATAATCATTTGTTGACAGAAAATTTAAATTGACGCACTACATAAAACTGTTGAATTATATGTATGGTATTGTGACATGGTATTAAATAACATTAACCTTCAGGATCTTTCTAGAAATTTTCCTTTCCTTTAGTTTTTAATACGATGCATTACAAGTTTCATCATCATTTAAAGTGCAATAATTATTTAGTAATGTTAGTGACTTCTTTACAATTAATTTTAATAACACTTCTAGAGAATGGTCATTCTTATAAACTTTTATAAATAAATAACTTTCTTCTACTGATAAAATATTACAAACAACAAACATTGCAATTTTTCATTGCACTCTTTTATTCCGCTCAAACAATTCAAAATACTAAATAAATAAAGCTAATTATACAAGTAAGATGTAGAATGGTATATAAAATATGTTTTTAATATTTTGTACCAGAATAAGACAAATGTTACATATTTTTTTATTTTTGAAATATTTGTATTATGTATAATAACTGTTATTTCTTAGGGAAAAGTAAAAGATATAAATAGGGTTTTATAAATTAAAGATTAAAATATAGCAACTATGTGTCAGCGAAATGGATATATTCGTATATATTCAAAGTATATTTTCAAAGCATTTTAAAAACAAAATTAAAATAAAGCAGTCAGCAAAACTCAAGAAATTGAATAAATTTTTAACTGATTGTTTTATTAAACAAAGGAAATATATAAGAAATACTTTGGAAATCTTTGTAATATTGCAATCACGTGGAATAGCATATATCCACATTTTTTATAATTCTTCATTCTTCGGAAATTCAAAAGTTAACAATTTCTGTCCATTTCTGTGGTAAATATCTTTGAATTTTGGTACAGTATTTTTGTACATCATTTTAGTGAAAATGCTTTAGATAATTATATCATAGAAAATTTCTTCAAACTTGTAATTGTAGAATGCTCAAACCACAAAAGTTCACTGCTAACCATAGCCAAACACAATCGTTTGCCAGAGTAAATAATGTAGCTAAATTGCAGCCAAATACACGCCATATAATAAATGTTAGAATCTCGAAAACTACGTAGTTCTCTTCGGCCCAACGTAATCTACATCATGCGTTCTATCGGTAACCCGTAGTACGGCTTGATCATTTAGGTAATGTTCTAGCGAGGGGACATTCCTGCACCAAACCAGATTCATTTACAATTAATTTTTAATCAATGGTAATGTTAATGCTTTGAAATAACACAAAAATGGTTAAGGTAAAATAAGACTTATTGTATTATGTTTCTGAAATTTTTTCACGAAATTTAAGAATTTATAGCTAAAAAAGGAATTATTTAAAGTTTATTGCATATAGTGTTATCAACATTTGATAAGCTCTGACGTAAAATCTATCAAAGGAGACTGGATTTGATTACAGTTTTAAGTCGGGGATATCCAAGGAATGCATCCTACTAAAATGGCATCCCAGTGGTCTCACTTGTAGCATTTATTAACTGCCCTTTCCATTTTTGTTGCAATCCTAGCTATGTAATGAAAATTCTTAATATAACGTATATTAACGTCACCAGAAGATGTCAGTACATGAGCTCTACAACAGCACAATTGAAAGATATCTATGTATTCACGTGCTACGACTTAAAATAATTTTTCATAAGTAGTTAAGACGATGGGTTTAAGACCAGTAGAATAAAATTGAATTTTTACTGTTTTATTACTTCGTATAACAATATAGCAGATATATTACAAGCCGTCACTAGATTTCACTATTTGAACTCTAATGAACATTACCGAGAAATGAAATTTCTTAACTTTTTTAACCTTTAAGATAAAGTGAAAAATAATGATTATTTTGACGTGTCATGTAATCTATAAAAATAGAAACTGTGTGTAATTTATTAAGCGTACAATGAAATTATGTGTAGTTTTCATCATGATGTAATAAGACTACTTTGGGTTTTTACTATCTAAGCAATGTCTCAGTTAATCATTTATATTAAAATAAATCTTTAAATATCTACAATTGTCATTTCATCGAAAACTGTAATATTTGCATTTGAGTACAGTTCCTCAAACTCAAATGATGTAATACATCCCAAAAATATTAAAAAACTCTGAAAACTGCATTTATGATCTTCACTAATATATCTTTAAAATATTATCTGTTGTATATAAATTTCAAAGAAATTCTTTTAAATGTTTAAACAATGCATTTATCGCAAAATACAATTAAGATTTATCTGTTTCGTTTTAAAAGAAAATAACACGTAGATCAATGAACTATTAGTCGAAATTTTAAATACGTTATTTACACATGAATAGTAATATTTAGGCTATGTAAAAAGAAACTTTCAAATTTTCTTTTAGGTTTTCATTTTACTTAAAATCAAACAATGTTTCGATGAATTGACTATTTACATGTTTACAGACCTGAAGTTCGCCAACTCATCCCTTTTCATTAAAAAGACTCAAAATAATTTGCAGTTGAAAACAGATTCTTTAGAGAACAAAAGTGTTTATTTTGTCCCGAACTGTTTTGAAAGAGAAACAACTTATAAAAATTATCCCAAACTCCGCAACAGTTTAGGAGACTCCCGGCTTCTTAAGGGCGAGAAATTCAGAGCTAATTTACATTGAAATTAAACCTTTGTCAGCAGTCTATAAAGGAAGAATTCGAAAAGGTCTTTTCTTTTGTGTACTTTTTAGGTGCAGAAGTAACATTGTTAGAGGGATCTGGCTAAAGCGCAATTTCAGCTTCTTTCGAATTGTTTCTCTGAGTGGAAAAAACCTATTTTCGAAAAGAACTCACAAAACCGTAAAAGAGTGGGAAAAAAGTGGTGAACTCAAATTTAATAGCTTAAATAAAACTGTATACCTCAAATTTAGTTTGGGAAAAGTGGAATTTACTATCACGATTTATTTGTACATATTAAGATTTAATATATCGAAAATAAATGATAGAACAACTTAATAAGTTTTTACTTATGCATTGAAAATGTTTATACCATTTGCATAAAATTTTATACATTCTAGAAATTTATAAACAGTGATCTATTTTAAATTTAAGGCAATAAATATATGTATACTTTAAAATTTACCATCATATAACTTATGTTGATATGAATCATTCAGATATATATATATATATATATATATATATATATATATATATATATATATATATATATATATATATATATATATACATATATATATATATATATATATATATATATATATATATATATATATATATATATATATATATATATATATATATATATATATATATATATATATATATATATATAAACAGAAACTTTCTGTTGTATGGATAATATATGAAAGTAATGATTATGTACTCAGTATATTGGTGCAGGATATATATTAATACACCAAGCTAAAAAAGTGATTTTAGAGAGAAGAAATGTGTGAAAGTATATTCCCTAACAAACCTAGACCTGATTATAGTATTATAAAGGATATAACTGCTTAATCCCTAAAACTTCTTTTGCTAATTTATACCACGATTTTTTTAAAGACCGAGCTGTTGAAATAGCTAGACAACCATCACAGGGATCGCACAACAAATACTGAGATTACCTAGCAATAAGTTAACACAACAGTTATTTCTCTCGTTTCACTATTTCTGTTACTCACCGAGATACATCCGTGTTGTATGTCCACAAGCTGTTCAGCATAAAAAAGTATAGACAATGAGAGAGAATAAAGGACATCAAGCATGTACGTGTAAAATTTTGCCAGAAACTTTTACAAAGTTTCAGAGGCATTTCAGTTACTTAACCAAGAATCAGAGGTCTCCATGTGTGTCTCCAATACAGTTCTGAGATTAATTTAAACATTTTGAAAAAAACAATGTCGATCGGTGAGGATTCCGATAAAAGATAAAGGTGATGATGGTTATGTCTTTTAGAAAATTGTATCATTTGGACAAATGGTAAACAGTGGAAATTAGAAATTCTAACGTATATCAGGGTTTCTCTGAGCAGGAAGAGTTCTGGAAGTTCAAGATGGAGAAACAAGAGTTGGCTGGTCAATCAGATAAGTAAATCTATGCTTCATGTATTGTAGCTACCTATTTCTATTTTTCACTTGCTAAATAATTATACAATTACCTGAGCATAGTTTGAAAAGAACGTTTTGGTGTTAGGGGATGTAAAAGAATTATTTATTTTATAAGCTTCAATTCACAATTCAAATTATTCTTACAAATCTTACCGAGATGTTTAAAGATTTCACATTACCTATTTATGTGGGTTAAATGGTCTATAAAACATTATACGCAACTTTAGATTTAATAACAGGTGTACCTTTGTTGAGTACGCATTTTTTTCCTTTATCAAAGTCAAATGTAAATTTTCCTTTCCTTTTTTATAAATTATGGCACTTATGTTACGCATAAAAATATTAAAACAATGACTTTTGCATCCTTAAAAAAATCAAGGGTACTTTTCTTCGGAAGCCCAAATATATAGAATTAGATCCATTGTTTCTTTTCTCTCAACATTTTAAAGAACAAGGTATTTTTTGCTGAATACGATGTTTAAACCCTATTATAATTTATTGCCAATCACGTATTAGTTTTAGTAGTTAATTTAAATTCTTAGAGAAAATCAAGATCCTTACAAAAATGCGTGAGCAACAACTGTAATACATGCTTAAAATTCTATCAATATTAAAATTACATCAATGGCAAAAAACTGTACTTACGTTTATTTAAATTACTCACAAATCTTCAAATTTCTCCAAGTCCGTATCATCACATGTTTAATCTAATATAATGCAATTATGAACTCCTGAACAAAGCCTCGAACTGGAACTGGAAATGGAAATGAATCAGAAATCGGAAAAAGCTGTTATTTTGGTCGGAACAAGAACTGCTACAAATCGAAAAAAATATCGGTTTATTTTGGTTCGATATAACTTCAGTCATTTTTTTAATGTAACCAAATTTTCAATAACTTCTAAGTTAACGTCGACTATAATATTATCGCCATTACATGTACATTGTGCCGAACGATGACCCAATGGTTAGCGTACTGATCTACGGTACCAGAGTTCGTGGGTTCTAATTCCATTGTGGTATGGCTGCTCGTAGTGATGCGGAATCGACATTAGCAATAGGTCCCGGTTTCATTTGCCTTCGTGTTGCAAAGAAGTAGACCGTAGATCTCCAAACCAAACCAAACTACATCCACATGGATTCTCGATTTCCTGTTTGATGTTTACTAATACTTTTCTGTTTCAGTTTCACCTGAAACTACTTGTAGAAGGTAGATTTAATTCAGTTGAATGTTCAGTTGTCAAATGCAATTTTGAAAACAGATAACAATGCCAATGCTCACCGTTCTCTGCTCACCACTCGTTCCCTACATTGCTTATGATAGAATTATATTTTTAGTAAAAAAAAAAATTATATAATGAAATTATTCACTGGAAACTGAACCCAAAACTGTTATTTTTGGCGGGACGTAAACCGGAATTGAACCGATATACACTGGTGTGCAAGACTTAAGCAACAGGTGGGTTTTTGTCATAACTCCATGAGAAATCATCTGAGAGACATAAATTACATTGTCTGCATTACTGTGGCCAGGTGCCTTCATAAAGGGGACCTATTCGCCCGCCGTCCTGAACGCTGCCTTCCGTTGAAAGGTGGCTACTGGTGGCACCATTTACAGTGGTGAAGAAATAAAAAAAACTGGACAACTGATCAATGAGTCCTGTACTCTTTACGGATGAGAGTCGGTTCAGTACCAGTCGGTTCAGTACGATTCTCAACGAGTTTTGATTTGGAGAGAGGTCGGGACCCAGTTTTATCCTAAGCATCAAGGAAAAACACCGTTACTGTGGTCCTGTAGATCTTGTCTGGGGAGGCAATATGCTGAACGGGCGAACTGAGCTCCACGTTTTCGACAGAGGTTCTGTAACCAAGAATCGCTTTTCTGAGGAGGTACTCCTTCCCCATGTGCGTCTGTTCCGAGGTGCCATTAGCCCAGACCTTCTTTTTATGGATGACGCACGGAAACATCTGACTCTTACTGCTGAGGAGCTACTGGAAAGTGAAGCTATCAATCGAATGGATTGGCCAGCGTACTCCCCATATTTAAATCCCATCGAACATGTGTTTGAGGACACGCATTGCAGCACACTTACATCCTCCTGAGTATGCCCTACAACTCAAACAGATGCTGATTTCGGAATGGGCACTTCTACCGCAAGAAATGTTGGACCAGCCGGTTCTGAGTATACGGATACAGTGCGAAGCCCCCATTGAAGTTAGGGGAGAGCATATTCTATATGAAGGAACATCTGCTTGTTGTTCTTCCACTTGGATAGACAATCATGAGTCACGATATTATGCGTTCAATAAATCTTGTTTTTGTTTGATTCCATACCGTATGCATTGTATTCCTTTTTCAGCGCCGCTGCTTCCCTCATCCTTTACTTACATAATACTTTCCCTCATTTCTGAATTTCATGTCTCTGATATCTCTTGCAGCTATGGTAAAAAAACCCACCTGTTGCTTAAGTTTTGCTCACCAGTGTATATGTTTTGTTGAACCGAAAAGAAAAAACTTAGGTTTGAAGCCCTGCTCTGGAATGATGGGTGCTGGGTTTGCTGTCCCCGAGGGTAGTCCTATAACCTCTAGTCCAAAGTTTTCACCAATGCTTTATGCTTTAGTATGTGGCAACTTCACTTGTTGGACAGTCTCGCTTTTGTTTGGCTTGGAGCGCTACAGTCTACTGTTTGGCCAAACGAGGCATAATGAGACCGGGAGCTACAGGAAATAGTCTGGCAGTAAACTTTTTAACGATATTAATGACAGAAATGATTCTACAATGAAAGCAGATAATAAAATAAATGCGGTTAAGTCAAAATATTTTAATTCTGTTTTTCAACAAAATAGAATTAAAACATCTAATATATATTAGTCCAGTTCTCACAATCTTGTTTGAAATCGTAATACCCCACTGATGACAGTTCACGAATAATATTACAATACTTCTATTAATAAATATTCACTGTCTAAACTCGATAAAATACTGCTCATTTTCTATAAATTCACAAATGTTTAAATGTTCATTTTTACTTATTCTCTGTCGACACGTTCCTTTTTATAAATATTTCGAGGAGAATGATTTTAAACAACTGTCAGAAAACACAATTATTACGAAGTCACAATAAAAAAAATTCTTACGCGAGGCCACTACGAATTTTTTTAAACTTCATAAAGTGGGAGAATTTAAAAGAAATTGAATGATGAGATCGTTGTCTTTAAATGGAATACAAGGTTTCAAAAATACGACCCTATCTGTGTGTATTTTCTAATAATGATAGTTTTTGTTGGTAAATCATTTTGCGATTCCACAATGGTATTTCATGAATAAAAGATAACTTTTCCTAATGCAGGGTGGTAAATGACACTTCTTTGGAGCAGGATTACGCTGAAAATGTTCTCCCTCATTACTAACTAATCTATTTTCTCCGATCACGCTCTTTTATTGTCATCTAAATGACATATTAAAAATGTGACACTTTGGTAAAAAAAAAAATAAAGATACCAGTCAACAGGAAAATAAATGTGGAGGAGAGAAGATAATACAGAGAAAGATGGAAATGAAATTCTTAATTTTGCTGGGGTTTTTTCTTGAAAACAACTGGTTCTGACTAGAGAAAAAATAGATTTTTTTTTTAAATCTAAAGTTATTTCAAGCTTACTTTTCGGACAGAAAAATTATAAGAAAATAAAAGAATAACATATTTTTAAATAAATATACTAAAAGGTAAATAATATTCTGCGGGATAACAAAAAGACATAAATCCCCTTATGATTATCTATGTACATTTTATATATGTTGTTACATAATAATAGCTAGAAGGTTTATATAAGACTATGTGTTCTTTTATGTACAGAAAAAATATTTTTAAACTTTTAATAGCCACTCCGAAAAACTGGCATGAATGTTCGTAGCCGTTCGAAATCTGTTTTAAGCAGTAGGTCCCGGTCTCATTATCCCTCGTGTATCAAAACAATAGACCATAGTTCTCCAAACCTAACTAAACTTCCAATAATTCAATGAAGCGAAACAAATGAATATGGTTACTTTTAAGTTAAAATAAACAGCTAAAATATTGTAACATTAAAATATTTGAAAAGCCTCTTTTCTCCAGCTTTTTTTAAACATATCTCTCCAGTTATATATGGTAGTGCATTACTTTTACTTAATGTGTAATAATGTGTGATAAGTCAGTTTATTTCCTAAAGTATTATCTAAAATAACACATGAAGTCACTATCCCGCCATTACGTCTATCATCTGTATTTGTACATTATCCATTGCAGAACAGACGATCGTTTCAAAAGAATACAAAATCATTAACGAGTTTAGATCATTAGATTAACGAATTATGTTAACTTGCATGAAATGGACGTATTTCTTTTGATTTTATCTACAAATTAGGAGACACCCTATTTATGATTTGGTTTGGTTTGGAGCACTACGGTTTGCTGTTGCTCATGAGGGTTAATGAGACCGGGACCTTCTGCTTAACCCCTTCCAGGTTCATTTTATTTCGGGATTATGGGTCAAAAAATATCAATTTTTAATGCTTATTTTTATATGTACATAGCTTTTTAAACATAATAGCATCATTCGTATACAAAATTTCCTAAAAATTAATGTAAAAAAATCAATTTAAATAAATGAGTAATTTACATGTACAGTTGGCTTTCTGTACGGCAGAAATCATTAGAATTTGGAATCAATTCACAATAACTATAAATATAAAGCTTAGAATACCTAGTTTTTTACCTTGAATTAAATTAAATTTATATCCTATGCATTTACATAAATGATTATGAAATTATTAATCAAAATTTCGTAGTGTGTGATACAATCGATAACACGGTACTGCACAGAGTCCAACATCGCAATCTGGACAGTAGAACCTTGTTTCTCTCCTTACCTTCTTCTATCTACTGCCTCTCTTTGAGCAGTAAATAATCTAGTAGTCAGAAAAGCAAACAAAAGCATTCGAAACCATAAAAAGCACATGTGAAATAATTCAGGAAAGACTGATTGCACAGTGTAAAATTGCACAGTGCCCAAGCTACACACGGGATGAGCCAGGATATTTTGCCTGCCCGAGTTCAGCTCGGGAAAAACCGGGAAGGGGTTAAAGTCGATTCCGAACGACTACGAACATCCATGCCAGCAGCGGGATTCGAACCCGCGCACTCCGGTATGGAAGACCAACGCTCTACCATTCGGCATCTTTCGTCGATACCTTATTTTAGAGTGATGCATATTTTAATACAATTCGAACAACTTTAAACCAAAGTGCTAAATGTAAGCATAGAATGGATATACTATTGTATATACACAAAGTTGATTTTAAAATGTTAACCTTATGCATACGTTTCCGATACATTTTGATTGTGTTTCCCCTGTTAAATCCGATCTTTGTAGCGTCTCCAAATACATTTAGGGAAACAAATATTGCTCATTAATACCAGTAACATAATTTTAGTGGTTTCTATTCAAGTAGAATAAATGCAATGTTATTAAATATAATCCAAAAAATTGGTGTTTTATGCAGAAATTACAGTATTCAAAGTAAAACTCTTACAATAAGCCTTTACTATTCAATTTAAGATTTTAAAAGAATAAATGTTGCCACATATTTTACTTAAATAGCAAACAAAACTATATTAGTGAATATTTTTACACCAAGAACTTAAAACTTTACACAGCATTTGAATGACGTAGCACTTATACAGATTGACTTGAAAGAAAAACTGATTGAAAGTAAAATTCCTGCATTATTAAAAATCCTCAATTTTAATAAAACTTTAAAACCTGATATTCTCTATGTCTCCTAACGTATATTTACCATTTTTCACTATTAAAATCTCAAACTTAACTGAAAACACATGTTGTAAGAATACCTTTAAAACTCGGTTGTCCCATCTAGTAAAGAATAAAAATAAGATTACTTTCGGAATTACTTTTCGTCCACTACGGATTACTGTTTGTAATAATAGCACATTATCCAATTGGAGTTAGGCCCATAAAACTACCAAGAAAGTTATTTAAACAGGAGTTATATTAATAATGGTAAAATGAACAACTCTAATTACTAAATCAAACAAATGCTGTGTATACTATCATGAAGGCAATCGGTAAAAGTAACAATGGGAATTAAAATTTAGCTCTATTTTTATCCCGGGTGGTATGAGATTATATATGTATATATATATCAATTTAATCGTACTGTTTAACAGTTTATAAATTGATATGTTATACATACATATATAATCTTAGTTTGATTTCTACGCTGGTTCAGGCAAATAATTTGTCAGTTGGAATAACTTAACTACTTACGTATTTATATTAACTACATTAAAGCTAAATTTTAAAAAATGAAGCTAAACTCAACTTTATTTAACTTATTTAACATTTCATTTATCTATAGATTATTTTTTCTGAATCCTCTCTTTTTAATGTTTTTAGTTTTACTGCTGTAAAGTAATCTGGGATTGAAGTTCTGCCGTTCATATTATGTTGTAATTAGCGTAATGTGCTTCCACCCGATAGGCTTCGGTTGAATATGCAAGTAAGGTTGAATATTTGTATTGTCTCTCCATTGAAAGTTATGTTTTCCACCTATATGGTGCTAGCAATATAAAATAGTTAACAAAATTTGCAGTACTGTAGATGCATTGGAAAAAAGGGAATCGACGAACTTTCCGGTTGACTTTTCCGGTGGCCTCCTCTAGTGCTCAGTCGTTAGCAATAAACTTTCTTTTAAAACTCGCATTAACACTGTCAATAAATACTGGAATACCTGTATTCCAATAAACAAATAACCACAAAAATATTTGATTAGTGAAACCCAAATAGGATTTTTAAGCAAGGTAGATGTAGTATATTCCAGAAAATTTTGGTTCTAAAGTTTCTTTAGTATATAAGAATTTTGTCCTAATAAGTCACCAAATGGATTCAGTTGCTTATAACAGTTATGCACCGAACCGAGCCCCTTTGGCCATGAAGCTCTCCAGGCATATCTCAGTGGTGGTGGGCAGGTCGCACGTACTGAACCGCTCCACTCGGCTGACCCCCGCCGAAGTTCAGCTCATCTCTCCTCGCTTTTATCTTTAATTTTGGTAAGTTAAAAGGATATTTATATTATGTTTTTGGCGTCTATACTAAGTAAGTAGCTTTATTTCTATTTCTGCACATTTCTTTTGGTTGTAAATTCATGTATAAATTTTGGTAGCTTGGCTATGTGACTATATGCCTGGATTTCTGACTTCTTGAACCCATCTGTTTGCTTGAAATGCTACATTCTGTATTTTCGCTACATAAGGCTAATATTATCCTTGGAACCAGCTTCCTGTGTAGCTCTTGCTGCCTTTAATCGTGTTAAAAATTATCTATCCAATATTAGCATATTGTTATTAATGCTAACTAATAAAAAAACATACCGAAGACTTATTACATTTAATTAGAGTCAATGGGAAAATGCTGAACACATTTTGCATATATTTTCAAAAGAAAATCAGGCTCAAGTACCATTATATCAGTATATGTTCAAATTGAAATCAAAACCGTAAAAATATACAATATCCCCATATAATCAATCGCATTGCTACAAAACTGGTAATAAATCACATCACTATAATAGATGAGCAACAAATCGCATTACCTAACAAGATCAAAAGTAGATTCAATTGATTATAGAATAATCAATTAAAAAAATTTTTCACGTCTTAATTTCCCGGAAATATAGTGAAGAAAAATGCATTTTAGTGTATTGCATATTCTAACTCTCGGTAGTAATAAAATAGTTATTTAATAAAAATTTTCCTTTAAAGCACTAAGTGTGACATTTTAAGCTCCACAGAATTTCAATCAAAATTTTACTAGCACTGAATATAAATTCTTGATTTGTGAATGTCTGAGACGTGAGAAAACTTAATCATTACTATGCCCAAATCCAGCGCCAAAAAATACATACGAATCAGCTGAGAATTGTAGAAAAACACTAACATGGATGTCTCGGATAATCTTATGTCGAAGGACAGAAAAAGTACGAGACACCATAAATAATCTATAGCTAAAATAACAATTTTCTTTACCTATTTTGGAATAACTTTTTCTCCTGTTTTATTCAAAGTAAAAAATAAAACAATTTTAAAACTTATAGATTTCAAAAATCTAACAATATAATAGAGATGTATTTAAAAAAATAGTAGCAAAGTTACAAAAATTAGAAAAATAAATTCTTCTGCACTCTCTTCGAAAAATCCGAGACATCGCATTTCAATATTTCTTTACAATTGCAAGTGAGAACTAAATCACATTCAAAACCACTTACGAGCCCTATAAAAAGTTTTACCAAAGGTAACAGTTTGCAGAACAATTATTTTAAGCTATTTTATTGATAAAATTAGGAACATCATATGAAGTTGGAGTGAGAGGTAGAGTTAAAAGTACGTATTTAACACCTTTCACAACGCTGAAATTCGGAACAAACCAAGCCTAACTTATGCACCCGAATGGTCACGAAAAGAGCCGATGCGGCGGAGCCCAAGTGTTGAACTTTAGACACATCTTACGACTAAGTGCAAGATACCCGTACCGGTGTTTACTTTACGCGATGGTCCTCTTGTGAGTTTCAAATGAATCTGAGTCAAAAAGTTTAAAAAGTATCTTAGTTATTACATATTATTACAACCAACTCTGTATAACTAATTATAATATAATTAATTAATGGCAAAATAAGTTGAAACTTTGAAGTTACTAGCAAGATAAGTTTCGCTACAAATAAGTTGAAGCGAATTTACGGCAGTAATAATTAAAATGAAATAAATTTTCGGATTATGTCGTAATCACTACACCTAAAAATGAAAAATACTATATAAATAAACAATTTAATATCAAAAAACTATTTTATTGAAAAATATCATAAACTTAAAATTTATAATTTTGCATGATATGGTATTTTATAAAACATCACTGATTATAACTAACTCTTTTAGTATCCATCTATTGATTGCTTGAAACATTGGAAGCCTTTTCATGCTAACAACTTGCTTTTTTAATAATTTCGCTTTTGTATTTATACATGCTGGAGTGTTTGACAAAATTAAAAACGATCAAGAGTGTTACTTTTTACGAAGAAATACGAAACGTGTGAACCTCTTGTAATGGAATAGTAAAAATTGAAGAACGACTGAATCTTTCATGGTCATGCCAAATGCATATGTTTGCTTAATTTTCAAATCTTATCTTGATTACAACAATGTATCCTACGGAGCAAGGAAACTGCATTAGGAGACAATATGTAAAATACTTATTCATATAAAGAAGAGATAAGAGCCCATTCAGAAATTTTTGTTTGACCCGACATTATGGCACGTGATTATCATGTTCAGACCGAAATGTGGATTACGAGCATGACTCTTGATATTCAAGTGTGGCCTAAAATTTTTATTATAACTCAAACTGCAGAAAATAGTGCAAGGGGTTAAAAAGCCATCCAAATTTAATGCTATTGTGAAGTTTACCATTACAAAATGCTCTTTCAAATCAGATGATGTTTGAGCGAATTTAGAGAACTTTTAAATAAAAAAGACATTTTTTATGCCATAAATAAATTGACGTAAATTAATAAAAAGAAAATCATTATAATAATATTGAATGGTTTGAATATTTATAATTTGAGCATAAAATTGTCTGTAGAAATTGTGTTTATTATCTGGTACACTATGGTAAATAAAAATTAAGTGGTTAAAACCTAATTGAAAAATGATAATTCTAAAGACAAAAGAAGAATTATTCGCTTTTGTATGCAAGAGTAAGAAAGGTTTGTAAAGAAGTGATAAGTTTTAAGGTAGAACAGTAGAATGGAAATTATCACAACGAGTTGTTTCTATTCAAAACAGGGTTTATAGAGTCTACTCAATAATTTAAACGCAGGGATTAAACACAGTTGGTTGCGTTCCAAAACCTTGTATTAACTGAGAAATTACTTCACAAACAGATTAAAACAAATTAGCTAAACAAATTAGCTGCCAAGTTGCTTTACGATATCATACTCTGTCTCATAATAAGGTGATACGGTCAGTGCAGAAATTATTGTTCACGTTAGAGTACAGGTGCCACTTTAAAAAATAGTTATCACAATGTATTTCAGATTATCGGGGGAAATATATAAAATGGGCAAATTTGAAAGGTAAACATTGTTTATTATTTTGAGTGAAATACTAATAGTCTGAAATCACGTTTACATGCACAAATGACCTTATTTACTGTGTGCAGTGTTTTTGACAAAACCTAGACTTCTTTGTGTATATAACTTTTAATCATTTATGTATGTTTTATTAAAAAAATTCCTAATAAATTGAGTATATACATACATACATACATACATACATATATATATATATATATATATATATATATATATATATATATATATATATATATATATATATATATATATATATATATATATATATATATTAACATATTAACTAATGTATGTAGGGATAATTCTTAAAAACTTGTTCTTACTGTTTGAAAAGTTAAAATTTTAACATTCTCAAATCATCATACAAATTTTAATCCAATATTTCTTTAGGAATATTTATTTTTTTTAGCATTTTACATTATTTTACATTTCTCGTCTGACAACAACATTTTACATTACTTTTAAAAGCTATCCAAATACTGCAGGCACGTTTTTAATGATTATTGGAGCAAAATAAATTGTTTTATATAAGAACAAAATTTTAAGAAAATGTTTTCAAAATTTCCCTTGTCATTGAAAATCTAGAGCACATTTTGAAGAAATTGCATAGAACAATGTATACTATTTCATATATGCAGTTGGAATGGAATGAATCTGATTAAATCAGTGTAAAGTTGGTACATCTAAAAAATCATTCAGATAAACGAGACTTTAACTTGCACACATTTTTTAACCGAGTACTTTGGGTACTGATTTCAGAGTTTAATGAGTTAAGGATTGTCACCCTTAATCAAACAATTGACTCTGAGGTTTTATTCTTACTTTAAAAATATATCTCAATTTATGGACAGGCGTCCCCCTACAACGATATACCTATAGTAGAGCTATAAGATAACAACATCGACGTAAGAGTTCCTCAGGTAAAGGAAACGTCAACAACATTAAAGGAGTACTTGGATGACTTGTTCAAAAAGAAGCTGTTACAGTTCTAGTGAAACTCAATACGGTGAACAAGAACCTACGCTTAGCCATCAAAGGAAAATAACTTCAGACTGTGGGACTTACACACAGGTAACACATATCATTAAGGTAGAAACACCATCGTTTGGCTATTCGAGTAAATGAAGGAAGCCTAAAACATCTGAAACTTCAATTCCTTCTTCTGCAAGGGGAGAGGTCTGTGTTCACAAGGCCAATAAAAAAATGCAAACCTTTGAAAATTGACCTTGCTCTTCGCCTGTTCGCTCCTTGTTTTCAGAATCACTCGAGAGATTTCTCAAAATGTTCAAACAGGAATGGGTTGGCTATAAACTCAACTCCTTGTTACACATTTAAGTAATAAAGTGCCGACACTAATACTGGGATTTTTCTAATAGAGATTCCAAAAGGTAATATTTGACCAGTGCGTTGAAAGTAGCCGAAGTCTTCGTGGTTTCGAATTATTTTTGTTATTCTAGACCCTCATGCGCACCGATTGGGAGTTTATAGATATTCCATTACTTTCTAGAGTAGCGAAGTTTTAAGGCATCATCTGGATCTCCGTGGAATTTTAGAGAGCCAGCTTTGGGAGACGTCAGTCTCGGGTTAAATTCCGAAAAGCCCTTGTGCTTCTGGCAGCCATTCATCCGAATAATTTTGGGATGCAGATACCAGTTTCTAAGAACTGTTTATTCATTTATCTTCAGTGATCATCTTGCGCCTATCCTGATCAGTAGAATTCTCGTCAAAACTGTGTATTGGTGACTATCGTTACAATGTGTGAATTTTTATCTACATTGGGTTTGAATACAAACTAATTATCATTAGTACAAATCTGATTTCATCATTCCTCTAGCATTAAAATGTGTATTATAATCCAGAATTAAGAGTGTCTGTATTGAAAGTAATGTTTAATTAACGTCTTTGTACTGCTCGTCACCTGTTTTCTGCGCAGATGTTACCCGCATCCAATCCAGATGGGTTTATGTCGAACGATGGCCGCATGGTTAGGAAGCTAATGTTTGATCTTTGAGTTCGGGGATGACTACACTATGGCATGGAAGTTCGTAGCTGTTCGACATCGGCTTTAAGCAGAAGATCCCTGTCTCATTAGCCCTCGTTTTGCAAAAAAAAAAAAAAAAAGACGTTACCACTCCAAACCAAAACCAGAAGGGTTTATAGCTATTTAAAACCCAATGCGGAAGGGGAAGACACTTCCACTTTAAGTTTCACTAAATATTTTTAAATAAATTACTAAGTACAATTTCATTAAAAAAATTACTGATGGCATCTTCTATTTTCACGTATTAGTTTGGAAAAATTAAAAAATTATAATGAGTGAACGAGTAAAAGGCTTATATAGTTATTCTATTTCCCTGGTACTATAATTCTTTTATTCATGTATCATTTTATTAATATTTAACTTCTGCCACTTCTTTGTTAGTATTGAAATTCTGTTTTATTTATATATTTTTTCTGAACAATAAACAGGGTATAAAAAGTAGTCATAAGACTTGAATTAAAATCAAGAAATACATATTTATAGATTTGACAAAGTAGACTAAGTAACACTTTCAGTGCGTAAGTGCCAATTCATGCATCTGGATTTCGTAAAAATAAATAAATAAATAAAGCTTGTATTTAACAGCACTGGCCTGACATAACCTGTACAACTTAATACCTACAAAAAGGAGTTGTAAAGAACGGATTTATACAGACATAATAAGCATAATCAATATACCAAAAAATTAAACAGTTTAACATTCGTTACAGATAAACTAACTCTCAATTATAGGTATTCGTAACAATTAACTGTGAAACTAGCGTTTGACTTCAAACTTTACCACATTATCAAATTCAAGGGAAAAATTTAACTCTAGTTTCAGCTGATTGCCAAAAGATGGCCAGATAGTATGATGTACAAATCTTAAAATATGCTTATGTAATCACCGCAGAAATATTTGAATTGCATTTTTTACTTTAAATAGTTTGTAATTTTGAAAGTAAATTTTTTTTCGAATTGTGTCACCGCTATTAAGTAAAATATTGCTTTCAGCTGCAATGAACCACGCCTGATCCGCCCGCATAAGATAGCATTTGAGGTGATTCTGCGAGCCATAAAGTTTTTGAAATGGATGAATGCATCCTCTTGCCCTTTTCTGTTTTGTCCTCCCAAACGGCTATTTTGGAGAGGAGATAAAAGGGCACACATTCTAACAACGAAAAATAAATTCGAGTACGAGTAAAAATCTATGTTCTTCCAAGAATTATCTGGAATATCATCCACGAAGCGATTGGGGGCTTTATACAAACACAAGTTTCTATATTTGTTATTTTGTAAAAAAAACACGGCATTTGTCGTAGACTCATCTAGTGTTTTACATTAAAATATTTCTCTATAAAAATAATTTCCGCATTAAAATTTCTCGGCTCAGCCTTTTGACGGTATATGACCCTTAAAACCAGGGCTTCGAACCGGAACTGAACCGAAAACCGAAAACCGGAAAAAACCGTTATTTTGGTCGGAACGAAAACCGGAACTGAACCGAAAAAAATATCGGTTTATTTCGGTTCGATATATCTTTCAGTCATTTTGTTACTGTTACCAACTTATCAATATTTTCTAATTTAACGTCAACTTTATAATTACATATCCGCACTTGTATAAGATTGCAATGGTGGTTTTGGCAGCTCCAGCTACACAAGTTAGTGTTGAAAGAACGTTTTCAGGTTTGAAATTTATTCTCCGAGACAACAGAAGTAATCTCAGTGAAACCACGTTAGAAGATATATTAATAATTAGAGGCAATTTTCATATGTTAAATAAATAATATATTTTTTACATAATTATTGCAAGGCCAAGTGCACGATGTGAGAGTCAAACGACGAATGTGGGTAATCATGAACCTAGTTGTCAAATGCAATTTTGATAATGGATAACAATGCCAATGCTCGCCGCTCTTATCGTACCTGCTGTTTCCCTACTAGAAATAATCTGAAGATTTTCTTAAGAAAGTGCCATTTTCTTAAGAAAATCTTCAGAAAAGTGAAGATTTTTTTTAGATTTAATTTTTCTTAAGATTATCTTAAGAATTTGTTCAGATATTTTGAAGATGTTAAGGTGAATGACATGTATCTGAAGATATTCATAAGAAAATGTTAAGACAATTTGCAGAGTAACTTTATCTTTAAAATAAGTTAATAACTAATAAGAATTTTTTCAGAGATATAAATAATTTGAGATATTCTTCAGAAAATTATCAGTCATAACTTAATAAGTGGTTTTAAGATGTTAAAATATAGAACTTTTTTTTTTTTTTTTTTTTTTTGCAAAATACTGTGTTATCAGTAATTATGCAAATTACAGTATTTCTTTTTTTTTTTCTAATTGAAACTCAAACTTTGTAATAAGATATTTTAAAATGATAGTAATTAAAACTTTTTAATATTTTTCCCCAAAAATATAAAATAATCATATATTGAAAAATGAATAAAATATTTTATTTTGCTTAAAATTATTTCACATAAATCATTGTGGTATCATGTGTTTTAACATACATGTTTATTTTATTATCCATTTTTTCATTACTTATTTAAAAACATAAGTATATATATATTAATGAAAATTCCTCTAAATTATATTTATATTAATTTACTATTCCTCTTTTCTAAATATATTATAGAATAATTTAATCAATTTTAAATCAATGTGCTTTAACTTTTTACTAAGTTCATTTATTTAAGACTGAAATATCCTAACTAATGTTTAAAAAAAAAGTGTACTGATATGTTAGTTTTAATTCTAATTCTGATTTTATTTTATTTTATTTTTAATAATCTAATGTGTAATCTAATGTCTAATAATCTAATGTGTGCTAGATCTAATCTGTGTATGTGTCTTTACTTTTTTTGCACATTTACAATCAATTTCTTTATAGAATTGCAGCATCGTTATCCTTGAATCGCCATTCAGTCTAGCGTTTGTTTACATCGCGCCACGTGTGTAACGATCGTATTTGGCTTGGTGATTTCCTTATTTTTTTCTTGCATTTTGCAACGAAATTTTTACTTAAAATCTTATTCTGTGGTATTAAAATCGAACATTTACTGCTAATTCTTCAAAAGCTGATTCTACTAAGCTGGCATTGTCTTGAATCTTTTATTGAATGTAATTCTGAACTATTTAGAAACCGTATCTTCAATATTCGAACATTAATGTTTTTCAACTATTTCCACAGCTACAAAAGTGGATTAGGCCTATCAGAAGATACGATATTCGGTATATGTGGGGATGATAGTGTGGTTTTAGTGCAACTTTTGCAAATTTTATAAAGAATTTTTCTCAACTGAAAAGGAAGGCAATAAATGTATTGAAGGTTGTGTGATCATATAAACAATTACTGTGTATGGAATATTAATAGAAAAAGTATACACAAGAGGAAAAACAACTATGCTGCATGTTGAAATTATTCCTACTTAGTAAAGTAATTCTTAGAAGAAAAAATATAAAAAATGCTACTAAAGACAGCAGGATGAATACAGCTAGTGAAGTTTCAATGTGATGACAGGTTGGTAAGTGGTGTGACAATGGATGGAAATTGTTACTTATCTATAAATGACTGTATTAGTTGCCTATCAGTTATAACAGCAAAGTATTAGATATTGAAATAATCTGATACTTTTGCATTTGCAGTTTAATGTTGCTGGCATAGCAATCTGTTGAGCAAAAAAAAAAAAGGTTATTAAATTCAATGTGTAGCAAAAACCACAAGAAGCTGTAAAATCACATCATAAGATTTTTGATTCAAAATGTAATAAATTATAGGCATATGAGTTTCATACGATAGGATATTGCAGAAAAGAGGAAACAACTGATTGTGTAAATTTCGACATTCAAGCATATATTGTTATTGATTGTGAAATATATAAATACTGCCATGAATTTCAGAAAACTGCAGCAAATTAAGAAAATGAATCTGCTGAATTTTTTGTGTGCTAAGAAGGTGGTGTCAGTTCTGTCCTATCTTGGTTAGATGCCTGAGATGACATAAGACTTATATTCATATGCTTGTCGGTGCACATAAAATAGGTTCATGGTCACAATATTCACAAAATTCAAATGATACCTCTGGCGGTAGAACACAAAAATGTGTTAAGTAATAATAGTTCACATTCCGCAAACACAATTGAAATTGTTAAATAAAGTGTGTTTTAAAGTAAACATTGAGTTTTTTGTTGTATTTTAAATTTGTAAAGTTTCCTTCATTAATTAAAAGGTAAGTGATATATTTGGTTATTCTTCTGCTTACTTAGACTATGATAATAAATATTTAATGTTCATACTCAGTGAACAGGAAAAAAAAAGTATCTTCCTGAGTAGATTTTTTGAATTTTACTCTTTGTATATTATAATGTATCCCTGCCTAGTATAAAACAAAAATAGTGAACCATTTATTCTAGTAACAGGGTAAAATAAAAAGTGCTTACTCACACATCACAGTAATTCAGATTTAATTACAATTCTGTATTGGTTTTATTTTAAGAAATTTGTGAGTAATGCTACATTACAAATAAACTTTCTGAATAGACTTATTGCATTTTATATTAGCACTGTTTGTATATTATAATGTATCCCTATATGATATAATATAGTGAGTTATTTATTCTATTTTATTAACAGGATACAAAAGAATTGCCAATTAACACAATATCAGAGTAATGTGGATTTAGTTATTAAATTCTGTATTGGTTTTATTTTAAGAAATTTTTAAGTAATGCTACATTACGAATAAGTAAACTTTCTGAATAGAGTATTGCATTTTTTAATTTTACTGCTTGTATATTATAATGTATCCCTACATGATATAATAAAAATAGTGAGTTATTTATTCTATTAAGAGGATACAAAACAATTGCCTATTAACACAATATCAGAGTAATGTGGATTTAGTTATTAAATTCTGTATTGGTTTTATTTTAAGAAATTTTTAAGTAATGCTACATTACGAATAAGTAAACTTTCTGAATAGAGTATTGCATTTTTTAATTTTACTGTTTGTATATTATAATGTATCCCTACATGATATAATAAAAATAGTGAGTTATTTATTCTATTAAGAGGATACAAAACAATTGCCTATTAACACAATATCAGAGTAATGTGGATTTAGTTATTATAACTCTATATTAGATTTATTCTCAGTAATTTTTGAGTAATTTTGGATTACGAATAAGTAAACTTCCTGAATAGATTATTGCATTTTTTAATTTTACTGTTAGTACATTCAATATATCGGCATGGTATAGTAACAAAAATAGTGAGCTATTTATTCCGCTAACAGGATAAAATAAAAGTGTGTACTAACACAACATCAGAGTTATGCAGATTTAGTTATTACAAGTCTGTATTGGTTTTATTCTAAGTAATTTTTGAGTAATGTTGCATTAATGATAAGCAAAATTCCTGAATACCTTTATTACATTTTCCAATTTTACTGTTTAAGTGTATAATGATGTGAACTGAAAATTTAAAATAAGAAAAAGAAAATTAAAGATTTTTAAATTGAAGCTGGTATGCAATTTATATTATATATTAATAAAGATACCAATAGCAATCAAATGAAAACACATACTGTATTTGCAGTTGACATATATAGAAAATTGCTTTATTATGAAATGACTTAGCTATTAATACTATTATAAAAATTTAATGATTATATACAAGGATGGAAAATGCATAAAAAAAGCAGTTTTAAAGCTTTTCCACAGTAAAAATACATTTTTTCAAAATTCCAAATTTTTGTAATTCTCAATATTTTAAGAATATTTGAATGTGTCCAATTTCTATACTTCTTCAGGATATCTTAAGAATATTTTAATGTATCCAATTTCTATAATTCTATAAATAGTATGAAATGACATCATAACATATATTTTATTTTTTCTTTTTGTTATAAAGAAAAAAATATTTAATAAAATTTGTTAATTGTTAATATACATTATAATAAATATTACAACAGCAATCAAATGAAAATACTATTTACAGTAAACAGATATTATAGAAAATTATATTTTTATCACATGGCTTTCATACTAATACTTTTATTTAAAAAAAAAAAAAAAAAAAAAAAAAAAAAAAAGATAATTGTGAGCAGGAAAAGGCAAGGAAAAAATTGTTTTAAAATTTTTATTTACACATTGAAAAGAAGTTTTAAAACGCTTTAAAGCATTTTTCTACAATTCAAGTTTTTATTCTTTAGAATATCATAAGAATATTTGATTTTATTTAATTTCTATAATTCTTCAGAAAATCTTGTGTAAGTATTAGAATATATCCAATTATCTCAAAATTTTCTCAAAAAAGAAATCTTAAGAATATCTTAAGTTATTTGGCCCACATAAGCCTACATGTAGAGAAAATTTTCAGATTATATTATTAAGATTTTCTGCAGATTATATTCTTAAGATTTTCTGCAGATTATTTTCTTAAGATTTTCTGCAGATTATTTTAAGATTTTCTGCAGATTATATTCTTAAGAAAATCTTAAGATTTTAGGCTTAAGATGTGGGCCAAATAACTTAAGATTTTCTTAAGATTTTTTTTTGAGAAAATCTTGAGATTTTTTCTAGTAGGGTTGTATCAATTCACAGTGTACCAGTTAAAAAAAGAATAAAATCTTCTAAATTTTGATAGAATTACATTTTTTGTTTATGATAGAATTATATTTTTAGTACAAATAAGAATATACATAAAATGAAATTATTCATTTGGAACTGAAACGAAAACAGTTATTTTTGGCGGAGCGAAAACCGGAACTGAACCTATATTCATTTTTTAGTTGAACCGGAACGAAAACCGGAACAAAAAATATTACGGTTCGAAGCCCTGCTTAAAACGTTTACCATTGCTAGTCGACAACAGATCGAAGAATCTGAGTGTTATTTTAAGGGAAACACATTACCTTTAAGCATCTTTAAATAGATGATTTTTATTTATTTTTCATCTTAAAATACCTTGTTTAATTATTACTGTAAATGTATGGGATTTTCAGCTATTGTTCTCTACTTTTATTTTATTAGTTTTACTGGATTTACTTTATTTTTTAAAAATAAGAATTTTTTATATTTAAAAAAATAAGAATTTTTATACTTAAAACAATACGAAATTTTTATATTTAAAACAATAAAAATTTTTAAATTTAAAAAAAAAGTAAGATTTTTTTATATTAAAAAAAAAGAATTTTTATATTAAGGGAGAAATGAGAGCTTGTTTCAATTTTTTAAAATATTTCTGACACACTGTGCGCAGACTGACAACAGCACAAAATGAGTTTCACTAATAGTTTTTGTGTTTTTGTAATCAACATTTATTAGGTATAATTCTCTATCTATTTAACTTTATAAAAAGTACAAAAACATGACACCAGGTAATCGGATTTTCAAAAAAGCAAAAATAATATTTGAGAAATCCATTTCAAGTACTCTAAATACTAAATACGATAAACAACAACGAATAAAGTTGATACAATTTTATAGTAAGTCCATAATGCATTTACTGAGAAAATTTAAGATCAATATATGCGATAGTTTTTTTTTATTTACAGTGCTCACAAATTGAAAAAATATCATTTTCAGTAAAATGCATTTAAAGTCTTTATAGTTTCTTTAAAAGCAAATATTTTATAGTTTTGAAAGTTTTAATTCGAATATTTCAATGCGATTTCTTTTAAACTATTCAAAAATGTGAAGAGATTTTTAAAATGTGAAAATTTAAGAAAAGGTTTAAAAGATATGTGTCCTTTTTAACGTTTAATCACTTAAAAAAACGTTACATGTAAATATAGAAGTATACATGATAAAATAACAATAAATAGCTGTGGTGAAACAGTTTTTTCTCTAGATGTTATCATTCATGATGCAATACCCTTTTCAGTTGTTTGGAGAAATCAGATATTCTTCAAAATCAAATTCAAAGCGAAAATCGTATCACTGTTCCGATAATTATCAATCGGTAAAAAATATTGAATTAAAAATAGTTTACGATTTTCTTACGACCAATAGAATGGAAACAAAAATCGAAACTTGACTAATAGAGTTTAAAAAACATACAAAATACATAAAAATATTTTAAATGATTTTATGGAAGTCTTATATTGACAATGAAATGAAAAGTCAGAGGTCTTTGAAATCGCTATACAGTGTTAAAAAGTGAAACTCATGTATTATACTTTGTACGTGAAATTTAATATTTTAAAGGTGAAGGAGACAGAAAAAATGTTAGGATATAAATATGAGAACTCAGAAAATTACTAAACCGATAATATCAATTTAAAAAAAAAGTATTTCGTGTAGTAAACAAGTTTTACTTTCATCCTGTTTCTTTCATATTTATCTATATAAGTGCTATATTGTTTAAATACAGTGTAAAGTTATATGCGTAAAATGTGGGTAAAACATATTGTGGACCTCTGTTTTCCCCAACTCATTTCATGATGAAGGAATGCCATTCAGAAATGGCCAATCATTGACACATAAAAGAGATTTAATCCGTTTTAACCTTCTCATTAATAAAAACCTCAAACTAGTTGACTAATTTAAGTAGTAAATGGACTTTAATATGGTTCAACTGGAAACATAGTAATCGCCTAAACTATCGGTAATCAGATTTCAATGGCGATATTCATTTTAAAGTACATCGGTATATTTTGAAGAGCTACGTCTATACTTACTAACAAGGAAAGTAACTTTAACACTTTAAATATCCATTTTGACCATCTCTGGATGTATTTTAAATAGTTTTGCTTGACGTCTGTCCGTGCATCCTTATCCCATATAACTCAAAAGCGATTAGCTGTAGAATGTTGGCCTTTTATATGTAGAACTATTTAAACTCCTACATTCCCACAGGGCTTATGGATACCAAAGCCAATGGCGAAGGGGAAGAATCTATATCCACTCACATAACTTTAATAAAGATCTTCAAAGAAATCGCATAGTTCAGTTACAGTGAAGCAATTATTAATAAGAATTTTTTTTCTCGGTTTTACATTCTGTTTCGAAATAATACATCATTTTTAAATTATGTTATAGGATACTTATTTTGGTGTAACAGAGTTCTCTGTTACATAACTTTATGATCTAAAGCAGGGATTCACAGACTTATTAAGACTAGGGGCCACTCGGGCAAATCATGAACTGATGGCGGGCCGCCAGAAGTATAGGTAATTAAAGACAATAAAGAATTGATATAATGTATTAAAATTGAAAAATAATTTATTAATTTGAAGCTTGGCACTGCGTAGTGCTTACAATCTTTTTTATATTTGTCTCAAATGTACTTGTAGCAACACGTAAAACTGCTTCCAAACTTTCATTTGCAAGGCGGTTTCGATTTTTTGTTTTATTATTATTTAGTATTGAAAAAGTTTGTTCCCATATATAGGTAAAACCAAATAAGCTGGCACATTTCAGAGCGTTTATGCGCAACTCTTTGTACATATTTTTATCAATGCAGTGGTAAAAGTTCAACAAGTCTCTTTCGTTGAATATGTTGCGTAAATCTTGGTCGTTTTGGATATCGATAATTTCTAACTGCATTGACTCTGGCGCATTTTCAACTGAAATCGTGAAAGGATTGCTGAATATGTCCAACAGAGGTTTCACTTTTTTAAAGTCCGAAAATCTGTCTTGAAAAGATTGAATCAAAATATCTAGCTTTTCTACATAACTGAAATTAATCGCAGTTTTGTTGAATTTTTCGGCCATTTTCTTATAATTTGGAAAATTATTGTAATTTACAGAATTCAGTTGCGATCTGAAAAGTGTCAGCTTGCAAATAAAGGATGATACATGAGCGTAGAACTGGGATATCAGTTGATTTTTGCCTTGAATCCGTGTGTTCAAGACATTCAAATGATTTGTAATGTCAACTAAAAAAGCCAAATCACACCACCAACCAGGATTTTTAAGTTCCGGGACATCCCTTTGCTTTTCCGCCAGAAATTTCTTCTATTAAATTTAGAAATCGTTCCAGTGTCAATCCACGACTTAGCCACCTTACTTCTCTATAAAATAGCAAATCTCCATATTCGCTTTCGATGTCATCAAGGAATTGTTTGAATTGCCTGTGATTGAGTCCTCGTGATTTTATGAAATTTACAGTCGAAACTACCACTTTCATGACATTTAGAAATTCAATTTTTTTAGAACAGAGGGCTTCTTGGTGTATAATACAGTAAAACTGCATGAGATCTTCAGCGTTTATGTTTTTTTCTTGCAGATACTTTTTTAGCAAAGTAACTAGCCCGGAATTGACACCAATCATAGAAGGAGCACCGTCAGTCGCAACTCCCGGTAATTTTGATAAGTCCAAACCAGTTTTTGAACACTCATCCAAAAGTGCATTGAATATATCAACTCCTTTGGTTTGACCTTTCAATGAACACATTCCTAATAACTCTTCTACGACTACAAAATCTTGAGTAACACCTCGTATGAATATGAGTAGTTGAGCTGTGGAACTAATATCAGTGGATTCGTCGAGTGCCAATGAAAAAAATTCAATAATCTTAGTTTTTTCAGTTAATTGTTCCGCAATATTACCTGACAAAGACATAATTCGTCTTTGGATTGTCATGCGATTCAGTTGAATTTTCTCAAACTTTTTTGCTGCTTCTAGACACATTTTCTTAGCGTCAATTTCAATGCATTCTTGTACAAAATCCCCATCATTGAAGGGGCGGCTTCGCTTTGCTATCATTCGAGAAATTTCATAACTAACTTCTGTAGCTGTTTCTGAATCTTGAATGAGTTTTGTAAACACAGTTTGCTGACCAATAAGCTCCCGTTTTAAAGACAACATTTTTTGCTTTCTTAATTCGCCTATAAATTTGGTAAAAGTAGAATGCTGCGTTTCATAGTGCCTTTTTACATTATATTCCTTTGCAATCGCAACAGAATTCTTGCAAATTAAACAAACGACGTTGTTATGCGACCATACAAAAAAGTATTTCTCAGTCCATATTTCTTGAAACTGCCGATTTTCATCTTTAGCCTTACGTTTTTTACTAGGTCCTGGCTTGTCCATGTTGCGTTCTAATCCTGCCTAGGGTTAACACTGCACCTAAAAACAATTACAGTACCTACTTAAATTACCCATCCTTTTTTAAATTACCAAAAATAATTGATTAAATAGGTAGGGAAACATTTATTAATAACAGAGTTTTACTTACGATTTCACAACACAATTATACACGGCACTTGACGGGTTAACACTGCAACAGGAAATCTACGTTGAATTTGGATAAAAATATATGACACCGACTAGTCGCATTAAAATCTACACTAGAACTATTGCTTTCCAAAAACACTATTAAACTGCTTCTTTCTGTTGACACTTCACTCAAATTAATACCGAACTGTCGGTCACTGTGGTTAGCTTGGCTTTTATACCGCTCGTAGAGAGTCGAAAAATCTCGAAACCGACTCTGGAAGCTTCGTGTATCTACGCGAGCAATCGGGCATTCGGGACTATTCGGACTAATTCGGCGGCGTCGTTTCATTCATGAACTGGCGTGGTATTTGAATGGTTTTCATAAGTTTTATGGACGTTTTTACTTTTGGAACATATTTTTTTGGTTTTATTCTGGAATAGAATTCAATATTTTTCGAATGTACGAGAGTATTATTTTGCTGTCGCCGGGCTACCAGTATTTCACCGGCGGGCCGCGGTCTGTGCATCCTTGATATAAAGCATATTATATGCATAACTGAAAGACTACAAGAAGTTAAAAAAAGGTAAGGACCATTATAATATCTAGTTGTTCACTTCCATTTTTAATTGCAATCTCCACTCCATATAACAAATAATATTAATATAATGGAGATAAACGCTACAGGTCGTTGACTATAACAATACATCAGAGAGATATAGATGCATTTGCATGCAGTTGTAACAATGCTTTTTAAGCAGTCAAAACGATCATTTTAAAGTCCATTCTTGGCACTGTGTAGAGGTTGTATGGCCTTCAAAATTTTGTTTTTTAATGAAATATCTATATAATGAAAAATCTCAATATAACGAATACTAAGGATGTGAGTCACTGCTAGAGGGCAATACTAAAGTTTTACTCATACATCACCGTTACCTTGATAAATGGAATTAACTTTAAAAAATATACAGAAATCAAACATTGTGTACTTCTTCCTTGCATCTTTTCTAAAAATTTATCATTCAAATGCACTGTCTATTTTCTTTAATTTTCAGTCGTTCCTAGCCTTTTAAAGCATCTTTTAATACTAAAAGTGGATCCAATTAAGTCCTGTAATTCTATCTAATTGGAAGAGCAAGCTTTTATTCATGCATAATTTAGAATACCATTTTAAATACAACAATTCACAAAAAGAAATTTTTTTTTTTGGTTTTCATAAAATAAATGAACGTGCTGGTTGAATACTCTATATTTTTTTATCTTTTGTTAGGCTCAAATTTCTATAATTTTTGCTCAAAATCCAACTTTCTGAACCATACAAAATTATAGGCCTTATTTAATTATATAACTTTGTATTAAGACTAATAAAACGAGATTTAAACGGTTTTTAATGACATAATACTAATTTTATAAAGAAAAGCTCTAAAATGGGTAAAAACACTATTTTTACATTTTTCTTAATTTTGAAATTTGCTAATAAATTTTTTTTTCGACTTACTATCAAATTGTTTATCGAATGGCCTATTTTTTTTTGTATAATATCTATTTATAAATAACTATTTGAGACTTTTTTATACAATTGTTCTTAGCTGACATTTTTCTTTATGTCAGTTAGGAGTTAGCCAAGTCACAAGCCTTTTAAAATGAAATGTATCAATAACTTAACGACCGCTATCTTCAATTTCTTTACATATAATATATGAGAAACTACATTTCAGATCTATCTCCCTGACATGAAGAACATGTTTCAGACCATTTCACTAAAATAAACTGTATTTTAGTTTACTAGAAAGTACTATAATAGCTAGATGTGTCAATAAAAATTTAAATTAGCTCCGGGGCCTGACCGTATTGTCAGAGTCTGAGAATGTGGCCAGGTCAGTTTCCCCCCCCCTCCATAATGTAGCAACTGAACTTTGGGGGTTAAATTTCCCGGTTACTCTCTAGAGGATCGCAGTGCATTCTCGTTTTCTTAGACCATCCGGCTTCGAAGACGCCACTTACTTTCTGTGAATTATCCCTCTCATCCCAGAATAGTGAAGGCCGTTCCTGTACATTTGTCCCTTAGCTACTATTCCTGAAGAAAAGGCAAAACCAACTGGGTTTTATTATTGCATATTGGTTCAGGAATGGACATCTGCAGCGCCGTGAGACCTACAAATAATTTACGAACTGTTTCGTGTAAAATGAACTCTTGGTTCAGTGACTTGAATTTAGTTATGAAACGATCATCGCATCGCATATACGAAGTCCTACATTCAGAATTTCATTTGTGCATAGTTTATCGTTGTTTATTCATACCCTATGAATAAAATATTTTGTTCAGATCCTTTTTAATATTAAAAATTAATTTGTTTTGAAAGCCTCGACTACGCTTTTACAGCATCACTTAGCGGGAGGTGTTACAATATATTTATACATATAAATAAATATTATACATATATATATACACACACATCGGGTAATGCAGAATTCATCAGCTAATACTTAATTTGGGCAACTAGAAAATATCTTGAAAAGGGTGGAAACACTTTCTACGGTATAGAACTAGAAAAAAATGAAATATGCATAAATATAACTCAATATTTCACAGTTTAATGGTTATTTTCTTTTTCTAATCCACCCTGTTTTTTTAAAGGTACGTACTATCCTATCCTTTCTTAATAAAATATAAGAAAAACAGATTTCCCGGTATTTTGAAAGAAGTTAGTCAATAAATTTTACAGGGAATTTAAGGCTTGATCGACCAAGTGGAATAACGCGCGGTCAAATATGTTTCTTATACATAAAACTGGGGAAGTGACGGAAAGATATGCCTTGAGATATGAAAAAAAAACTTTTGGAGATATAAGAAGACGTTAAGTTTTATATTTTCAGTAGTTTGCCGAATTTTATTTTTCCGTTTAAATGCGTGTACTAATAAAATATTTACAGTTTTTCTTCTTTTTTCAATTATAGTATAAAATGCTAGTATATATTTTTCTTCTATCTACACTGAATGTTTTTAACATTAATTTTGCAGAATTAATAGAGAAGGATATTTTAATGAAACTAAAATTTTCATGGGTAGTCATAGCATCAATTTTATAGCCAATTTAGGAAAAAATTATTTTAATTTAAAAAAAAAAAACGTTTGACACAAAAATTATAAAATTGATTTTTTAAATGTTACTTCATACACGTTTTATTAAATATCCTGTTTTAAATAGTGTTTAATATAAATCTTGACTAGTTACTAATAAAAAGTTTCTTGAACTCATTGACTTCAGTTAGGTATCAAGGTAACAGGGGACCTTGAAATATTTAATTTTCTAGCAAAAAATTAACAAGTCTACAACTTTTGTTGGATTTAGTTACAATCATTCCCAAAATTATTTCTCTATAGATTTGTAAAGATCATCTGAATTATTTTTGATATCAGAACTAGAGTCATTATTTCCATTATAGCACGTTGTACATCTTAGTAGAATAATTTAAACTGATACATGTAAAAATACATGACCGATTTTAGAATTATGAAAAAAAATGCTAATAATTATTCAGTAATATCAATCTTCATGTAACTGAAGCTTACTCAAGGAAAGATGCTCCGATTAATGTTAGCAAACGTTCAAAAAAGAGCAATATAGTAATAAAACTAAAATACTTTAGGGCAAAAATATAATATTTGATCATGTTAGTTTACTAATGTAACCGATCTCTTGAAACAATTTTTTAATAAATCGATACACATTTAATTAATGTAAAAATAAGCTATAAAAAAGGAAACTAAAATAATATTATTTTTCACTCTTTCTGATATATATCAGATTTTTAAAAACATAGTTAAAGTTTAGGGTATTTTATTAAATAATATACCAAGCAGACTGGACGCTACATCTTATTCATAAATATAAATAATTCATAAAGTCATTTTGCCAAGAAGTGAAACGCTTTAAAATGAGCTGGATACTCTTATTTTGCGATTTTATAAAAGTATTTTAAATCATAAACTATAGCTGTTTTGTTCTGTGCTCTGAATTTATTAATTTTTTATTATTATCTCCAACGTTTTACCAAGTGGGTTTGACACACACATACAATCAACTCCTAATTTTTTCAAACTCCGATGGACCATAAAATAACAGAAGTATAAGACAGAATAAACTTATTACCAAAAGTTATGCACATAACTTTTCGCTGCAATTTCCGAGGTGTTTTAGATATTTGTCTTATTGGAGGCCCAGGTTTCCTATCTCCTCTTAGAAAAGCGTTGCCGCCAGTTATATGAATTTAGACTTAATGATACATTGGCATCCTAACAAGTTCTGCAGTTTAGGGAGGACATTAAAATCAATCGGTTCTCTCAAACACAGCTGCTGGGTTGTGTGCTACAGCAATGTGAGGACAGATATTGTCATGACGTCCAGAGGTCAGCAACTCTCTTTTGTTTCGAATATCTATTCGGAGTCCTCATACAGCGGATCATGAAGAGCTGCATTCATCCTATTCCCCTGTTTCATAAATTCAACAAGCTGCACACCTTTTCGACCGCAAAAAACCTGTTATAATCTTTCTGTTAATGAGGAATTGCTTGAAATTCTTCAGTTTGTTTTTTGACTTTTGGGTTATCTCTCGCATCAACATTCTTCGAAGAGAAAATTATAAACTTGGCCCACAAATATGAAAAATACCTGAACATTCTCGACTACTATATGATTGTTTACGACGAAAAAAAAATAAATGTTTGCACATAACTTTTCGTAATAAATTTAATTTGTTCTTTACTTTTATCTATCGATTATAGAAAAAATGGGTTTTGTAGTTCTTTAAAGTTGAAATATAAATTAACTTTGAGAAAACACTTGTAACTGAAAAAAAATACATTAAACATATCACATTTATTTGAATAAAAGCTTTCATATTCATTATGCCTCCACTAAAATAAAAGAATAACAATACTCTAAAGTGCAGTTGGGTCAAAGCCAATGTAGTTCTCTAAAAATAAAAAACGCAAGAAAAAATATAATGTTTCTAACATAATTTATAACATCTCATCTCTGAAGATATGTATTTAAGATGTATTAATTATTTTCCTACATAACATTACTAAAACTTCAGTCGAAATTTTACCTTATTTGTAAAATTATTATAACAGTTTTAAGTATTTGCTTCGTAACAAAGTCAAACATACTTTTTTTTAGAAATTCAATTCAAAGTTATTATTTCCGAATTTCATAACTTCATTTAACTTGCAATTATCTAAAAATCCCTTACCTTGTAGCATGTACCTTCATTCCGTTGTGAAACAGCATATTCTTCCCCCCCCCACAATACATACTCTTTTATTTTTGAAAGTATATAGTTACATTAAAGGTTCTCAGGACTATTAAATTTTAACTCTTCCATTTTTTAATTGTTGTAGATTAAACTAAACATTTCATCCATTTTTATTAGTATTATCTTTGTTATATCTATAAATAAACAACAGTTATAGCGAATTAAATTATTTATATCATATATCACGTTGGTACATATAATTTAAATACTTTTTATTAAATTTCATATATTTTAGCTTTTATGCAAATTGTCTTAATAACATTCCTAATAGATTCAAACAGTTGCGTGCAATGCTGCAAGAACATATACGTGTACACACACACACACACTCATATATATATATATATATATATATATATATATATATATATATATATATATCTATATATATATATATATATATATATATATATATATATATATTTATATATATATTATATTTAATTTTATATATTTTTATATTCATAATCTTTATTTTTCAAAATAACTTTTTTTTTAATTTTTTTTTTAAATGATTATAATATATAAATATATATTATTTTATATATGTATGTTACAAAGAGTTTTTAAATAAGATTTTAAATTTAAATTTTGCCTTCTTATTTACACAGTGCTGAAGAAATAAGCTTTTTTTTCAAATTTTTACTATATATTTTTAATGAAAAATAAATATATCAATATATATTATAAGTAGAAAAAATAACAACTGTTGAAAGGGAGTTTCAATGGTTTGATAAAACAAATTGCTGATAAAGCTGATTCTGGTCATTTTTTGGTTCCCCATTATTCCTGAAATCCATTAAGGAAAGGTTGAAATGTTTTAAAGGTAAATATAGCAATATTTCGACAATAAATGTTTGTTTACAGCTTGGTTTTGAGTGTTTAAAGGCAGCATGAATAAAACTGGATTGTCAACATTATTCTGGAATCAGATGTCCTCAGTAATCGTTACAAAAACTTAAAAATATATATATTGCAAAGAAAAAATATAAAAACACATATACACAGGATTTTGACGGATTAAATTTATTACTCACTCACGCCGAGCAGAAAAATTTAAAGTAAAATTTCAAAACTCATTTTTTTCCTCCGAGTTAAGAAATATTTTATTTATAGCCTCATCTTTTTTATATTATCCTACACTAACAGGATAATAAAAATTACTAAGATCTAAGTAAATTTTTTTTTTTCTTAGAAATATAGTAATTTCTACATCTATAATAATTATGACATGTTAATATATTCAAAAATTAGCAATTTCTACAGTATACAGGAGCGTTTTTTTTTCGCCCGCTGAAATTGTTTGTTATTCATTGCTGCTTTTATTATGTTTTGACATTAAATGTGATAAATATGCAAATATTCGAAGAAAATATAATCAGGCAACAGGGTATCATTACTTCAACCTATCAGATTTTTTTCCTCTTTCGCGGCTTGTTTCTCCGGAAAGAAAAATCTGGTAATTACGATGCTCGTAGTTATATCTAATAGTAGTGCCTCAACACACAATATCTTAGATGTAACGGTGGGAGCATTAATTTACAGTAATAATAGAGCTTTTCCTCTTACTTATTCCGTCCGATTCGCTCCAAAAAATTTGACCCTCATGAAAAAGGGAACACTTTTTATTCCTTGAAAGTAACTTGCTGAAGTCTTAAAAAAAATAGTGATAGCATAGAGTCAATGGTTTTACAAGAGAGTGTCATTAAGCAAAAATGATTCACGTAAAAAATAAATGAGGTATACTTTCTGGATTTAAAAAGGAGCTGGCAAAAACTGGGGATGAGAGATTTCCTTACAGAAAAAATGCACGTAGCAAGCATAACTCGCGAAATGTTTTATTTCTAATAATTGCGTTTAATTTTATAACTTAACAGGAATTTTTTTAAATACGTGTTTAAATTATTTTTAAGTGCTGTCCCCTTCAGTTTGTTATAAATATGTATGCTCTAAACTCTATAAAAATTAACCTTATAAATTCTTAAGTGTATAAAATGCATTGTTATAAAATAAATATTTAACAGTGTTTTACAAGTATGAGTGAAATTTTTATGTAGGCAAGTATCTGAACTGTAATGTTCAGAATTAACTATTATACTCCCATATAAAGTTATATAGTTATAACTTTTAGTCAAAAATGGTTATGCTCGAGTGTCATGCAGTTAAAAGTTCTACGTCGCATTTCACCAAAATCCTTTAGAAGCGTTCAAGTATATTACTACGATCATCCCTATGATAGTAACAAAGTTTTGGTTATAACATGAGCGTAAAATATACTTTTTGCACTCTCACATCGAGTATTTTTGTGAAAAATTTAGAGCATTTAGTAAGACACAGGGAGAAAGATTTCAACAAGGTATAAAATACGAGAAAATACGATTTCAAGGACATTTTAATATAAAAATTATCAACAAATTACTGTTGGGGTTAAAAACAGCCGTTGCACCAATTTGGACACTAGTAATTCCTTCGATGAAAAATAAATAAATTTCTGTTTAACTATATATCTGACTATATTACTTTGCTCGACAAATACCAGATTTGGATAACATAGTTATCAGTCCAATCCAAGTCAATACTTGTTTACATGAAATACTCTTTCTTGTTGACATAGAGAGAGTAAAATTCGATATACATCTACAATTTTAGTTAAACCAGCGTCTAAATTTTACCTAGGTCACCAGTGGCCAAAGTGTGGAGCATTAGATTATTACTGATGACGAATTGCATTCTTGCGTCTATTTATTTTTTTGTAGTAGATGACACAAATGGTCACATCACCAGGTAGTTCCATTTTTTTACAGTATATCTGTAGGATTCGATAGTGCATTTGTTTGTGTATGAGAAAGAGAAAGAAAGCATGAAAGAGATGGGATGTAATTGAGATACCTTGCAATGGAGATTTGGTGAGTTTGAATAATGAAGGTTCTAAGTTAGTCCACGTCAACGATCATCCTTTACTCAAGAAAAACATTTCCAGCTATTGTAAATTGGTTCTCCAATAATCTTGATCTTTTATTTGACGCAAATTTATTACGAGGCTATTTCCTAGACGATAAATATTTTAATCCTATATGCTTATTTTCCAACCCCAAACGTAAACGTAAAATGAATGGAAAAGTGATTGAGTTTCATGGAGCATCTGGTCTAGTGCTTTTTGTTTTCTTTAAGAGACACTTGATATTGAAAAGGTTGGTCATCGTCGATCTAGCTCTATGCTTTAAGTTATTCACTTCCATCCATCTATGAGCAACCCTAAGTAGTGTGGCTATTTCTTCTCCTTAAAACAAGCATTTATTAGTTTAGTAATTATTTTAAAATTATTTCCCTTAAAATGTGACATTACATTTTTAGATACTAGTACTTACATTGGGAAAAAAATGCATCATCCTTCATTGTTTACATTTTCCATCGAAATAGTGATAATATATATATATATATATATATATATATATATATATATATATATATATATATATATATATATATATATATATATATATATATATATATATATATATATATATATATATATATATATAATATATATATATATATATATATATATATATAATATATAATATATATATATATATATATATATATATATATAATATATATATATATATATATATATATATATATATATATATATATATATATATATATATATAATATATAAATAATATATATATATATATATATATATATATATATATATATATATATATTATACAGTGTTTATTACAACAAATGGTCTATAACACTTTTTAAAATTACATATAGTGAACTGTAATTTAAAAAAAAATTATCTTAACACTAAACATACCATAACCGGTCAAATGACCTGTAATGTATATGTAAAAAATGCGATGAGTAATAAATTAAAATAGAAATAAAAGAAATAAGTATGTATTAAGTGAATAAAATAAAGAAAAGAAAAGAAAAGTAAAGAAAAGAAACAGGTTTGTATTAAGTGTTGGTATGTTTAGTGTTAATAAAACAATGTTTTATAAAGCTATATATTACCGTCAATAACGCATCTGAAAGCTTTATTTCCCATGTCAGTTTAAATACATCGAATTCTCTGTGGAGGAAAATTTGGAACTTCCTTTTTCTTCCTTCCTATTATCCCATAAAAGTAATCATTTTTTGATTGCCCCCGTAACTCAGTCTAATGAATAGAAATTTGTAACCGTTAAAATACCTTTTTAAGGATAATGTTTCACTTCTACTAGCTTCAATTTATAAAATATGAATTGATATTTTTATAGTCATGGTATAACAGATTTGGGGATAATATACCGTAAATGATAAATATAAAATCACTCATTTGGTTTCGTGTAATCCGCAGTTGTTCTTATTGGTATGGAACAGTGTAGATTTGTTACAACCTCGTTATGATGCTGTATTAGTATATATTTTATAATTAGTATATATTTTAACACATTTTACCAGTAAAAATTTTTAAATGCAAAAAGTAAATAAATAAAAATTTTAAAAAATTCTAATATATTCAATTTTGTTTTTAATCACAATGTAAGATTATCTATCATGCGTTATTTGTTTTGAAATTACAAAAAATTAACACTTTAAAAAATATATAAGAGACATATATACAGAGGAAACCCGTTCCATCGTTTTTCAATGGAGGGGGGGGGATGGAAAAGATGAATGAGAGAAATGCATATTTAAACTTGATAATAGTGTTGCTATGAATATATTTCTTTTAATAATAATTCGAAGCATTTGTCATTTTATAAACCATAAATTATTCTAATTGAGACATAAAAGTTAAAAATATTTTGTGATTGCTACCTGCTTGGTAAATGTAGATCGCCAGACTGTAAAGATTGAACTATCTATTCTTTCTCTCTCTCTCTGCAGTACAGTATTACCGTCACTGTGTGCGTATATAATAAAAGATTTTAGTTTAAACAAAGCTTCGTGCTGTGCTACAGAAGAACTCGGTACTGACACAGGTTCGATTTTGATTTTATCGTCTTTCTCGTGACTTTCCTTCTGGTCTGAAAAGAAGTAATACCAGAAGCTTCTTAATGGTATTCAATTGATGTGAGCTCTCTAATTGTTAGATTAGATCTAGAAATTCACCCGATCAGTGAGCCATTTTTATCGTCCATATGACGCTAAAATGTCTTATCAAAACAACGAAACATTTTACCAAAGGTAAATCCCTCAAAAACGATACTTTGGGGAGGTCAAAATTACGGCAATGAAAATATTCGGTGTAATATGAGGAAAATCGTACAATGGGGTAAAAATTACATTGTTTCTAATATATTTGGTAATAAATTTGTGACCAAATGCATCAAACGATTAAAGGAAGAACAATAGATCAGGGATTCATTGCGTACAGTCACCCAAAAAACTAACCAAATCATTCGAAATAATAATATATTATAAAATATTCAGCATAGTAACAGTCGCCTCTTTGAGAGCTTAAATAGACCATCACGACTATGATAATTATAAGTACACGGTCACTGTTTTACTCTACACGGCTAACCTACTGATTAAAGCAGATTTCGAACGGCTACGAACATAGCGGAATTCGAATCCACCAACTAATGTGCCGAAAAGTAGCCCTTAGATAATTAAATATGCCATCTAAAAATTTGTTTAATTGAATTTATTTCCTGGAAAAAAAATTGTTACCGGTCACATTACTACCCCAGTACCAATTCGAAAAAAATAGATTGAATAATTATTATAGTGTGTATCATCACCAATAAATCAATAGATTGAAAAGTTTTAATAACTAAAACCATACAGTCCATCATATACTTGACAAAATACTTTAATTCCACTTGAAATACAACTTATCATATTAAACGTACATAGAAATTTAGAAAAAGTTAACTCTCCTCTTCACATTTATTTTAATAAATAAGGTCCATAAGAATCAATAGAAAAACTTACAAATTAAACAAAAGGTAAGATTTTTAATTTTAAAATCTGTTTATTCAGAAATTGCATAGTATACTAAACACCACAGATATTTAACATAGAAATTCAGTATGGAAAAGTATATTCCCACAACAAAATCCCAATATTCCTCAAAAACTTAACACGATAATTAAGAAATAAAGTTTTAACCCCTCCCCCCCAAAAAAAAATACCACTGCATAAATGATGTTCAACAAATGAAAATTTTAATACCAACATGATTTACTGAAATCGAAGAAATGATACACAAACATTTCTAGTCAAAGTATATGTGAAGTAAGTAAAATAATGATACAATAAATGAAACAGCCTTAAAAATCAGTCTCACAGTTATCATATTAAACTCTGAAATAAAGTTCACTGAGCTTCAGAATGTTCTAAAAAAATGTCGTTATCACAAACGTTTTAAAATAATTAAAAGTTAAAAATTTATTGAAAATAATGCAGATGAAAGTATAAAAAGTATCACGAAGATCATGCTATAAGCACTGGTTACTAACTCGTTTAGTTAAATTTTCACAAAAGAATTATCACTGTAAAAAAGTATAACTGAACGCGCTTAGAATTTTTCACCTCATTGCAACGACATATCGAACAGTATTCTGGCGTAAACTGGAGTAGCTCCCGAGCATAATTAGCCAGATCTTTACCCGGGATAGACTCCTCAATACACGGTCATATAGTGTCCAGCCCGTTGCAGGAGGTAGCAGATCAATTTCTCGTGCTCGTTTGCCTCTGCTATCTTGGAGAAAAACTCGCATACAACTGTCAGCAATTATAACTAAGCACTGGCCTCTTTGTAATTAAATAGGTACAACATCATTCGCTCACGAATTTTTCGATTTTCTCAAAAGCACTGAAGAACTAAGTCTTACTGTCGTTGACAATTATAGGAACTGGTCGGAGCTGCTGTTGTTGTCCTCGTAATTTGAGTAACTCCACCGGCTTTCACTAAGCATCCTGACGATGAAGAGCCCAATCTGAGGCTTAAAACCCCCGCTCTCGCTCTCACGGATTTAAAAGGATCTCACCCGGCTCTTGCTTCCTCTTTGACGGTTGGGTCTTTGGCAATCAAGAAAAAGAAGGTATCTTTTATAAACTGACGCATTCGAGACTTGTTGGTATGGTGGTAATTCTGGATCCGAAGTTCCACATTCATTCTGCTGAAGAAAGAAAACGAGACTTAGAAATCGTAGTACGATTCTCAGAAGAAGACTAAAAAGCTGCAATGGAAATACACATTACACTTAAGAGTCACCACAAAATGATTCGATTAATACAGTACCACAACACATTCCTTAAACTTGTTTCATAAAGGGTGGGAATTTTCTTATTTGCGGAAGTATATGGTGTTTCAACAGAATCAAAAGGAACTAGACCTTCCATTTCACTTTTACTGATAAGAAATTTCCTAAGAAATATGTGTGGGATATACGATGCATTATCTGTCTCCCCCTATTGTGACTTCATGTAAAGATGGGATTTGCATATAACAGTAATCCAGTACGAAATCACTTTTAGGGAAAGATTTCAGGTAAAGACAGGAATAAAAACTGGTGAATTTCATGTAATTTTCTATGCTAAATCTTCGTACTACTATTTGATAATTAGGAAATATCTTCTAAGAATTTTAGAAACTTTATAGATAAATATCCACTTATATCAAATTAACAAAATGAAAACCAAGTAAAATCTAATACAAAGGTTTAAAGGTTTAAAGTGTGGATAGTTTGCATGTGTGTTAAGATGAAAATTTATAAACTGAGAACACAAATGCCATTTTTCAGCAGCCTCTCATAGCCAAATTTTCATTGTAGCAAGCTTCAATCATCTTGCTTACTAATGTATATAAAAGAAGAAAACTAATTTTAATGAATGTTATAATTTAAACTGCATTCTAGATTAAGTATGAAAAAATAATGTGTTCAGCTTGATTATATTAAATAAAATTTTAAATCTTTCAAGATACATGAATAGCTGGAGGAATTGGGTTGTAAATGTGTGTATGTATATATTTTTTTTAAAAAATTCAATGCATTTAGAAAAATTTCCTACTTATATTAACATTTTACAGTGTTATAAATGGTATTTGAAAAATATATATGAGTAAAGAAAAAACAATCAAGTACAAAGAAAGTATTTTGTTACTCTTTTCACGCATTTGACAAATCTTATTCACCTCCGTTTTAGTCTCCTGTTACCAAACGTTATCGAGAAATGGAACTATATAGGTTGCCATTATTAGAAAGAGTTTCAATGTTTAGTAGAAGCAATGATAAGGAAAGGGATTATAAAAATTTAGATTTTTTAATTTTCTCCAAATTGAATTTAAAGAATGCTTATCGTATTTGAAGTATTTTTGTAATTGAAATTATATGTCTACGACAACGGTTGAGGAAAGAAAGACTGGCTAGGGACTTTGCTATGCATCTTGAAATAGAATAGCTCTTAACCAGTGGGTCACGTCTCCGAAAGATGCCATACTAGGGGTTTGGGGGGGGTGAATTCTATGGAATTTTCGGACAGGCTTTAGATAAAAAAGGCTTAACTTTCTTTTAATTTGTAAATTTTTCTATTGATTTTTAAGGAGCTTACTTATAGAAGTGAAGAGGAGGATGGGGTCAACTTTTTCTAAACTTCTATGTACGTTCAAAATTATATATTGTATTTTAAGTGGAATTAAAGTATTTGATCAAGTATTTCATTGAATGTATGGCTTTAATTATTAAAACGTTTCAGTCTATTGATTTATTGATAATGGTACACGTTACAACAATTATTCAATCTAATTTTTTTCCAGTTTGGTACAGCAATAGAAATCTGACCGGTAACAAAGATTTTATTTATTTATTTTTGTTAGGAAGGAAATAAATTGAATTAAACAAATTTTTAGATATTATGTTTAGTTACCGAAGTGTTACTTTTCAGTACTAGAGTTCTCGGGTTCGAATCCCGCTGTTTTTGTAGCCGTGTGGAATCGGCCTTAAGCAGTAGGCTAGCCATCGGGAGTAAAACAGCATACCATAGAGCTCATAAAAATTGCAGTGGGAATGGTCTATTTAAGCTCTAAAAGAGGCCACTGTTACTATGCTGAATATTTTGTAAAATATTATTCTTTAGAGTGGTCCGGTTATTTTTTTGGGAGACATATATTGTTGAATGAATTAGAAACCTGTTTGAAAGAATGTCCATAGTTACTAAATATTAACTTAAAATAACCTTTTTTTAGTGTTTTACACTAGTTCAGTAAAACCACAACAACCGAAACTTAAACTAAGAATAACCACAAAATACATATTCAGTTTATAGCCCACAAATATTAGCCTTCAAGCTATGCAAAATAAACAGTAACTTCCGTATTATTTATCACAAAGAAATCTGCTGTCTCACTGCTCGATCTTTACCGACTTCGACTGAAAGATCCTTCCTCCAAAGATGCCAGAGTTCCAAACTCGCTTTTTTATTGATTCTGAGCTAGATGTAGCACATTATTAAAAAACTCTTACTATTTCCTTCTGGAAGTTTCGGTGGAATATAAAAGTTTTGACATATTATCGTAAATGTTTTGCCAAATTGCTGATAACTCTCTAAATTTTAGCTTTGCAAGAGGTACACCTGATGGCTGCATGTTGGTATATCTACCCAGCTGGTTCGTTTGACTGGTAGATACAATAATTGGGACAATTTTGGTAAGTTATTCTTCAAGAAACATGAAATTTGTAACATAAGGGAGTATGTGTGCATATTAGTTATTTTCTATAGGAAAAAAAATCCTTCAATTTGTATAAGATAGTATGTATATACACTAGTTCTTTTATATAAATCAAATAACTTCCATTTGACATTATAGTTATTCATAAGTAAAATAACTCTTGTTTTAGTACTTGAGTATTCAGACATGTGTAGAACTTTAATTAAAATGAATGCAAATGTTTTACTTTCTCTCACAAATTTCCAGTTTAGTACTTAAGATTTTTTAAATCTACCAAACTCTTACATGAGAAATAAAAGAAAAGGTCGATACATATTTTCTAAAACCATTTCTTGACAGAATATTGTAAGTATTAAAAACATTCTATATGAAATTTTAACTCTCGCCAATCTATTTTGGAAAAAAAGCTTCGCTTCGAGTTGAAATATTTCCTAGCATTCGAAATCGATCGCCATCTCCCTTCATTTTTTTGTTCTATGAAATCCATCAAGAGGCACAAAAGCGGCGTCAAAGTTATCAGTAGATACAGTTGATTTTATTTAGTTTTGACAAATATCTGGAGTCGAAAAAGGACATGAAAGAGCACGCAGTGACATTGGATCCGAGTTGAAAGGCGAATGACGGGTTCACCAGACTATCATTTATACCCCAATTGGAACGTCAATCTCAGCTTAAGATTGCACTTAGACGAGTCTTCTATTACAAGTGTTTTACCCGAATCGATTTTCGGATTCCTTTAGTCACGACACCGTTTATCTTCCGCTCTTCAGCTATTATTTTCAAGGACTGGGGATTATCGAGCCCGCGTTCATAACTAAAGAAGAAAAGCGGGAAGAAACGGTAGCAGGAGAAAACATGCGAATTCGCGTGTTGCGATTATCAGAATATTACGAGTTTTTACACCCTATTTCATACAGAATTTTATCGAGATTATTCAAGAAATACGATATTATTCGATGCAATATTGTTTAATTCATCCTGTTAAAAAATAGCCTTGCAATTTCTAAATAATTATACAAAGAAATTCTAAATGAGTACAATAAAATTTTATTAAATTCTATTGAGGGCTTTTGTGTTTTTTTGACATACTTGATATAAGAGATACAAGAATAAAAATAAATTTGAGTATTTTACTGGATAAACTAAAAAAAAAAGGCTTAAAATTAGAAAATAAAATTACAAATGCTGGAAATTACCAAAAAGTGGTAGGAAAAATTGAAATTATCTATTAGTGGAATTCCTCTCAAATTTTATCTTTTAAGTACTAGATATTATGGAGCTCGCATTCACGAATTTAGTAAAATCAGGGAAGAAAAGGGAGAAGTATGTAATCTATTGAAAAGAAACGGTGGCTATGAAACATGCGAATTCGCGTGTTAGAATTACGAAAATATTATTTACATAATATTCCATATAGTTTCTTTAGATTATTCTAGAAATACGATACAGTTTTATGTAATATTCTTAGATCGAGCTTTTAACAAGGTAACTTTCTTATTTCTAAATAATCAGCATTTTACATAATTAATACGTATAATTTACATTTTTATTTAATGACATTACAAATAGTATTTATCAAGATTACTGATATTATGAATATTAGCGATGTTTAAAAATTTTTTGAATATTTTGCTAGATCAGTTTGAAATTTAAGAAAATGCTAGAAATAGAAAAAATTCATGTTACTTAAAATAAAGTGGGAAAAATAGTACGAAAATTATTGTTAATGAAATTAGTCTCTAAATGAAAATCATGTTTTTCAAATTTCCATAGTTATACGTTTTATGCAAAATTTTAAGATATAGCATGCTTTATTTCACCAAAGCTGAAAAACAACATATGTTATCAATGTCAGTTTCCTAATTAAGAAATAATTTAAGAAGGAAATTAATAAATGTTATCTTTAAGATTTATTTACACTCATGTCCATAAATTAAGGATAATTCAGAATCACACAGAAATTGAGCTCTAAAATAAAAATTTCACCTGTAGAATTATCACACACATCTTCAAGAAGAATATGCAAATTGCAGGAAACCACCAGATGGCACGGATAGCACGTCACAATAACGAAAGTGTATCAAAGGGATATATAAGGAATGGTAGCAAAGAAGTAAAATTGTTCACAAGTGCTTTAAAATCCTTTCAGTGCAATAACCGCATAGTTATGGCACAAATGAAGCATTTGGATGATTTTTGACGTGGTAGAATTATCGGACGACTGGAATGTGGACGTACCGAGCTGGAAGTATCCGAGGAACTTGGAATCGCCCAGAGTGTCATCTCCAGACTTTCTCAACGATTCAAACATAATGGTAATGTGAGTAGATGTTACAGCACAAGTCGCCCCCGAGTTACTACGCCGAATGATGACCGGTATTTGGCAGTTACTGCCAAAAGAAACAGACGGAGCACAGCATCAGACCTGTCTCGTCAGCTCTCTTCAGCTACCGGTACGACAGTTTCAAGGCAGACCGTGTACAGACGCTTAGGGAACATTGGTATATATGCTCGTAGGCCTGTCAGATGTGTTCCCCTTACACCGGACTTGAATCCAATAGAGCATGTGTGGGACATCCTTGGCAGACGAATTGCAGCCCGTCAACCCCCTCCCAACTGTCTATCGGAACTTCGGAGGGCATTGCTTGATGAGTAGTGTAATTTTCCCCAAGATTAGATTGATAATCTGTTACTCAGCATGCGTAGGCGTTGTAACGCTTGTATTGCATCGTTCGGGCAGACATACTCCGTATTAACCATCATACTAACCATGTTATACTGTTTTCTGTAAATAGGTTCTTTTTTGAAATTTGCTCCAGGGAGTAAAATTCGCAATTTTTATTAATTATGTCAAACATATAGCATCTTTTTTGCTCTTTACCTTTTGTTTAATAAATAGACTTTACAAATAAGTCAAATTTGTTTTGCTTTTGTCTCTTTCATTGCCTGAACTTCATTATCCTTAATTTATGGACATGAGTGTAATTTGATACATGAGGTGATTTTCTTACATCTAGAATGTATAAAAATAATTTTAATAAATCCCTTTAATATACGGGTATGCTGAATTTTAAAGTCCTATTTACCTTGCTAGTGTATCAAATAAATGATTAACTTTTTGAAAAAGTTTATGTTTTTATTAATACCCATTATTCTTTATGGAAAGGCTGAATTTCTCTAATCTAAAATGACCTTCATTCGACGAAATCTATTCCTAACTTAAAATATAAAATGAAAATATCATACATTTTAGTCCAAGAAGCATACCTTAAATTAAACGGCTTTTATTATATAAATATTTAAAAGCAATTTTTTTATTGAAAGATGCAATGTTAAATATTTATTGAAGAAATGTTTCAAATTAGCTTAACATAACTATTTTTAGAAAATTTTAAATGCTAAAAGATTTTAAATTTTTAAATTTTGTTCATTTAACTTTAATCGATTATCTAAATATTTATTTTTACGTCTACTAAGAAAATCTGTATTTGTAATATAAGAAGAATTATCTGAATAAGGACTATTTTGTTTTTCTCAATTTTAACTAGCATTTCTTAATACAAAGGGCTCTCTTATTTCCAGAGCTTTGTAACTTAAGTTTCCCCTTGTACAATATCACTGACTTGTATTTATTCTTTACTCTTTGAAGATTTGTTTGATTTGGTTTGATTTGGAGTGCTACGGTCTACTTTTTGCAACACGAGAGCTAATTTACTCTTTGAAGAATCTTTTGAATCACCGTTGTGTCCCAGATGGCTTTTTGAGGAAAACCTGACAGACAGTTCTCAAACGTGCTTCGTTGGTTTTGCTCGTGGGTGATCTCCCAAACTATCACTGAACTTTTGCACTAGACTTGATTTGGTTTGGTTTGGAGCACTGCGATCTACTGTTTTGCACACGAAGGCTAATGCACTAGACTTGAATAGATGTTCTTTAACCCGTCTCCCTGATTCTCCAATGGTAGAATAAAATTTTATCTTTTATTAAGAATTCCGACCCCTAATTTCTTTCGTCAGGTTGATTTTATCTTCTGTGTGATGGCCGAGTAGACTCTGAGTAGTCCCGTAAAATCTAATGTGTTTTAATTTTTCCAAAAAGGCGTGTCTAAATTTTAAGACACACACAAACATAAGATTTTTACAATTACGCATGGATTTGTGATTTTGTAATAAGTGTAATTCCTTACATTATTCTTGGTGAGTCTCCGCACTTCATTACATTTTGCTTCTTATAATATTTTAGAACACGTAAATATTTCTTGCAATTTGTATTTCTAATTAATTAACTGTACTTTATTTCATCATTTACCTAGAGACTCCTGAGTCAAAACATTGGGTTCTTCAGTTCTTGTAGAATTGTTCATTGGATTTAGGCAGGTTCTCTAGTCGAATATAGGTTTTATTTCTTTTGTTGTACTAGGCTATTTTTCTTGTTTTATGGCGAATTGTCGTCATAATAATTTGTAAATTTTCTGTATGGCCTCGGGGAAGAGAAAACAAAAAACAGAAATACACGTATAGAAAAAAACATTCTCATGATCATTTCTTTAATTCGAAATTAATCTCTTTCTTTAAATCGGTGAACCAAAAGTTATTTTTGGCATTGAGATAACGCGAGAGCGGAATATTGTATATGTACTAAGACTATGATGCTAATGTTTGATTTGTTGTCCTGTTATTGCTCTGCATCACTTTTTGCAAATGACTAGAGGCCATGTTGAGCAGTCAGTTTTGAATGGTGATTTAAGAGAAAATGAGTTTTCTCCCCATTGACAGAACCTTCAATATTGTTTCTTAAAGGATTAAACTTTGTCTGCATTATATACATTTATATATGTAATATATCAACAGTTGGGCGCCAATATGCGAAGCCATTAAAGATGTTCGATGAGTAGTTTGCTCTGAGACTTCAATAAAGCTATGAAAATGATGTCAGGACTCTAGTGTTGTTTGCTGGACCCCGACATATATATATATATATATATATATATATATATATATATATATATATATATATATATATATATATATATATATATATATATATATATATATATATATATGTATGTATATATATATGTATGTATATATATATATGTATATATATATATATATATATATATATATATATATATATATATATATATATATATATATATATATATTACAAGCAATATATACAGATTAAGAATAAATTAATACGAAAGTTTATGTAAAATGTTATACATATGTATATTTAAAATTTTTCCTTTCTGATAAACTACTAAAAATATTTTTTAAATTCTGATCTGAACATTATCTGTCCATTAAAATTATTTTAAATGCTTTCAATGCAGTAAACATTGCCTGCACATCTTTCTTTCTTTTAATTCTGTAGATGACAAGGTCTTTTTGAGTTAAATATGCTTAATTGGCTATTTAAAAGTCCCTTTTAAACAAAGACGCTTAACTCAAAGTAAATAACAGCTGAAAAATATATTTATCACGAGCATAAGATAGGAACTTTTTCTTCAACTACTGAATAAATTAAGATATAATTAAGTCTATGAAACCCGACGTGAATTATAAGTAATTAGATTTCATCAATGAGACCAACTGGAAGAATTTATGCATAAGGAATGCGGAACAAGCATTTGTTGAGATAAAACTTAAGTAATAAAACGAAATAAATAATGAGAAAAGCGGACACAAAATATTAAGTGAGTGCATAATTGATAATCGTGGGGAACCCTTTCTTTTCTATATAAACAGAAGGCAGAGCAGATATCGTTTATGATTAAATCAAATACATATTTCTTACTAGAAAAGGGGATGGTTTAAAAAAATAATAAAGGTATTATGTCGATTGAAATTGATCCTTTTCCTCAATTACTACTGTCTGTCTAGCACAAAGATAGCATCCACCACGAAGACTTTTTTTCAGTAGTTTTATCTCGTTAGTCGTTCAGTAAACCAAAGTAGATGCCTTACTTCTGCTTTCCCCTGTTGGATAAAGGCGGGTGTCTTGTGTTTGTGAGATATAGACAATTAGGCTGCAGCTCTGTTTGTGATCGATTGACAATAGATTTACTTCCATACAGCCTCAATACTGAAGTAGTTTTGCAAATATATGGTCTTCAGGCTACAGTTAAAGATTTACATAAACCCACGACAACAACCATATTATGCCTTAGCTGCCCCCTTATTTCGTGGCTTTAGATTACTCGATATTTTTTTAATTCTATAAATATTCATTAAAAGAGCCCCGACATAAAATGGCCAGGAAATGTCAATCCAAAACAACTTAAGCATGGAATAATGTTGTATTCAACGACGAAACGCATTATTTTTCGCTAAATGTTTCGATCCCAAAATGTTTCTAAATGTTTGTCAGTTCTAAATGTTTGTCAGGTGAAGCGCAGGAGGACCCATTTTTGAATATCTTAATAAAACAGTTATTCAAATCCTTACAAACATATTTGGGGTTTATTTTATATTTGATGATCCTGGCAACTTAGTACCAGTTGAGGGAAGGATGAACTGCATAAAATACATTTCAATACTAGAAACAGACTTATGTTTGTTATTCAAATGTTCATACAAAGCCTTGGTGTATTTCAATACGATCTTACTGTACATTATAATTCTAAACTTATATTTAAAAATTAGAAATTAACAGTTTTGTATTTGCTTGGAAACTCTCCAAACATGTATCCTATCAAAAATATATGAAGAATTGGGAAGAGAAGTTTGAGTTCAGATGTCATTTAAGTGTGCTTTCGTGATACTTCGATTTGGATAGAGGTACAAATTTTCTATTCTAAATTAATAAAATATGTGCCATAAAGTGTACATATCATGAAGATAGAGGATACATACATAACTATATTGCTATACGATGTAAGTGAACGTATACTAAATAATTAAACCATACGTGTAAAGATTTTTCTGCTTGTCCAAATTATTTTACTCAGTACTGTAATATATTGCTTTGCTTTTATTTCGTGAACATAGGATTTTTGCATAGTATATCTAAAGCAAATTAAATCTTTCATCAAGACTATGAGTGTGAACTTTCACAAAATATTATATATGTATCTATAGGGTGAATATAATTAAAGTCCCACTTCAAAAGTATACCAATATACGGTGCTGGAAGCGGCATAATGATATTTGATTAAAGTTAAAAGCAGGGTCTTATCCTAAGACGTGGCAAAGGTGGCACTTGCCACAGGCGAATCAATCGTAGGTTTGGTTTGGTTTGGAGTGCTACGGTCTACTTTTTGCAACACGAGGGCTAATGAGACCGGGACCTACAGTTTAACGCCGATTCCGAACGGCTACGAACATCCATGCCTCAGTGGGATCCAATCGTAGGAGTGCAAAGTCATGCTCAAAATACTTCTTAAAGTCTCTCAGACGCGATCTAATCGAGGACAATTCGCACCCGAATAAAAATACGAAAATTGGAAAAATAATTTTTCTAAATTACAATCAAAGAATATGCTTAAAAGAAAATAAATTAGAATTATTAATAAAATTAGTGAAATTTTGCATTTATGTTATTTATCAATGCCTGGTGGCAAAAGGAAAAAAAACGAGTCGCTCTGCGTTTTTTAATACAAAAGTGCCTGATTTTGTCAAAAGGGCTGTAGATCTGGCTCTAAAATATTTTACTGATTTTCTCAGAAGTAGAGAGTTTTAAATTTCAACCGATGTTGAACATGCAAGACTGCAAAGAAATGAGTTAATACGAAGTTTTAGAATGAATTAACCATTTAGAACTAGAGAATATATATATATTCACATTTTGAAAGTGCATTAAAAACCTTTATGTCTACCTGTAACGAAAGCCTAGTGTGATCGTTATGTCGGCAAGCTAAAACTGATAATCAAATCAACGATCCTCTTTAGGACATGAACGGCTAGGGAATATGTCCATACTAGAAAGAAATACAACAAGAACTTAGATGAAATCATCGATTTATTCGTAAGAGCTAAAATCTTGGAAAGTAATGCTATAAATTTCTTTCTCCTTTTATATAAACATACATTGTTAGTTTTTAATTTTGTAAGTTATGAGTTTATTCTGAACATATGCTGCAGGGAGAAATTTTGTTTGCTTTTTTTACATACATTTTGAGGTAAGTGGCGCAAGCCAGTTTTTTGCCAAAGAACCTACTTCCGATCCTGGCTATAAGTGACATTTTGAATTGAAATAGAACGGCTTTGACATGAGTTCCACTGGAAACCAATTGTATTGTTCCATGTGAAGGAGTGTTTCGGTTGTTGGACTGAAAATTTATATCTGAATCAGTTAACAGTGGTGGGTGGCACAGTTCGAAGCCCATCCACCAATCAAGGTCGTACCACATTGGATAAGAATTGATTTATTTGTTTAACCCTTTTTTCTTATTCCATACTATTTCTCCTTCTTCCGCCGAACGATGGCCGAAGGGTTAGAGCGCTGATCTTCGGAACCGGAGTTCGTGAGTTCGAATCTCACTGTAGCATGGATGCTCGTAGCCGTTCGGAATCGGCTTTAAGCAGTAGATCCCGGTCTTATTAGCCTTTGTGTTGCAGAAATGTAGACCGTAGATCTCCAAACCAAATTTAAACCAATTCCACCTTCTTCCGGCATATTCAGTTTATATTTGAAGTCAATCAGACCAGTAATTCTTTTAATACAGTATTTTGAAAGTGGGACTTTAATCACTCTGTATGCGTGTAAATAAACCCATTCTAAAAACTAAATCAGCATAACAAATTGAAAATTAATATAAATTTTATTCTTTGTTACCCAATTACATTATTTTATATTCATTTCATATAATATTTTATTACATATTATATTTGGTTTGGTTTCGTGAACTATAGTTTACTGTTTTGCTACATGAGACCTAATGAAGCCGGTTCCTACTGATTCAAGTCGATCTTAGACTGATGAAATCATGCATGTCTTCAGGGGAATACAAGCCGCGAACTCCAGTATCAATGAGCAGCACTCTACACATTCGGCCATTGTTTGACTTCATTTTATAGGATGAAAATATTCTTTTTAAAAAGTAATTTTTCCTCCAAATTATTTATATTAGTTAAATATTACAGAATATCTACTTCCTGCAAAATGATATATAAGGAAGAAAAGTACTTTTATAGATCTTTAATTTTTCTTATAATAGCTTTCTTTCGAATCATCCTAAAAAAAGAGTTCTCCTTTCAAAATGTATTTTACAAGTTCTTTAATAACACTGTAATTTGAAAAAATTGCTTAGTTTGTCATTTCAAGTGATATATTTTTAAAATAACTTAAAAAGTATACACTAAAAGGAAAAAAATAAGCACATATAAATTATATATTAGAAACTAAATGTTTTTATATTAAATAGAAGATAAATATTTTCATTCTGTAAACGTAAACTTGAAAGGTATCTGATATTTCAATATTTAAAAAAATAAAAAATTAAACTGAATTTTTTCTTAATCTCTCTTTTATTATACTATAAAATAATGTATATCACTCTTATTAAAATATTAAGTTTCATATAATAAAAAAAGATAATTTCAATTTCATGCAAAAAATTGCTTTTTAAATTGCGTATTTTAAAAGTCATTTTGCAATTAATAAGAGTATTATTTTATTTTCACTTTTTATTTATATTTTATGTTTCTTTGTTTTTTAAAAAATGAGTTTCCTCTTATAGCAAAAAGTAAATTTTTATACATTTAGACCATTATTGATGATCTAGAAAAAAAATTTATCCTTTCAGAGTAAAACAATATTTTACGATGAATTAAAAATAGGCAGTTATAGTAACAAATACATTTAAGAAATGATAACTAATTAAGCCCCTATACATTAACTGTATTTATAATCCAAGAGGTATTCTTAAACTTCCAAAATTGAAAGACTTTTAATCCGAATTCACCTAAAAAAATATTTTTAGATATGTTTTCTAAAATTATTGACTGTATTCTAAAGTTATCAAGACCGTATTTATTGAAATAAAGCATAAACGTGAACATTACATTACTTAAAATCATAAGTGATTACTCTGGTTCATAACATAACACCCAAATCCAGATGCCGTCATGTATTTTATTTACTATGCAGGAAAAGAAAATTTTATAGCTTAAAATTTCCTTCTTTTGGTTGTTTTCTAAACGATACGAAGTTCTATTTGAAATTTCGTTTAAGAAAATTACTCCAGCTTCCTAATTCAGGATATTTTATCTCTAAACTTTGGGTATTTAAAGATGGAAGTACCAGCAAATCAATAACCATTCTTCGCCCAGATACCACCCGATTCAATCTAACCAATATTTTAACACTTAATAAGCTCGCGTCCCTTGTGTAATCGTGAACACGTTTTCTCATATTTAAACTTTTGTTAGAAAAGGATGCAGGAAGATATGAATATATATCGCTATTGATAGTATATTAGAAACCATCCAAATTTCATAAATTTGTTAGGGAAATTTGAAAGGATTTCTCAAGGAAACTTTATAAACATATTCAATCTTACGTACGTTTTATGGATTTTTCGAGAGACTATTCAGTTTATCATATCTGGGAAATTAAATTGGTTTAAAAAAGGGGTGGGAGAGATTTACTCGTGTAATCTAATCTTGTTAAATATTGATATTCTCAGTTATGCCAGAAACACTTTTAAAGTATTTTTTGACTACCAAAAATATTCCCTGTTTTTGCTTCAATAATTATTGCACCAAACACACTCGAATAAATAGGGAGAAGATTGGACTATTTTTAATCAAAAATATAGAAAATTTCAAATATGAATAAATGAGGTGCTATTTTTATATTTTACTTATCATTAAAATGCACTAATATATATATATATATATATATATATATATATATATATATATATATATATATATATATATATATATATATATATATGCACTGTTTTTAAGTCGTTCAGAAATAAGTTTCAAAGCAAATTATGTATATAAAAATAGATTAAGTAAGACTTGGTTAACATATAAATGTCTCCATTTAAATCCTTTCGTTTTCTTATATGAAAATCCCGATAAATAAATTTTACAATTTCTCTACTACCATGAATATTTGTGAATAATTTTGTTGCATTGTGTATAAGCTGTAAATATCTAAAAATGTATGGAAAATGCGATCAAAATTTCTATAAAGCGCCTTCGATCGCAATTTTTTACAATGGTATTTTTTAAAGTGTAAATAACTGAATAAGCATTCGCCAATCTTATTAAAACGATTTGTTGAACTTAGATTTTCATAGCAGAATGACCAAAATAACATGGTAAGAAAATAGCAATTAATTCATTTCACATATATTTTCAGATATTTATAGAATATACACACGGTAGGGGCACAGAATATTTACATTTTTACACAATGGTACACAATTTCATAAAAATATTTGGGGAATTTGTATACTTAAAGTTCTAAATTATATGAAAACATAATTTATTCAGTATTATGCGATTAAGTCAAGTTTAAAAAGCCTTATAGTAAAATACTGCAATACAGGAGGAGGGGGGGTAATAATAAAGAGTACAAACAATGCATTTTAATGTTATATTTTATTTTTATATTAACATTTTACATTGCTATAAGTGATATTAAAATATTAGTTAACAGACAAAAAATGAAAACAATTGTTTTTTCTTTATTCACTTTTTCGACATATCAGATGCATAAACTTTTCGATATTGTACTATCAACTGTTATAGAGAAATCAAATCGAAGCCACATATGACGCCGAGATGTTCGATGGCTGGTGAAGGAGGCGGTACTAAAAATGTAAGTGTAATTAGAGAAAAAAATATTCAAAACAGGCCATGGGTTTAGTTTATAAATTTTGTATTAATATTCTACAATATTACAGATGTCCTTTTGAAAGATTGTTAGTAGTAAACAGAAAATTGAAACAAAATATTTTGTTACTATGTTATATTTTAACCAATTAAACAGGTACTTTTTACTCTCAACTTAAAAGAATGCAAAGCTTGTGCACCTTAATATAAAGCTACATTTATGTCCTAGATGTATATGTTTGACACTACTAAAGTTTATTAAAAAATTATTTAAAAATATTTTATTTCTTAAACTATGAGCCACTTTTGAGATTCAGTTATCGGAGAGGGTTGAAAGGTTGAATTTGTGAGTACAAAGTATTTGAAACAAGCTATTCGCTGGCTTCTTAAATAATTACATTTCATACACTATGTAGACTAACTAAATTATTATATTAAGCCAGCCAGGGAAACATTTTTACAATTTAATAAAGATAGTTATGCACATTATTTACGTACTGTCGTGTAGCTCTCGTTTATATTTATGTATTAACTGTGATCAAATGTATAGTGGTATTTATTTTGGTTAGTCATAAAGACTAAGTATTATTTTGGTTGGGTTGTGTAAAATATTTAAGTACTAAATTCAACCACAGGTTCTGAGAGACTACAGACTTAAAATAACAAAATAAACTAAAAAAAAGCTAAATTAAAAGTAACTGAAATCAACTTATAATAAAAAAAAATTATTATAATGATATATATATATATATATATATATATATATATATATATATATATATATATATATATATAAATCTATATACAAACAATCTGATATAATCTTCATAAAATTTACTTTATCAACACATTCAATTTAGGTGCCACACTAATTTAGGTCTGACAATAATGTTCCATCAATTAGGTAAAAATATATATCGAAGAGAGAGGACCTAATCTCAATTTCAAATATATGTAAAAATGTGTACCTTTGTGGGAAAGTATGGTGTGCCAGGAACAATGCTGGTTGAGAGCTAATCAGGACTGGGTATGTGTGGTAGCAAATTTTAATCTTCCGTCAGTCTGGTCAGAGGCTTCCTTCTGAGTATTTGAGGAGCGGCTGGAATATTTGACTCAGGAACACTTCTGGTAGCCGCGAGATGTTCCAAAGTTTCCGGAGTCTCTGTCAAACTCAAGGCTATTCTAATTAGACTCCCAAAATCTCACTGTCAAAATCGTCTCCTCCGACTTCTGACCTCTCTGCTCTTCTTGATTCGACTCCACTCTCGAACACCCCCTCTCTTTCTAGACTTTTCTTATTTTTATATTAATTTCTTCTTTGTCCCCTCTTACTTCTTTTCGCCCAATCGGGAGAGTTATAAAAATTCTAATTGGTCTCCTTAACCCCGCCTTGAAACCGCCAACGTGAAAAAATGTTATCCCTTCAAATTGGGCACTGTCCCTTAGGGACTCATAAATAACTCCACAAAGGTACATTCTTATTTAATGTCATGTACGGAGACACGATTCTAATCTGGGACTGGGATCAGAACCCCGGCTGAGAATCCCTCACAAGACGAAAAACCGTTGAAATACTTTTTATTGTGTTCACTTTACAAAAGATGTGATGAGGTCAGATTTAGATCCCAATCATTTTACTTCCTGTATTAATTAATCCATTATATTACTGATCTAAATCGCCTCATCACACATACTTATAGTTAAAAGCAATAGGATTAAGCTATCACGTGCTTCATATACGAGCTGCGTAGTGCATAGTCTGCAATATTGTCCAGAACGGAAGTACAATTGTTCTTCGCACCTGTTTTAGGGTTGTTCGCCAAGGGGAGGTGTCAATGCCAGTGTGGTCATAGCACATTTTTGGCGTATCGCTATTTAGGTGAGGCGATGCTGCTGCATACTTTTGTGAAACTAATTTAATAGTTTGCGAAAGTGCTTACTAACCTCCACCGTTCCCTTCAATGCAAGAAATATGGGAAATGGAAAATGAGAAAAAGAAATTTAGTATATAAATATATTTTTTATTAACCTGTTGAAATTAGTTTTCTAGAGTATAGTTCAATACACACAACTTTTATACAGCAGCTCAAAAAAGACAAAATTGAGTTCCGTCAATTATTTTTCACAATCAGTTAAAACAAACCAGAGAGAATTCCATTTGTCGTACGAGGAAAAGTTTATACTGAGCAAATGTTTGGAAATAAACCATTCTAAACATGAAATGTTTAAGACGGTATAAAAAAAAATAATTGGTGTTTTAAATTCAGGCTTAATAATTCACAAAATATATAGGAATAAAGTGCTAAAAAAAGAGAATTTTGAGTGGGACAAATAATTAACTGAATAATGAGGAAATCATTGCAGACCGACACCTTCCTCACACTAAAAGCGAAATATAATCGAGTAGTATTAAGCAGATTCAAATGCAGTATCAAATCGATATTTTACATTAATATTGCTTTTCTTTTCTTACAGGCCACACCAAGAAATTATCGACAGTAATAATATATATGCAAAAATATTCCTTCTTAAACTTTAAAAATTAACTTATCTAGCATCAGGGATTGACATTTAAGTTGAAGTGTCACCCTGATAAACTGATATCGTTCATTTATAGCGATGACAGTTCATGGTGAAAACAAATTAATAAATATAAAGTGCATTCGAGAATTTAAAAATCCGATAAACAGGGTTGTGATATTCTCGTGGCAGTATCTTTACAAAATTTGACGAAGAAAAATAATTATAATATTTTTAACCCTGTTTTTCACTTATATAAAAATATTAAACGAAATAAGCAAGTTTATGAATTATTATACTTAAAATAATATGGAAGATTAACTATGAAAAATTTTTGTATATTATGATTCTATTAACTAAAATTCAAAAAGCCTCATAAGGGGCTTAAAAATAATTGAAGGAGAAGGTTTCAGATTTACAAAACTGCAAATATATAACAGTTCTTAAATTTAACATTTATACTTCATTTAAAATTTAATAATGTGATATAACTGTTGCTTCAAAAAATCACTCATAGGAAAAAGACAAAAATCAAACACAAACAAAATGATTTGATTACTATATTTTCTTCGGCTAACCCAGGATAAAAAATTTATAACCTTCAGCTACCCACAGTTACCATGAATAGTTGACGTCGCATTTGATAATTGGATATGAGTTAATAACTTTTTTCTTCTATAACGGTCTATATTAGTAATTTTAAAATATTTACCAATTTTACAAAATTTTAAGCGTTGTCCCCTTCAAAATAGACTTGCAGTAACATCATTACCACTGTTCTTCTGTTTTGGAAAGCTTCCTGGACAATTTTTTCAGGGAAGAAGTGCAGGTGTCTTGGACCATTCCCTTTAATCTTCACTATGATTTGCAAATGATGCCATTTCAAGATGGTTTTAACAGTAATAGTCTGACGGAGAAATGACCAGACATTAGGGTTTATGTAGCACAACAAAGATCTGATATTTTGGCAGACAACTGCAGATGGGTTGCAACGCGTGAGCCCGGTGCATTGTCTCATTTTCTATAACCCCGTATCTTCCTGCGAAGAGCCTCCCTGAAACGAGTTAAAGCTTACATTGGTACAACTGTTTACCATCTGACCATGTGGTACAAACTCTTGATGGACAATGCCCTTCCTATCAAAAAGATACAACCAACATCATTTTGATCTTTGATCAGGATCCTCATCGACCGATTTTCTGTCCTTTTCAAATAATTAAGTTTAATCACAGGATTCCATTTTACATATAAAACACCCCTCTTCCCCACCATATTCTTAATTATGTAATTGAAATGTCATTGTAAATGACTTGCAAAGCTTATAGTAAAATTTCACACTCTAGCATATACATGTTGATCTTGTTAAGCTATTTTATTGTCAGTTTGTAATTTTATGATGCAGAGTATGTGAACGCCTTTACTCCAACGGTTGTAGCTCAGGGAGTAACAAACATAGCAAAACTAAAAGCTATTTATTGGGAGAGTTTGATCGGCAACAGCCAAGTCGGGACATACCTTCTTTTACCACCCAGGTTAACCGCCGCAAACTACCTGATCTTTCTAGATTCAGGTTCTTTGCTGGCTTGCTTGACGGTTTCACCAATTGTAAGGAGCAACATGTGTATCCAACATGAGGGGGCACATGCTCATTTTTTTCCTATTCGTAGCCCTTTGAATAGGTCATTCCTGCGTCAATGGTTTGGGTGGGGTGAACCAGTTCCCTGGCTCTCAAGCTCACCGGATTTAATAAGATATGAATTCTTTGTGTGGGGATCCATCAAATGTGTCGCGTATCAAGATCCTGTTGAATCATAAATGGATCTCGTTTTAAAATTACTCTTCTAAAATCAAAGAAATTTTTGGTGTATTCAACCGTTTGCAGCAATCAATGTTCCTTCGGTGTGAGGTATGTTTGCCAAAAAATGGACAAACTTCGAGAGTATTAACATTCGAGCTGTATTTATGTTGTATATAGTAATCATTACGTCCGATAAATATTTCAAATTAATCATTTTCTTGTTTTTTTTCCCATCTTCGACCTCTATTACTACTGATCCCTGACATTTCCACCTATGGGTTTCTATGCAATTCTTCATCCTTATGTGCCTTAAAATTCCCTAGAATTTTTTTGCAAGATTTACGGGACAGCCATTATAGTAGAATCTTTTAAATTGTTTGTAATCAGGCATCAATTATGCAAAATAAAGCAGTTAATATCATCGAAACAAAGCCAAACTTTCAATTATATCCATAACTACTCAACAATTTTAGTTCATAACTGTTGTGAATACAGAATTTCAATGCTGTATCTTACGTAACTTCTGCACATTTCTAGAAAAATATGAAAACATGGTTTTGATACTTCTTTAAATTAAAAATTTTTTTTACAAAACAATTTAATTTTGAAAAATATTAAAAAATTTCTTAACCTTAACATAAGAAGATTGGTATAAAAAATATATCTAACTGTATGTATATTGATAAATGCATTTTCAAAACAAAAGGAACCATTAGAATATGTCAAACATTTTTATACTAGTATTAAGTCTACATTATTTAAATGCACAACCTGAGAGCGATGTAGACACTTGATCTATTTAAAGAGTTATCTTTGTCTAAAAAGTTTGGTATCAACCTGTTTTTAAGAAAGTACTCTACCCTAAAATATGCAATTCTAAAACTTTATTGTTTTACAATTTTAGTAAAGGAAAATAGGGACTTCAAAATAACTAAATGATTTTGAAAAAGGAATTTTTATAAATGATATTAGATATTTGCAGCAGTACATAAAAGTAATTATCCACTTTAAAGTAGTTCACCGGATATGAGGTGATTAATTATACGTTAAATGATTTAAATTAAAGACTTAATTAGAAAACATTATTGTGTCTAATCTCGTTGTATAAAAAGTGCTTTATTCGTAATACTCTATTAGAGCAATAGCATAGATTTAATATACAAAATAATATATCAACAAAATTGCTTTAGAAATGTAATTTAGGAGGCAACCGATACCTGGAAAAAGGTTAGAGATATTTTAAATATAGAAATATGATATTAAATTTTTTAAATTTAATTATAATAAATAAAACTACTTTAAATCTATTAACAACATATTTTGATTTTACAATTGAATCTTCAATTTAGTAGCATATCAAAATTTTAAAAAAATGCATCAAAATTTAGAATAAGTTTTTAAATCCTAAGTGTATCCTCAACTTTCTCACCCACGAAACTTAATGTGCCTCATAAATTGAGAAATAAAAGGTCTAAATTGAGTTTTAAGCAAACCTGTGTTCAATGTATATTTAAATTCGATTCTGTTCTCAATAACAATAGCATAAAATTGAAAAGATGATCTCGATTTCTCAAAAAGTGAATGCATAAAGGAACATTTTTGAGCTTCTTTTATTTACTAGTACTTCTTTAAATATATTTTAAACGTAACATAAGTACAAAATATGTCATCTAAATATGCTGTATGCTATTTAATTTGCAGTCTTCTCCCCGACAAGTCAAATATTTTATGTGGCCCCTGGAATTTTATTTAACCCTACAGCACTATCCTTACGTCAAGAAGGCGTTTTGTAATTAAAATAAACTTAAAAGTATTGTAAACGAAAAAAAAATCGTTAACAAAAAAGTAAGTAAACTATTAAGTGTAAACTATTTAAAACCCAAAATAGCTTTAAAGTGTATTAATATTTTCCTTAAATGAAAACTTATTAATTGTCCTTCCTTGCTTGCTTTAAAATAAAATTTTAACATTTGCCTTGAAGATTTAACAATAGTAATAACGTTTGGCATAAAGAGGATGGTGCTCTAAGGTAAACAGGATCATGCTAAACAAATTTTCTACGTGAAGTAGAATACTATTAAGTATAAAATGGTCCCAAGGTTTTCTTTCATTTTCATATAATATATGAACGAGAGGGTTAAAGATGCTCATGCATATCCCATTTTCACAGATAAGCAGAGTTGAGAAGTTTGATAAGTGTTATCTAGGAATAATCTATTTGTTTTATGACTGGCCCCTTCTCTAATTCCATCTTTTTCTAAAATTCCCAAGGTCAGAAATAATGGCAGAAATCTTCCAAGCTGACGCGAACAATATTTCAACACAACTTTATCCAGTGATCAATGTATTTCTGTGCTGCAAGAAATCTCATAGGTTTAGTATTAATCTACTCTCGATCCCAAGTGTTGTAAATATTGGGATTTCGGAGCTTCGATATCAAAACTGTCTGTGCATTGATCTAGGGGAAAAAATCGCTTACTACGAAACCGATAACTGCTCCATACTATGGATTGATCCCCAACCTGTGCAATAATCTTTAAAGCACTTGGAAAATGAACGTTTTCTTTCTTCGTTAAACGCGGTAAACTTATCACCTGATACGTCGAAATGGTATTTTAAATTTTCAATAACGCTTCCAGACAAAGTTTTAAATGCATATCATTCACTTCATGTTAATCTCGCTTCAATGAAATTTCTCACACTTTAGGAATTTACAAAATTACAATTTGAACTAAACACTTAAATATTTTTTGTGTGTAAATATGACTATTTTACTTCATATTACAGGTTTGAATGATAGCCTAATTCTGAAGGAACCAAAAAATAGACCGTGGCGATCCAAATCAACCAACTGGGCATCGATTTTTATTTATGTTGAACACTATTTATACTGACTATTTATTATTTATACTGACTGAGCAATGATTTCAAATTGTACAATATTTTATCAGTTTTTTTCATTATTTCACGGTATTAAACTCTCTAACTGGACAAATAGGGGGACCTGTTGTACCATGAGCTTATATGGACCTTGTTCCTACGACAATTACTATGCCATATTTTGAATTTAGTTTTTAAGAATTAGGTTTAATTTACTGACTTGCTTGTAGTTTGTGAGAGTACATAACATATAAGAAAGGTTTCTAAATCAGAAAAGTTTCCAGTAAAGCTAAAGAAATAGAATCACATAAAATAAATCTATTTTCCGTTGTTTTAATATCAGGTGAACTCAATCAACTATTAAACACAAATTCTTTTATCAGTAAATCTGATGCTACTTACAAAATGTACGACTTTATTCTATATTCATAAATGTATTTATAGATGTGAATAGGTAAGATGTTCGGGCAGTCTACTCGTCGTACGTCATACCAGCTATTTAGTTTTACCACAGATTAAATATAAGATACAACAGATTCTATGTTGACTTATTTCTCATAAAAAGATCAGTTATAAGTGAAAGTATTTAAAATTTTACATCCAATATTTCGTTTTATAGTTTGCATTTGATAAACAACATGCCTCAGATAACACCTGGCATAAAACTGTCATACCGTAATTTGTGCTTGCATTGCAATAAAGTTAACCTTTTGTATTTAATAACAACTCTTTGAAGTATAATAATTCACTGTTAGATAAAAATACCAATGCATCTACGAATTAAATATTACAAACAAAAATGTAAGTCCAGTGTAAATTAAGGAATTGTATCTTGGTCAATGGCAGTGTAGTTGTTAAATGTTTAAAAATATAAAAAATATAAATACAAATATTAGAATGAAATTTCATGTGTTCACTGACAACTTATGTTATCAAATAATGCATTAGATAATTTTCTCTGGGAAATAGAAAATTTCAATATATTTAAGATACAACAGATTCCCGTAATTTTTTAAAACATTTTATTCAGTTTTATTTCAAACACATTATTAAAGAGTAAACAGGGCCGTAACTAGGTCCTTTAGCGCCCGTGGAAGAAAAAAAAACCTGTCTGCGCTTTTGATACCAAATATAGTGAGAAAATATATAAACATGTTTTTTATATCAGATATTCAGAATAACCTCAAAATCTTGTGTTAATTCTTAAAATATTCCTAGTATATTAATTTTTTCTTCTATTTTTACCTTATTATGCTTAAAGGATAATTTTTAAACATTCTAGGGATATTATTTTGCTGGTAAACTAAATAGTTTATTTGATGGGAATACATTTTATTTAGACGTTGAATTTTCATAAAAAATGGTGAATTTCTAAAATTAAATTTAGTTTTAACAACTTTAAATCTAAAATTTAAAGCGAATACCCAGATTTTTATTAAAGCATATTAGTGGTGTTTGGTTAACATTTTGTAAGAATCAATAACAAACTTAGTCTCTAAAAGCCTTTAAAAAATATTAAAACATTGGATTTTATGATTAAAAAAAATTAGTTTTCAAATTTTTCTTATTTCTACTCGGGGCGAATCGTTCTCTTTCAGATCCCATTTTCTTCACGGTGCAGCGCCCCCAAGACTGCCACCTTTGCCACGCCCTAGTTACGGCCCTGACAGTGACCAAAAATTTGAGAGACAAAAATACGTAACCTCGAGTATTAGTACTAGAAACAGTTTAAGGTCACTTGAATCTTGACAAAAAAATCAAACTGGTAAAATAAGATTAAGATTTAGAATAAAATTTCAAAGCAGCAGGTTGTTTTAAATCAGAAAATTAAATCAAACTAACCAAACATCCTTCCAATATGAAACATTACAAGCTTTACTTTTTTTCAGGGTAAAACATATATTTCATATTTTTAGTCGAATTATAAACAATAGATAAAGATCACATTATGTATATTTTATTAACATAATGCTAATAAAATACCAAAATATGCTGCATTGTAATGCACTATTCAAAGTAGCTTCTGGTCATAATCATAGTGTAAAATCAATCATATTTTACTCGTCCTCATCCGATGCAAATATTGTCAAAAACTTCTTATTTTAAACATTGCATTGATATTTAAGCCTGGAAAACTTTAAGAGGTACCTTTTTTTTTTAAAGTCTGCTGCATTTTATTCTATGACGCACACAAATTATTACCTACTACATAACAGCTTTCAAAATCCTTATCAAACATATAAAATTAATTCCAAGGACAAAGGCACAATATCTCAGAAAATGTTTACCATAGCTATCAACACAGACTTTCCCCCTCTAGATAAAATCGCTTTTTGGTAAAATATAAAACAAATTTAAAGAAAGTAAATTTCAAAAAATATTCAGAATGAATATGGCGATATTTTAAAAAGATATTAGAAAGTTAGCTTTATGTTTTTATAAATTACTTGCAGAACAATATCAGGTAAATAAAATTAGATAAATAGATTAAAAGAGGAAACTTAGTTAACAAATAACGTTAAATTAATATATTAACTGAGCAATATCATTTTTAAAAAATGAGGTTATAGATATAAAAAAAACAACGGTTGAAAAACAGAATCTAAAAATTTACAGTAAGACCATTCCAAGATAAAGAAACTGATTTTATTAAGCTATATAGGAATGTATTGTGAAACAGTGCGTAATTCTACAATAAAATTAATTTATAGCTTTCTTGAGAAGGCCGTTTTTTATATTATAAAGGACGTTTCGAAACAGAATGAGTAGAGTAACTCTAAATTTAATTAGAGCCATTAATGGAGAAAGATTTGATTATATTTAGTGTATTCTTTTGTTAACTAAAACATTGAATTATTCCCATTTGTGAATCTTTATATCTATTCCTTTACTTTTATAAGGAAATAATTTATTTTACCCATTTTTCAACGTCTCTTTAAAACTTCAAGTAATATCTCCATTTCCATTCAGAAAATCCCTTACATTCATTTTCATCGTAATTTACGAAAATATCAAAATTCCTAAATAGAAACAATATCTTTACTTTCATTTGAAGTATAAACAAAACCCTGCCACTCCAGAAAATTCATTGTAAAACTGGTGAAAATTCACAATACGTAGTCAGTATTCTTCACTTATGTCTAATTTACAAAAAATATTTTTAAAGTAAATAAAGTAAGCTTGAGGTAATCTATCAACAAAACTTTCATGTCCACTTAGGGCACTCAAGCACTTCAAAAGACTCCAAACGATGTTTCATAATTTGGACCCAAATTACATTTGCACATATTTCGTTTTTAATTTATTTTGCACCCAAAATGAAGATAAAGTGATTAATTAGCTCCTTTTTTCGCCTGTTCAACGAACTGTCTTTGCTGTTAACTCCCTTTGTCAGGTTTTTCTCACTTTACTTGTCATGCATATCTCTCGAAGCTAAATAATATCTTATTGTTTTAGCTGTAAATGTCTACTTTTGTCAAATTAATTTCACGATTTTCACCAGTGGTATAAAAGAAGTTAATGAGTTTAAAAAAGTGAAAACATATAGAAAAGCAGAGCTTTTATTTTGAAAATCTAAGTTAAATTGCTCCACTTTGAAGTGGCATCATTATTTTCCTTTGAAGAGCTTTTGTGAAAATCTCAAATTACCATGAACTCTAAAACCAGTGACGTTTCTTCAAGGAGTATTCCCAACAGGTCATGTCGTCTTTGATAAATGATCTAAAGCCTAGAAATAAGGAATGATACTATTGGTAGAGTAAAATATATTTCAATTAGGAGGAAAAAACTTTAAAGGAAATTTCAACGAGTTTATTGTGGATTTCTTTCTATATAATGAGTAAACTTACGTCTTAAAAGTATCACGTCATGATTTCTTTAATTACTTGTAAGATGGGATTTTACTTCTGGAAGTGATGTTTTCGTTTGATGGCTTCTTAAGTCATAAGATCATTTATGTATTACTGAGAATAAATAATCTGTATTATAAAATAAACAAGAAATCATATAGAAAAATAAAATTGGCTAAAATGGGCAAAGTAAATAAAAGCTAACAGCTGTTTTGAAGGTTTACAGAAGGGGGAAGACTGGGTACCGGCCATGTAGGATTACCTTAGCTTAGTATTAACCTATGAAAAAAAATAGTTTTACCAATAGATGACTGGTATTAAAAGATTTTTTAAAGTAATCTTCAACACTTGACAGAGCGGAAAATTCTTTTAGGTTGTCTTTACATATATAGAAAACTATGTAGATTTATAATAATATTTGCAATAAAAATGAGTACATCGAAATATTTCCAAAATAATTCAATGAGCTTTTCTCAATCTTTTAATAACTGAACACAAATAACCCTAAAATTTTCCATTATGTTACGTGGTGAATACTTAAATTATATAAGTTAGCATTGAGGGAAAGGTATATAGCTGCTACACAGAGACCTTATAACTAGAACTCTTTAAAGTTTTTTTCTTACGTCATTGTTACTACTGTAGGATAAATCTCTAAAAAATTGTTTAAAACGAATAAAGGGATACATACGCTTTTGTAAAAACTAATTTATTGTACACTAAAATTATTTTTAGTTTTTAACAGTTTAGTATTTTAACTACAAAATGTCACCGAGATGTAAAGATATCATTCTAGGGTTCAACAGTTTCTTCATCTGTGTAAAAAGACAAGAAAGTCAGGTCATTTTTACACTTTCTGAGATATAAATGAACTGCTTTATTTAAAATTTGTGTTCTTTATACATTAATCTCTATTTACTAACGTATGGATACAAACTATGCATTTGTTAAAGCGTAACTAAGTAAAAGTGTCATCTTATAGTTTTGGGCTGTCAACTACACTGCCTCATCCTAGAAAGCAAGTATCCGGGTGAGCAAGTATCCGGGTACACTAAAAATTTGGAGTTTCTCCTCACACAGATTTTTTTAATGTTATATTCACGTTTAATACTACTACATCGCTTATATATTCATTATATGATGAGAATTCAATTGAATAAATTGGGTGTGTTTGTAAGAAAAGAATTTTTTCTGTTCTTAAGTTGTTTTTGCTTTTATTAATGAAATTGTTAGTAATGAGTTTTTAGTTTGTGCTCGTAACTTTATTTTGCATTTGTAATAGGTATTTTGGCATTTGTAAGCAATAATACAGTATTAATTAAAAGCTGGAATAAAAGCTGGAAAGAAACATATTTCAAACTGAAATCTTACTCTTCAACCGAATAAAACTTTTACCAGCACTGTTCGAAATAAACCCATCTCGTTTAAGTGACAAAATTTATATCTCAATCCCTAAATGGAGACAAAGTATTTCGAGCCTCTTTACGGATGATATAAAATGAAACTATAATTTATTTTACAACTGATTATATATGGAACCTGAACGTGTAACTACCGCGATTTTATAGTTCCTCAGAGAAAGATGTACCTTTGTGCACTTCATTCTCACCCAATCCTTCTTCCCTTTTATTAAAACACGGGTAATCAAAGTTCACAGGTTAGTTAGGATATTATACAGATTAGGACTCCATGAAATTCAATCCGTCTAATTAGAACCAAAGGAAAGCAATAATAAGGAAGGAACTTAAAATAACCAAAATTCTGGACATTATTTATGTCTTAAATTCACATATATAAGAGGTTCTTAGGTAAAATTAAAGAACAAATTAGACGAAGTATGTTAATTTCCATTTGTATTTAACTTCTTTTAAATAAGAGCGTAAAACTCTTTTATATAAAACTATTTGTCTGCCCTTTAAACATTTTTAAGGGGATAAACGAACTTAGATTACTTTTATTCCCTTGTAGGAAGTAATGAAATTTTTTATCTTCAGATTTCAGCTTAAACATCCATTTCGACTATGTTTAAATAGAGTTTGACATTTTGAGCGTTATGTCTGTATATGCAAGGACAAACTATATCCGTAACATATATCCATTTTGATCTTCTCTAATGCATTTTAATTAATTTCGTCGAAACGACTGTACGTAGGCATTTCCCATACCTCAAAAAAGATCAGACTTAGAATGTTGAAATTTTGTATTTAGGATTGTTGTAACACTTAGTTGTGTATCGGTATTTTACAGTGCGATATGGACTCTAACGATATCAGTAATTTAGCTCTATTCATTGTTAAACTAAATAGTAGAATACATGCACACTTATACAACGAATGTTGAATAAAGTTTTGATGTTATGAAAAACTAATATTTTAGCAAACTATATGACTGTCCACTTCATTAACAAATAGAGGATCATATCTGTTACTAAATGAAAACTTTAAGTGAAGAGCAGCAAATATGTATCTTATTTAAAAGGTGTTTAGGGGAAAACGTGCTAAAATCACAATTTTTTTCATTATTACTAGTGTAATTTTAAGGCTTAGTGCGATAAACTATAATACGCAATATTTAAAGTGCAAAATGTTGGTCATATATATATATATATATATATATATATATATATATATATATATATATATATGTGTGTGTGTGTGTGTGTGTGTGTGTGTATTACATTTATATGCTTCTCACGGACATGGCATGTTTATTTTGTTATGATTATTTTACTTTCACAAATAAGAGTGTAAATTAAAATATATATATAATGAACGTATTTAAATCATGTTTACATATTTTTTACATAATCCTAGAATTCGCAATCTGATGTTTTAAAAATATCAATATTATGTACAGTATTGGATATAAACAATTCTGTGCATTGAATTTAATCTACAAGCATGAAAATATTTCTTTTGTTTAAAGCCATAAAGTTAATATTCTCTCTTTTCAGCTGTAATACAACAAAGATCTAGGATTTTTTAAAAATATTTATGCATGGGTTGTGTTAAGCTATAAAATATATGAAATTAATAGCAATTGGGAATCATATCCATGAAACATCTTTAAGTAATAGAAAATTCAAGTAATTTGAACACAGAAAAGAGTTTTGCTTGGCACTGGTTGACGATCTTTAGAATACTTTGAGAAGATAAGGAATTTGCAAAGTAGTGTATTTCGATTGAAGTCTCTCTCTCTCTCTTTTTTCTTTTTTTTATTTTTTATTTTTTATTTTTTACTCCACAATAGAGGTGTACGTTTATACAATCAATCAGATTTTTGTAGTTATGAAGAATGATTATCTTATTTCCTAGTAACCTACTGTTTGCTATTTTTCCTTTTCGAATTTAAAATTATTTTTCTCTCTTTCACGTTTTGAGTCATATTGGAGTACATATTATACAGTCTAATAAAGTGTGCCTTAAACTAGAGTATGGATGTTACACATTGTGCCAAGTATCATATATTGACTTAATGAAAAAGATACGACCTATTTAAATCTTTTTGTACATTGCATTTAACATAAACTTAGTATCCAGTTATATACTTATAAGAATGCTAAACTTATTTGAAATGCGCCGAGAGTATTAAAAAAAATGTTATATGATTTTTATGAAGTATTTCTTTTTTAATAAGTTATTTTTTCTGCAAGATTTAAATGTCATATGCTATCTCTAATTACATTTTTATTTTCTTTAAATTTGCGCTTAAAGATTTAATGTTTTTAAAATCGATATTTAAAGTATCACGTTACCTTAAGCAGTTTCAAAATAATCTGATAGAAAAGAAAAATTATAGGTAAAAGTTTATTTAAGCTTTGTTTATTGGAAAACCAAAAGTGTTCTTAAATTTCCGTTTTTTTGTTTCTATCCAAAATCCCTTGTCTTTTAATAAAAATGCTAGCTACATTTTTCTCAGGCGCTAAATTTCCCGAAGAAAAAGCGCCTCGAAAACTTTAAGAATTGCTGTAAAAAGTCTTCGGCCGTTTTTGAACCGCTTATAATTAACGTTATTGCAAACCACTCCATTTAATTTCCTTAATGACTGAGAAAGAAAACCAATTTTTCTCACCCAATTCCCAGGGGCCAATCCAACGGCAAAAAAGAGTCTTCGGAAGATTAAAAGGCGGAAATAAAACGTTGATTCGCTTAGATCTGGACGACATAGAACTACTACTGCCCGGAAGGGGATCTCTAGAGAAACAAAAATCTTTCACCTACTACCAATATTCACCCCGCCACTATTTTACTTCTGAAATAATTTCACTCGATTTGTGTTAAGTATATATTGACACGCTTTACGTATCAAGGGTGCAAGGGACATGCTAAATGTGAGAAGTCCACAGAAAATACGAAAGACTTTGTGTGAAGCAAGTATAATAGGCTCAGTATTCAATGGAACGATTACTTAATATCCTTCAAATTTATCTTCTGTTGTACGACCTTGTTTTAGATCTTAAATAATCCTTATTTTTTAACAGTTTGGTATTTTATACCTTATCGATGACTTCAAAAAGGTACAAGGTCAATACTCTTCTTTCCATCTCCGAAAGTTTTGTCCAGTACTATCATAAAATATTTTTTAAAAAAGCAAATTATTTTGCCGAGTTATAGAAAATGTGTAGACGTGAAACAAAGAACACAAGTGCAAAGACATTGCACAAGTTTAAGTAGTTCTTTTACAAGTCGTATTATATATATATATATATATATATATATATGAAAATCGATAATTAGATTTGTTTAACCTTTTCGTGACGGCGTATTTATTCAAACTGATAAGACGGGAGTCTTAGGATTAACGTATTCCTCTTATAAGCAATTTCTTTACTTTGTACCACATGAAGCAGGAGGGTAGAAATAAAGGGTATTTAAGGGGTGAAAATTACGAAAACAGGACATATAGTAGATGGAATTTATAACGAAGGATCTGACCCACCCTTTAAAACAATATATAGTGGAGAATGCAGTATTAAAATGAAGTAATTGGTGGATATTCAACCCTTTTGAAGGCCGTGGGAAGATTACTTCCAAAGTAGATGATATTACAAAATACTCCTGTGGAAAGAGCAAAACCCATTATAATAGATTAGCCTTGTTCTCACAGCGATGGGAAAACTGATTACCGCTTCAGTTTTGCTGTCATCTATTATTTGATCAATTGAATATAATTAGAACTTCTGCTTTAAAAGTTTTAGAATGTTGTGGGAGAAATAAAGGGTTCGCGAAAGGGTTAAACTAAGTCCGTACTTTTGAGACTTGCCCGGCTTGGTTGAACCGGTCTCCAAAAGGTTAACATAAATGCTAAACATACATGACAAAAAAAGCAATTTTTTTAAGAAGCAGTGAACTAAAAGCATTTTAACGAATGTTGCATGACCCAATTTTTATGAAAATATTTTGACTTTCAAAATCAAAATTTTTTTTCTGTATATTACAGCGTGTAATAAGAGACACTGAAGTTGTTAAAGCAATCACTGTAGTTTGAAGTTTTAACAGATTTATTATAGGTAATACATTAAACATATATGAATACTAACCAGCCAACACCTTGTGTTATGAATTTGTTATGCGTGTGTATATATATCAAAATCATGCAGCAGTTATTAGCTAAGCCATTCGCATATTCTTTGGATGTTTGGACGACATAAAATGGCTAACAGTGTTTTTAATATTTTATATAGCAGAATTGTTTAACACATATTACAGATAAAATTTAACCCTTAATTTGGCTAAGTCTGGCCGCTACACCGGACATGTATATTTGTAACTACTATATAACATAATTGTCAGTGTTTGCCACAGCGGACATTATCTCAAAAATGGAAAATGATATATTTTTTTTTTGTTTATTTTACAGAGATCCTAATGTCTATACAGCATGGGAAAATAACAGAAATTAAAAAATATTTGAAAAAACATCTTGTCAAATTAAGGGTTAATACATTAAAAATTGAGATTAAAACTTCTCCTTTTTTTCCCCAGGAAATGACAAAAACAATCTTGTATTCGTATTAAGATATGAAAAGTAGTGCCTTGAGATATTTTTGAAGGGGAGCGATAAATCAGTTTAGGTCCCACTGCTTAGCACAGATTTCGCTCGGCTGAGAATACACTTGCAACTAGCGGGATCCATGGACTAACAACATGCTCCCAACGTCTTTGGTTAACCTACCACTGTAAGATGGTTCTGAGAGACAACAGTTACCATAAATAGAACGGGGAAAACTTTTGACCAGACAATGAGCAGCTATGTTTCTATATTTATTAAAGATATAAAGAAAGCGCGATGATAGATGTACGAGCCATCGAAACGCCTTTGGAATTGACATGTGCAATACTGACATAAGAATGTGCCTTATACTTTTTGAAATCTATAAATTGATCTACTGCGAGAAATCTTGCTCTTATTTTCTCATATGTGTGAAAAGAAACTGTGAGTTGGCCAGGTTCTAAAGTAAAACTAGTATTTTAAAAAATGTTATGTATGTCATCTTTGACTTTAACCAATTGTTTTCTGTATTTAATATTAAAATCAAAAGTTCTGATATTTTCATATATGTGTATATAAATTACTCTTATAACCGTCAGAATTGTACTCCGTTATCCTGCACAGAAAGTTTTATTGGTTAATACGACGCACATCGCAAACAGCAACAGGGTTGGATCCACATATAAATGGTTCGTCTTGTCCCTTTAGCTCTTAACACATTAAAGGCGGGGAATCTTGACGAAAATATGCTAGGCAACGCGGCGACAGCCCCGCCTCGTTTTTCGGCTTAGAGCGGGCGATATTTTGTGTAATCATAAAAAAATTTAGACTAAAAAAGTTCATTTAAACTCTTAATACTACAAGAAATGTTAAAAAAGAACTAAAGACTAATTACAAAAAATGTTTTAAAGTACATCTTTATGAGAGGAATCTAGTATTTTTTATGAGTGGGATAATGTTGATAACACTCGCCATGAAGAGGTATATTGCCAAACTCGCATTTGAAGCAAGTCAACTTTCTTTTTTATGACAAATCATCTGCATATATATATTTTTTGTGTGAAACTACATTGGAGGATTTCAAAATTTATTGTATGTAGAATTTGAACAACCGAACGACTTCAAACCACAAAACGTACTAAATACAAATGTAAAGTAGAGCATGGATTGAGCAATCGTATTACTACGACTCCCGCATTTAATTTGTTAATAAGGTAACAAATTCTTGTAATTTAAGATAACCAGAAAGTCATTAACTTGATTCATTTTCGCTTCCTTTTCAAGTATCACTTAATCTGCAGTATTTATTATACAGATATACTGAATAATGCAATTAGATCATCTTACGGTAACATGACATTAGACGTTAAGGTGACAGTGGACATTGAAATAAATAAATTCTACTCAAGAATTTGATTGTTATCATTATCGTATCAATTTTAAAACCATCGTATCAGGAGAAGTGTGTCGAAGAGGAGAAGCTCTGTATATCTAACTACATGGACAATTTTAAAATGCAAATCCCCTTCTTATATTATGCCTTTCTTACCAATTAATTATTCAGTTGCAAAAAATGGATTGTAAAAAAATTATCTAAAAATTTAAAGTAATCTTTATAAAATAACAGTAATCTTAAAACTTGTGAAAAAATGTCTTTAATCTTATGTGTACATGCATATATTAAATACTATAAACAATTAACTACAGTTTTCTATGTTTGAAAAATTTAGTTATACAGAATACATACATGAACATATATACACATACATAAACATTTTTCCAAATATACAAGTTTAAATATGTATGTTTAGAAAATCTGTACACCATTTTGGTGTTAATATTGTCTAAATAATTCATGGATAAATTTTAGCGATTAATATTAGTAGTAAGAAGCAGATTTGAGATTTTAAATAACTTTACTGGCTAAGTTGAGCCCCACTTTTTATACTCAACCCAAATTCTATTAATGTATGAAGACTGAATACCATTCACATAAGGTATTCTCTCCCAAAACCATATTAATGATCTCGACGTTAGCCATTCGTAGAGCGCGAAATTTGAATAAGTTACATATGCATATTCAAGACGCGAAATAAGCTTAAAATAGTAAACAATGCTCTTAATAAATACATAATGAGAGCGCAGCAGTCGAGCAATAAGTTTTGCATAATGTACTGCAAAGCTTCCGAAATGGAGGATTCTAAAAGCAAAGCGTTCGAAAAGCGAGATGCTCACCTTCTCATAAATAGTTCCACCAAAATGAGGTAGTGTCGAAAGACATGCTAAAGGAATTCCTGCATCGAATACTATACACAGAAATTTGTTGTGTCAGGGTAAATATATCATTGTAATAGAGGCACACGTCTCTGTTTAAACATTAGTCATGCCTAGCATATCGTGTATCTTATCGATTCATTTCTATTAAAATCGATGATACCGATGAAAATGAAGGATACCGTTCCTTCCCTAGAACTCAAATTATAAAGTAGTTTTTACACATTTATATTCAATTCACAAATTGTATAATCTCCTGTTTTTAGTACGGAATGGGATAAAAGACAAACTAAACTCTTAAGATGTAGATGTTTATATAACTCTTTCCCGAGCTGAACTTTGGCAAGCTAAATGTGCCATCCTGGCTCATTCCTAGTGTAACTGGGGCACTGTGAAACTTTACACTACTCAATCAGTCTTTCCTGAATTATTTCACATGTGCATCTTTTTATGATTTGGAATAACTTTTTTAAATTTTTTAGGTACTAAAAGATAGAATTACGCAGGGTTTTTTTAGATCTAGGTTCAAGAGATGTGGAACTGAAAGTTGGGATTGAAGTTTAGATATCTTTGTGAGGAATCATCACTTGCCTACATAAGGTTGTTTATATTCCCAAATAAGCTTAAGCACTGAACATTGATTCTAATTTCAGTGAATCCGAAAATCCATAATTTTAGAAATGTATACCATTCAGAACATGATTGTACCGATTTCAATACTTCTGAGACAAAAAGTGATTCCGATTTGGAGAGTGTGATTGATGCTCTTCAGTTGTTTAAATTAAATGCGGATGCATCAAATCATGCTTCCTTAAAACTTATTTTTCAGAGAAACCCAGAAATAAATTTTTCTCATGACAATGACAAAATATTGTAGTACTTTGAATAGTCCTTTATTTAAATAGATTTTTTTTACACTACTCTTTAGGAAATTTTGTATATATATATATATATATATATATATATATATATATATATATATATATATATATATATATATATATATATATATTTATAATCATATGGATCAGTTTTTCCATCGTTATAAGAGCATGGTCAATCTATTATAATGGGTTTTGCTCTTCCCACAGGAGTATTTTTTAATATCATGTACTTGAGAAGTAACCTTCCTACGGCCTTCGAAGTTAGATAGTTACTGGTTTTAATATTGTAAATTATTTCATTCATAAATTATCTCTATAGAATTTTAAACTATTTTGGGGCTAAATGTATTAATTGCTTCTCCACATTTTAAAGAATCTGATAAAGAATACATTTACTCATTCCATTTAGATTCCGTCACATTATTATTAATTAGAGCTAACTGTAGATTAAAAGGTAAATAATTTTATTTTATTTCCGATTAGTTCTAACTGACTATGCTGAGAAGAGGTCAATAATCATGAGCAACCAATTAAACTATAAATGAAGTTTCGATATTAAAATTAAACTTAGCATGGCCATTCAATAGCAAATTTACCAATAAATTGTGGTAACTGTAGTGTTACACGATACAGACAATCAAGAAAACAGTCTTGTAGCTGTCTGTGTAAATGACATTAACTTTGGGGTATGTAACATGCAACATGGAGATAAAAAGGGTTATATACATATACGGCTTTAGAATTAATAGAATTTTTTAGAATTTTCGAGGCTATATAAGTTCTTAACACAAATAAACATTACTGTACTGGATACACTTTATTCACTGACTGTTAAATATTGATTAACTTTATAATGCACAATCATTATTTAGTAGACTTACATTTAGGTGAAATCTCAATATTCTGTATGCTTAATAATGCTTTACCAGTTAATATTAAAACGACTTTAAGACTTTTCTTTGTCCCAATTCCCCTCGTATAATGTCGATATAACTTTAGCATAAGGTGCTCTCTCCCAAAATTATATTAATGGCTTTGACGTTAGTCATTTGTAGAGCGCGAAATCTGAATAATTTAGGTAAGCATATTCAAGACGTAAAATAAGCTTCAATAGTAAACAATGCTCTTAATAAATACATAACGAGAACAGAGCATTCGAGCAATATGTTTTGCATAATGTACTGCAGAGTTCCCCGAAATGGGGAGATTCTAAAAGCAGAGTGTTCGAAAAGCGAGATGCTCACCTGCTCATAAATAGTTCTACTAAAATGTGTCGATATACAAGCTAACGGAAATCCTGTGCCAAATACTATATTATGAGTTTTGTTAAAAGGTAAATAATATATATTTTAGCAATAGAGGCACATTCCCTATTTAAACATTAGTCATCCGCAACATATAGTTTATCTTAGAGATTCATTTTTACTAAACTTCATTTTAGGGATAAAATTGAAGATTTTAGATCATTACCCCAAAATCTCAATCTAAAATTAATTTTTATGCATTTACAGAGAGTTAGTATATAGGTATGTGTGCTTGAAAAACATCAGAATAATTACATATAGTGTAACATGGGATAAATGATAAGGTTTCGCTCGGAGAGGTACGATCTACTCATTTGCTACAAATGCCAATGAAACGCGACCTGCTGTCTAAAGCAGGTTCTGAATGCCTATGAACATTAATTTCAGCAATGGGATTCAAACTCCTGAATTCATTGTAGTAGTCTATGCGTGTTTTTTACTAAATAATTTTAAAATGTATGAGTTTATTACATCAATATCCATCTTCAGTAGTAAACAATGTTATTAATAAACACGTAATGAATACATAGCAATCGAGCAATGAGATTTGCATAATTTACAGTAAAACTTCCAGAAAATAGAGATTTTAAAAGCAAAGCATTCGAAAAGCGATATGTTCCCCTACTCATAAACAGTTTCAAGCAAATGAGAATGACTAAAGACAAACAAGAGAAATTACTAGGTTCTTTGCTATGGCAGAACTTTACTTACAAGGGTTACAATCTCTGTGCGAAAGTTACACTTTCTTGCTTAAACATTTGCCATATGTAGAATGTTGTATAGTTTATGTATTAATTCCTATAAACTCTTTGAGTATGGGTACATGATATATCACGCCTTTTATATTCAGTCAGGTTAAGGGTATATTATATGATATTTTAGGAGTGTTTATTCAATATTTTTAATACCATTTGATATTACATTTTTGTATGTTAGAGTTTATCAATACATGAGAATCATCTGATTCAATTGAGAAGGCATTTGCATACATTTTACACTTGTGTTCAAATAGTTAAACCTGATTTTACAGACGTAATTCAAAAATATAGTTCCTTTTCCTGTGGCCTCAAATAAACTAAAACTTAATTTATATATATTTTATAAATTAGAATTCAATTCAGATACATAATTTTTTGCTTAGGATATTGATTAGAATATTTTCATATTAAATATGCGTTTAATCTTCAAAGTTAACAGTATCCTTAATAAATGCGGACTAAAAGGGCTCTAGTCTGTTTTGTATAATATAACACAGAGGCTTCTGGAATTGGCCATTCCAAAGACACAGCATTTGAAAAGCGAGATGTTCACCTACTCATTAGTTTCACTGTAATGAGGAAATGGCGAAAGGTTACCTAAAAGAATTCCCGCGCCGAATACCATAGAACGACATATTGTTGTATAGGGAGAATATTTTAGCAGTCACTCTTCAGTGACTTTAACCATTTCTTATATTTAATATATTTTATATATTAGGACAAATGGACATGCATATCCACATATATACATGTATAAATATACAGATTAAAGTCATATTAACGTGACTTTTTTTTTGACAAATTTGATGTATGTATAAAGTGTGTTGTATACATTCGGATAATATTTCAGTTCATGCAGTCATGCAGAACCAGAGCTATTTATTTGACCTCTAAAAAAGGCATGATCATTGGCTTTCGGGCCAAAGACAAAAGCATTTCCGAAAAGGCTAATTTTATAAACTGTTCTTGGAACGCCGTGGTAAAAGTATACCGTGCATGGCAAAATGGCATTATCTAAAATCAGTGAGTGGCAAATATCGGTCATAGATGGTAGAGATAAACGACAGCTACGGAGATGCGTTAGCGTGAAAAGACGTAAGACTGTTGAGCAACTGAGGACCCAGATGAACCAAGGGCCTATGAACAGTCTCCATAGCGAACGTTGCTGCATATGGAGACAAGCGGATTTTACCGATGAATCATATTTTAAGCTCCATTAGACAGATTCACGTATATGGCTCGAATCGTCTGAAAGTAAACATTCTGTAACAATTGCCGGAAGAGTCTAAGTTGGAGGAGGAAGCATTATGGTCTGGGGAATGTTTTTGTGGCATTATCTGGGTTCCTCAACATTGTGGAAGGCACAATGGATCAACACAAGTATGAATATATCTTTGCAGACCATGTTCATCCCTACATGCGAATTTTTTTCCTCAAGATGATCTCCTCTACCACCAGGACAATGCGACGCGTCATAAAGCGCGCAGTGTACGTGTATGGTTTGAAAATCACTAAGAGGAGATTACTGTACTCCCTTGGCCAGAAAATTACTCAGACTTCAATCCATTCGAAAATCTGTGGGACCACCTTGATCGTTTTTTTGCACTAATCAAGCACCAAACTGGGCTCATATGGCTGTGAGGCCCTCCAGGCATTTTCCGGTAGTGGTGGTTAGATCACGAGGTATTGGTCCCTCCCCGATCCACCGGTAAACCCCAAAGCAAACAAAGCGTACCGTCGCACCATAGGCGCAATCACGAGCGAGCTCAGAAGAAATGAGCCGTAAGAACGAATTTCGAAGACGAATGGAGCTTACCTCTTAGAAGCTAAAATTGTAAAATTAATTTATCTCGACACTCGTGAAGTGAAGATACAAACAAAAAACAATTTTATTTACTCATCGCAATTTCAAGAATCATCAAACATGCATTAGTGACTCGACTTCCCCTTTGACTCATCGAACTTACCTCTAGGTTTGTCTCAAAAAAATAAACCTTGAATCCAAAAAAACTACCTATTGTAGAATCTTCAGATGATTCACTTTGGTAATGATGTTACTTATACTATTATGATGTGAGCTAATACAATCCCCTTTGATATGCAATCACATACCCATCACACTTCGACTGATAACATTGTAGTCCCCCCAACCATGACCTATCATCATTTTCCCCCATTTACCTTTGTCATAAAACTAAACCCCCCTCGATAAATTAACACCCCACTAATACTTAAGGAAAGAAGACCTCGGACTACGCGAGAGGAGGAGGAGGCGACTAGAATTAAAGACTACAACACACAATAGAGAAAAAACCCTAATAAAATTAAACTATATTATACTGAGGCTAGATATTAAAAAGAGATGTGTATCACCTGTGTAGTCACCTGTGTAGAGAGATTTTTGTGTAGCCTCTCTGTCGAGGGAATTTTTAAAAATTTTTAGCTTCTATTAGTTCGCTTTATAGTGCGCTGGTCCTAAAGTGTTCCACTAATCCTGGTTAACCGTGCCTGACAGAATGGCCTGAGGAAATTCGCTAAGCAACTTACCAGCGACTTTGCCAAACATCAGAGACGATTAATTTTGGGCAAGTTAACTGGGATTTTTTTATTATTATATAATATTTAAATATATATTATAGAATTAATTTTGCCTATCCAACCAAATAACTAAAACCACCTAACTGTCAACCAAAACCAACCAATTTACAAACAATACCAACCAACTATCATCCAAATGCTACCAGATGGAATCTACCAGAATCCTGATGGTGATGCTCATCATGTTGTGTGAATAAACAGTGTGTGCAATGGGTTCGAAGAATTGAACTCATCATCAGACTTGACACGCAACAGTTGTTGAGTTGTGTTATATCGTAGCTTGTGTTTTTATGTTCTTTATGGATTCTCACCCGCGTAACTTAGTACATCTAGCTATGGCTTTGGAGTCGGAATATCTGAACATCCCAGTGAACATCTTCAGGAACCTAATTGACTCTCTTCCTGTTAGTCTCGCAGCAGTCCACTCTGCGAAAAAGTGGTTATTCTGGATTTTGACAAATAGGTACATTAATGTGACTGGACTATGTATATGCATATTTACATGTGATAGCTATCTATATATATATGGTGCACATAATATTCAATACATGATAGCTTTGAAAGCGAACACACATACACAAATGTGAAAATCAATTTCCTTTTACTTTCTGCTTAGGTCATCATGAAGCAAAACTTACACAGCTATCAAAGATATCTGGGTAATTAGATAACTGAGATTACTATTTTCAAAATATGTCTGACAGTGACAATCAAGTACCGATCTGGGCCCATACGGTATGAGGCCCTTCAAGCTTTTCCGGTGGTGGTGGCCAGATCGCAAGTATTGGGCAACCCCCCTCCCCCCCCCCTATTGGCCAGTCCTCCTTGACGTGACCTGAGCTCCGTAAGCGCCATCTACGAGCGAATGTAGCAGTGTTGCACTCAAGGAAAGAATTTGGAAAAGTACTGGATGCTCTAGCGAACCTCTTGATGCCGTAATTAGTCAGGATTTGGAGCCCACTACGAGGAACAAACGAGGCTAAAAACTCACAGTTTAGCTCGTTGCATTTGCAGACCGGAACCGGAGGGCCAAAAGAAGAAGCAGGAAATTTGGAGAGGCGACAGTTACAAACCTGTGCCTCAAAACCATCACTCGAGTCATTACGACGGAACTTTAGGCCACTCTGCGGAACCCCCGTGACTCGGCTTGTTCCAAACAAGACATAAACCCAAAACGTATTCGTAATTCGTTTCTACGATTGAAACCTTTATAAAGAACAACCAATATCTCTTCAATACAAGTATGATCGCACGCAGTACGCTCTGTATGAAATTGAGGGATGCTCTTTGCCCTGTTGACGTCTGTTTTTGTTTGTTTGGCATTTAAACCTCATTTGTTTAATGACGCAAATATAACGTTATCTTATAATTTATGAAAATTTAATGTTCTTTTATCTGTCAATTATTTTTAATTTTGTTTCATTAATAAACATCAAGCTACTTCTAGCATTTCGTGTTCAAGCAGTACGTCTTTTTTTTATCGAACTGTTGGAAGTGAGTTTATAAATAAAATTTTTATATAGTACCTGGTCTCAATAAAATATTAGTGGTAGATAGTATAACCTCGTAGTGTGGCCTTTACTCACTGCAGACATACATACACATGCACACATTTCACACATATCATTCGGGAAGCTAAGCATTTTATACTTAATGTCTGAAACGAAACGAGATTTGTGTCTTAATTGAATTTCGGCTTAGATCAAAGCAAATGTTTTCTTTCCAAATAATCTAAATTTCATTAAGGTATGAATCCTAATCTTTTTGTGTACGATATTTTGTTGAACATTATATAATTTCTCGATAATAGCTATTTGTACAGCTTAAAACCTTTGTATGAACATTTAAGACGTGGAATCAGATTCATTCATCATTCAAGCTTTTAACATATATGCAAAGAACGAGGTTGTTTTTTTTTCCATAAATACTGACAAACTTAACAGCATGGATTTAGAGAGGATTCGAGAGACATGGTCATAATGGGTTTAAAATGGGTCATATAGGGCGAAATGAAAATACCTAAAGAATTTATAAGCGCCTTATACTGGATAACATTTGTAGCATAATGTAAATATATCTTACTAATAGAGGCACTCATCAGAGTTTAAAAACACATGTACAATACCGGATATGTGTATCCTTAGATATGCAACAAACGTTTAAAATTTCATTTTCTGATAAATTTGAACGGATTTTTTAACATTAGGGTCAGTCACGCGAAATAAATATTATTGATACTAACATATGTATATAAATATGCATATGTTCATATGCAAGTATTATATGTATATGTATGCACTGGAATATACATACGTTTATATATTTTGGTACACAAATACAAGTATATTACATTTTGATACGACACGTACGCTGTTGCAATAGTTTGATACTAGTATGTGTATACATAATTGATAAAGTTTTTAATGTATAGTATTAGTAATTACAGGGTGATTTGAAGTGTTAATAATTTTTACGGCTATGATCTAAACGAGATTTTTATTCCCGAACTCATTAATAAGCGATATCTGTATTCCTCAGCATAAGTTGTTCTCTGCCAGAACCATTTCAGTCATTTCTAAAGCTCGAATCCTGAACAAGTTATGTATGTATATTCAGGACCCGAAATAACCTTCAATAGTAAACAATGCTTTTACTAAATATGTAATGATAGTGCAGAAGAAAGTTTTGCATAATGTGATGTAAAGTTTGCCTAAGTGATTGAAATGGTGGATTCAAAAAAGTATGCCATTCCAAAAGCGAGATGCGTTCTTACTCATAAATACATGCACCTCAATCAGGGAGTGTCAAAAGACTATGACTTGGCTAAAGAAACTCCCTTGCCAGTGTTATAGATTGGTTTTATTTCGAACGCTACGGTCTACTGTTTTGCCCACGAGGGGTTAATGAGACCCAGATGTTATAGAACAACATTTTGTTGAACGGGATAAATATATCTTGGTAATATAAATACTGAACACTGTTTAAACATTCGTAACACATCCGTACATCTTCATTGGGATTCAATATTTTTAGAAATTATTTTGATTGGATGATGTGATGTACTGTACAATGTACTTTGAAGTCATGTACAAGTCATATAAACAAAAAAAATCAACATCAGTAGCATTTTGTATAGAGTCAGAGGAAATAAATGTTATTTACACTATATTTATAAATAGTCATATAAATCTGCATATATACGTATTTATTTATATGCATATATATGAGCATATATAATGTGTTTTTTATTCATAAGCACGCATATATGTATAAATATAGTATATAACATTTCGGTTTGGAGAGATACGATCTACATTTTTGCTACACGATGGCTAATGAGACAAAAACCTACTGCTGGAAGCAGATTCCAAACTGCTTTGAACATCCATATCAGCAGTTAAATTTGAAACCCCGAACTCCGTTCCAAAAAGCAGCGCCCTAACCATTCTATCGTCATTCCACAATATCACATTTTTATATAGTTTTGGACAAAATTGCGGGTATAAATTTACTCCGGCATCTTTGAACTTTCAGATTACGGGAAGTAACGTGACACTAATCCTCAAGGGGCCGTCTTCAGGGTTTTATACAGAATACCTACCTACCCCCCTCCCACATTTTTATACAATTTTTCAATCTTATTTCCAGTACATGCTAACACTGAATTTTATGTAAATTGGATATAATTTTCAAGAAACTAAAAATTCTACAGGAATTGCCAGATAGGGATAGATACCAGCACACAGTAGCACAATAACGCAGTTACAAATCAATGTCCATTTCAAGAATATTCCCAGGCTTCAGAGAGGGGAGGAAAACAGCCAGCGGCCTAATCCGTCAATACACTGCCGGAAGTTTAGATAAGCAGCTCATATAGGGTGTAAATACACTAACATCTAGGCAATACCTTTAAACAGGTTAAGAAAACAATAGTACTGATTGGATACAATGCCCTTATTCTGTGTGAAGGCTGTACATCCTGATATCTACTGCTTAAGGCTAATTTCGATTGTTATCTCCCGTGCTAGTAATGCAATTCGAATCACCTGATTCCGACAGCGAAAAACAGTGGATTATATATCTCACTATAATTCATTTTACCCCGTTGAGATTGATATATGCTAAAAAAATAAAAATTGACAATTAAACGGAAAACGATTAGAATTACTAGAATCTTCCCATAAATTGCTGGATTATTGTACTTTATTACTATCGGACGCACAAACGCACTTAAAAATGTTATTTAAATTAAATTTTAAAATCTAAAAAGGATATTGCTGAATGTCCTAGTTTTAACACCTCTTACAAATGTATATTAGAAATAATCTAAATAGAAAAATCTGAAATTTTCGATGGAATTTGTTTTCTCTTTGAAAAGGTATAATAAAGTTCCGAATAAAGGAAATATAAAAATATAGTTACCATCGACACAAAATCTTACTTCCTAAGCCAGAGAGGCTAGTATTTACAAATTAATGTTAATAGTTTTTATTTTAATGCATTGTAGATTGGGGGATTTATGAATCATTTTAAGAGATTTAATCTTTAAAACAGTTTTAAGAGAAGATTCGAAATCCGAAGAAAAATGAAGTATGCAATTTAGTTGAACTTTAAAAGCATTTTTACTGATAAGACAGAGCTTAATTCTTTCCATTATCTGAAGACCTCGTTAACCGTTACAAAGCGGTATCGTGAAATGAAACGCGCTTCAAATCAATATTTTAATTGATTATACGGAGCTAGTGTTAAAGTGTCACTACTCAGTGTTTATTTATTTTTTATTTTTTAAAACTTTTATTTTTTAAAACAAAGAACCGTATTCAGTAAAAAAAAAATTTTAAATAAAAATAAACTATTACTATTTAGGTTTGAATAGACTTTCGAATAGAATATAAATATTTATAGAATGGTGGATTATATTCTCTATTTACTAGAATTCCTTTTGCTAGATTTCTGATAAATAAATTTAAATTTGATATTGGAACACAGTGGGGGGCTATGTGTGCACAAGAGTATAAACAAGAACTCAAAAAATCAGAAATTGTGATAACCTCACGCTTATTTATAATATATTCAAAAGGAAACTATTTTTCGAATTGCTACACTTAAAATATTTTATATTATGTAGAAAAATTCTATCAGCATATACTTAAGTAAAATTCAAGGAGCCTCATAAAAGGTTTGAAATGCTCAGTGGCGAGAGGGGAAGGATTGCTGAAAATACATGTATATTTAACCGTAGTACGCTATCCAGTTTTGTCGAACGTTCTGTTTATTCCTACTTCTGCAAGTTTGCAGAGACTTTTTACAATTCAAAAGCATGCATACATACGCTTTCATTAAAAAAAATATTTATTGCCCATTAAACTTATTTTTAGCTACTTATTATTTTACTTACCAAATGTCTTAGAGGCGTAGCAACAGCGTTCTACAGTTAACAGAACCAAAACAGATAGTACATTTAGATAAATGTTTTAGTTGCACTAACATTTTAAATTGTTATAAATGGTGCTTTAAAAAGTAGTAGAAGCAGATAAACCCCGAACCCCGACAAAGTATTTTGATTTCGGATTTGCTTCCTTAACAAGTCTGTTTATCAGTCTTGTGTTACCAACCCAAGTTGAAGTCGCATACAAGATACATAAAATATGTCACCAAATAGGTTTTTTAGACTTCATTTTAAAGTTTTATATTGCTCAGTGTAGAAGCGGCATATGCAGTTCAGGTAAGCGAGAGTTTTAACAGCATTCTGTGTAAAATAACTATGCTTTCCTTACACCAGTTAATGACATCTAATGGCAGATAAAGTACCATTCATTTTTGTTATAGTTAAAATATTAACTGTCCATAACTATTACGATCAAATAAAAGTATATGAAAATGTATACCACATCATAGTTAATATAAACCACTAGAATATTTTCTGTCCTTAAAATCTAATTTTTAAATTTTTAACGACTGCCATGTGGTCTCACAAATTTCATCCCTCTAAATCTTAGTTGATGATTTCATTAACTTTCTGCTCCTTTCTGTCAAGATCACTTACCAAGCTGGCTAAATATTAGTTGAAATAAAAATACGTCCAGAGAAGTTCAGGGTTAAAAAATCAAGCAGAATTATCATTTTATTTGTGATTAATTTCAAAACGATACCGATTATAGCGTATAACATTCAGAAGCAGGGTATTTTAAAACATATAGAAATAGGAGAAAAGGACTTCTGCCAAGACAGAAAGACATTCGTCGAAATCTTAAAATGACAATGTTTTCAAATTAGAGCTCGGATTCCTCTGTATAGGATATCCCGGTTAAAAATATACAAGATTCAAAGGACAATTTTTGATGACTTTGTTATAGAACTACTAAAATAACCCTAAATTTCTAATGTTTCAAACTATAATGCATGACTATTCTGCTTTTTGTTGCTAAAGCACATCTGAAATTCAACTTTGTTTTTTAAATTTGTTTTAAAGCATGGAAAAACAATACATACGATTTTATTTAAAGAAATGATTTATTGCACATTTTCATTTTGTAACAGTTTACTATTTTAACTACAAAATGTCTCAAACGTGACACTAGTGTTCTAGGGTTAAAGTAAAAAAAAAAAAAATAGCCGATGCATATACTTTTGTTGTAAGTGGCACTATTGTACTGCAGTATGAGAGAATTTAAATTTCTTAGCAATATTTTATTAATTTCTGTCTAGGAATAAACGAGCATTCAAAAATTAGTAGAAATATATTGGACAATTCTGGTTGCTATTCACAAAATCTGTTTTTCAATTAATTACACCCATTTCCAATGATATTTTATGTAATTGCATAAATTTTTAATTATTCACTCAAGTTTTGCTTCACTCTCTACTAATGTGCCCTGTTATCACTAAATTCACCAACACTTAATATATACTTATTTCTTTTCCTTATTTATTTTATTCACTTAATGTATACATATCTCTTATTTCTATTTTAATTTATTACTCATCGCATTTTTTACATATACATTACCGGTCTTTATACCGGTTATGGTATGTTTAGTGTTAACATAATCTGCTAAAAGACAACTTTAAAAGCTGTTCAAAATATAAATTTGTTAATACTACATAAAATCACCTAAAAAAGGAGTTTATTTCTAGTAGCTGAAAAATTTAGCTTAAATTGCATTTATTATATATATTGACTGCATATTTTCTTTTGACATACCTCAACTTTAGTAACGAGATTTTACCCAGTTGAGATATAAAATAAGATTTTGCTAAAAAATAAGAATATTTTTAAATCGGATGCCCAATAACAAGTTGTAGTTTTATCCTAAGATCTAAAGTAAGATTGTTAAGTATTCAGTAAAATATCAAAACTAGAAATACGATTTGAAAAGTCATTTATTTTATTCATTTAAAAAAAGGGAGAGATTGATCTCTTCCAACTTTCTGTTCGAAAAATAAAATTACATACTAACGTTTCTTACATAAAGGCTTTACCAGAAAAATGTGTACTTCCCAAGAATATTCGAATCATTCATATTCTTTCGAAATTTTCATTTTCAAGAAAAAAAAATTTTCCAAGAACATCCAGTTTTGTTTTCTTGTATGCTGAATACACTTTGACCTCGAGAAGTTGATGAATTTCGGGGTTTTAAACCACTAACTTCGAAGGGATTATTTTTTTTCTAAAGAACCATGAAATAATACATCTAAAAATTGAGGGGATTAAACTTAATATTTGGTTTTTATTTCAAAATGGTTCCTGTTTCGATGAATAATTATTTTACAAGCATTTACTTTACAAATTCAACTTTCTCACTTTCTTATATTCTTAATACTCCATAATTACAATGAACTCTAGATGAGAAAGGTCCCGCAAATTACAGCAGTTCTATATCCGAATTTGATAATAATTATCGCCAACTCAGTGCTAATTAATATCCTTGGAAGTTTATTAAAATCATATTAATTATATTTACTGGCTTGGTGAATACAATTCATAAGAAATTAACAACATACTTGCAACGACAAGCGAAAACTAACAAACCTAGCATCAATCACAAACTCACCAAAAACGAAAGTTACAGAAACTGTGTTACTAATTACCTCTATTGTGCCATCTGTAGCCTAATATTTAAGTAGTACAATCCACATTATAGCAGAGCATTGACCCGTGTAAAACTAAATGGAATATTCAAGTGAGAACAAATGGAAAAAAACAAATAACGGTAAATCTTTATCAATTTTTTTAGTTCAGTGGTTTGGTTTGAAGAGCTACTGTCCATTTTTAGCAACACTAGGACTAATACCATTGAGATCTACTGCCTCAAATTCACTAAATACGGTACCGAAATGCAGTCTAATGCTTAAGGGGACACTGGGATTTTAGCTGCCAACATTTAGAGGATAACTTGAATATTTTTTTCCTCTTTCAATGATAAAATAAAACTAAGAATAAAGAGCACAAAGTTTATATATACCCTCCCCCATAAACATTATTACTACAACATAACGAACTTCAGATATTTTACAAAACCAAAAATTTTGTATGATATAAATATTTGAACACTCCGCACTTGTCTTGTCCATAGAAATGTATCGAGTGTTTACTTTGAAGAAGGTTATTAAAAATTAATATGCCTTGAAGGGCATAATATAGCATTATGAGAAAATTTGTTATAAAGATATTTATAATTTAATAAGAATATTTTGGCTTGAGTTTTTTACACGTTTATACGCTTTTATTATACGCATTTACACTGAATCTTCTATTAAATTGAGTATTCTTTATTCTGATGAATGCAAAAAGTGGGAAAAATTAAGTAAAAGAGAAAATGCAGAACAAAAATTTCAGTTATAAATTTAATTTTCTCTTAACGATTTTATTAGTAGACGTAAAAATAAATTTTAAAAGTTCTAAAGTTTAAAAAGTCTTCTATAAATAAATTTATACATTTTATAAGTATAAGGAAACTACTTTTGAAACCAATTAAAGGACAGAACATTTTTTTCACCTTTAAAGGGAATATTATTAAAATAATAAATAGCACTATTTGATAAGGTATAGAAGCAAAGAAAGCAAACAATTTAAAATTGAAATAGAAAACTTAAAATTTAGTCTATAATGTAAAATATGACTAGTGCACTAAATATTGGCCAATTGCTTTCATTTTTTGTTGTATTTTAGCATATATTGAGATTTGAAGTTGATCAAGTGTACCAGTCATCAGTTTAGAGATAAATGCAACAAAACTTCAAACAACAAAAGAGACAACAAAACTTCAATTTATTCACAAACATAACAAACCAAATTAATAATTCCTTTTACTTAACGCAATAGCTGTGCAAGATAAAAGTTGCTGATCCTTTTTGTAGCTGCAGTGGACCAAGTCTAAGAATCTGCAGACCATCTTTGTAAATGCCTACTGTATTTGGTCAGTAACATACCTACTAACGAATTGTGTTCCTAATTCACTATCCGATTCAGATCAATCAAAATCAATTATTATTAGTTTTTGGTATTTTACAGTAATGGAAATGCCACCGCGTTCATTTTTAGGATAAAGTAACAATTAATTGCACATGTAAAATCTTTTTCAGCATATGGCAAACATGAGAAGAGAATTGTGACAGAAGTATTTGCGCACTGAATTTTCAATTCCCAAAATAAGTATTTTTTTATTTGGATAAATGTAAAAATGACATTGATCCTCTTTTTATTTATTTATTTATTTTTTAATGCAGTACAAAATTTTTAGCAACAAATTTAATTTGCACTTTTTGCCTCCTAATAACAATAATACAATATGTCCCCTTATCACTCAATCCATTCATTTCCATCGTACAACTCAATTGTCCCCTTATCACGTGCGATGTCAAAGCTCATATGGCGAGTCCTTTAACATGCGCGATGATTCGATCCACATTTTTATGCTTTTAAAATTTCTTTGTTATTTAAATACAGATGTAAGAAATAACTTATCTATAAGGGAATTTACGCGAATGAACTTATTAAAATTTCAACATAATAAAATTTATTTGGGGAGTACAAAATTTACTGTATAGATATGTTTTTTACGTTGTAAAGAATTATTGTATCTGCGTTTCAAGCTATAAATTATCATTCACTAAGCCAAATAATTTAGTCTGTTCATGTATGCCAGACGCTTGAACATTGTATTAGATGCTATAATTTTCTTCCGTGGTGATTTAGGTAAGGCAAAGAAAAACGAGTTGCCATCTCGTATATGGCAAGTAAGCTCATTTTGGCAACTATGAATATTCTCATAGCTAGCAATAAGTGAGTAAATAAAATTTAAGGTTTAAATATTTGTAATTAACAGTTTTCATCGATACATAGCTAATGACATTGAATTCCAAACAGACTGATTAAAACACTAAAACGTTTTTATTGTTGTTTCATCCAACAGCCATGATGCTGGATCAGCTTCAGCAATTGCTTAATAGTTTTGTAAAGTGTGTTTATTTTGTTACCGTTGAGCGTAGCGCCATCTGAAAAAAAAAAATTAATAGTGTTCGCTTAGAGCGCGGAGCGGGGGGATTAAATCGGCTACGAACCAATATACTGTTTTTCTTGATGTTTCTTTAAAGTGGATGGTTTGGACGGCGTTTGGAGTGAAAATATTCAAAGTCATTGTAGTAAGTAAATTCTTAATTCCTTTAATCATAAATCTTATTGTGTTTTCCTTTTCCCAACGCTGATCCAATCCATATACATTTAATTTTATTTGATTGTGTTTAAGTATTATGTATCCCCCTCGTTCATATTATTCTTATCTATTGTACTGTGTTAAAATCCTAAATGTTAGTAGTCCTTAATTCTCTATTGATAGTAATGTATTTGTTTTGTAATGATAAATTCTAATCTACAATAAACTGTTAGCAAATCCCTTCCCTTTGGTCATTTCTCAATCACAAAGTCTTTATTTAAGTTTATATATTTAATTATATATTCCACTAATTCTTAATATCTCACAATTGTCCATTTATACTGGCTTTATAGTAAAAAAATTCTACATTCATTCAAACAGAAATCGAATTTTTTTAACGATTTAATGCTGCAAGTATGCTTTGTCTACTAGGAAGTAAAAAAGTTTGGAATAAATTACTTAATATAACCCCAGGAAGTGAATAAATCTACGGTAAGCGTTTAAATAAAATCAATAAATTTTAAACATGATGTGCTCGGGGATAAAACCGAAAAGCACTTTCCTTTCACGGTCGTAGATATTCATTGGAAACCAAAATCACGAAACAAAAATATGTCTTACAAGAAAAATTTCCAGAAATATTTTCCTCGCGTCTATTGCAAATCTGGGAAACTGAAAAGAATAAAATATATAAGCCCAGGGAATTAAGATACATTATTCTAAAAACGAACGCAAAAAAAAAAAAAAAATATTTTTTGTGCGCAACAAAGGACTAAAAATAAAGAGTTATACTTTTTGTTGGAAAATAAAGAGAAAATAAATCTAAGTGTTCACTCCTTAAACTGCGATAATGTTTAGTCTGTAATTTAAAGACATTTAACAGATTGTTATCGGGCTAGATTAAAGTTCACGTAATGAATAGGTATGCGGAACATCATGCTATCCTCACTAAGACGTATCGAAGAAATACTGCTGATTTACAAGATAAAATGAATCTGAAAAAAAATGACCTCCCATTAAAGTTTGAAAAAGAGAAAGTATCTTTAAGGGCAAGTTTTAATTAAGTGGATTTACAGCACTTTCAGTCACGGTCATTCAATTTTTTTTTATTGTGGAGTACAACATTCCTTAATTATCGGTTAAAACGTTACTTTCCGTAAGATCGAAAATTAAGTAAGTTTGATGAGGTATCAAGGCCATTAATTACTAAATTTCATTTTGAAATGTAATCAAATAAAAAAGGTTATTTTCGTAGAAAAGTTTAGTAAAAAATCTTTTCAGCGCAGTTTTAAAATCCATTCATATCTGCTGGAAAATGAATAGCAATTACATTTGATCCATATTTGAAAGAGATCAAATAAGTATGAAGATTTGTTTTCAATAAATATGGAAACTAATGAAAAATAATTCAGAATAGAAATGCATTTTTACTCAAGTATTCGTAAATTTACTCTTTATTTTTATTAATTATATTTATTAACTCCTCAGTTGTTTGCTTGTTATATAGCAGCTAATTCTGTAATTGTAAAATTTCCCATGTTTTTACAAATTATAAATCATATTTGAAAATCTGTAGTTCTGTGTTATCACAAATGTTGTTTGGAAAAAAAATCGTACATTTTTATATTTTGTATTCATGTGAATTAAAAGTTAAGCATTAAAATACTCATAAATTGAGAATATTTTGCTTAATTTTAATCTGAAACATCCGGCGTTTCCCTTTTATATATATAGGTAATAGAAATAAAGAAAAATAAAGCCAAAATCTAAAATTCCTAAAAAAGGAACTTGATGTCATAAAAGCAAAAAAGAATAAGAATGGGTACTATTAATGCTCGAAGCAGTCGCGCTGCTTCTATTTCGGCCGTCAGTCACGCCCTAGTCATTTGGGTACTACTTCCCATGGGTTTCTTGGAGAGCAACAGAACTTGATGTTAAATAATCAGAGCTATGGATGTTTCAAACTTAACAAGGTTAATTTATTAAAACAAAAAACCATTTAAAGAAAAAAACTATATGCAGAGGCAACTATTCATCCACAGAGGAAATCACTCTAGATCAACCTACTCTCTCAGAGTTTAGTCGGAAGTCCTTCCCGCTTCTCTCTTTTTCAAACATTAAACCTCGGTTTTAGGGAAGATTTATCCCCTCCCCCTTTTTGACTCTTGTCCTTGGGGTAGACAAAGCGCCCTTGGCGCCTGGCCGACTCGGTCAAAGCTAAATTCTTTTCTCTGTCGGTGCGTTGATAAACGACACGATTGACAGCTCCGTGCGTCAGGAAAACCATTAAGGGGATGATACTGTCATTTTCAATTGTTAAAATGAACAAAAGTTCACTTGACCACCGACAGAGACAGACGCGATTCTTACAGGTACTATATATACTTATACCGTTTGGCAATTAAGACTCCAGTATGGACTTAAAACGCTTTTATGTGGCCACAACCCTCACGCTTGATACAAACACAGTAAATATTGGTTAAAAAACCAGAAGAACTTACAATATTGAAAAAAATTACCACATAGTACACAAGAGGTTTCATGAAACAAACTTTATCCACATCAGAAGCTATTCTAGCAATAGAAACCGATTCATTCACCCAAAAATGTGTTGCCATTTGAATAAAGAAAAATAATTTTATTCATATATATATATATATATATATATATATATATATATATATATATATATATATATATATATATATATATATATATATATATATATATAGAGAGAGAGAGAGAGAGAGAGAGAGAGAGAGATGTGTCAGAAAGAATGGTGATATTTCACATTAAAGCTTTAACGTTTTTAATTTTTACTGAAATTGTAATCAGAAAAAAATATATTCTTAAAATATTTTGAAATCAATTTTCTATCCCGATACATCTAAGATTTTCAATTAAAGGGAAACTATCTGTTATTTTATGCTTTAGGTATGAAAAGAGTTAAACACATGTGTTTCAGGCTTAAGTTGGCTTATAGAAATCATCTGGCTCTTAAAACAAAAGAGCCGAATGCTTGCCGATTGGTTAGGGCGCTGATCGTCGGTACCGGAGTTCGTGGGTTCGAAAACCCGCTACAACATGGATGTTCGTAGCCGTTCGGAATCGGCTTTAAGCAGTAGGTCCCGGTCTCATTAGCTCTCGTGTGCAAAACAGTAGACCGTAGCGCTCCAAACCAAACCAAACCAAACCTAAAACAAAAGAAGGCGTTGTGAAGATGAATATTGTTGGCAATAGTTTATTTGTACAACACTTTAAAACGGTATTGATCTTAATTATTTTTTAACTTGAATTATGTTTGTAAAACCAACAAACCCCCTAAAACCCCTTAAAACTCACTCTTTAAAGCTTTAATTCTATCTTACATGTAGTGATATCAACTACCAATTTTAAGAAAAGTATTGGTTTAGTTGTACTTGTAGCAAGTTCAAGTTGAAATGTCATCAATAAGGATTAACAAGTACAAAATAAAACGTAACTTTAAATATCTCTTTGGTTTTAATGTGATGTATTTCCTACATCTATATTTAAAGATATTTAAGCTTAAAAATTATTATTGCTATTTCTGATTTCTTTCTAGTAAAATATTGGTGAGATTGGTAATAATTAGTGGATATATGTTTGGTGAGTCCAAATATTTTCATATTTGGTGAACTTTTCATATATTTGCTTTCAAATCCAACTGATATGCAAGATTATTCATTTTTGAAAACTATATTAAACTCTCATGAAAGTTTGCACTGTTTAACGCTTATTCCTTTTTGAAAATGTACATAAATATTACTAAACAGTAACTTTTCCGTTAAACATATTAAAATTTCTGCAACACAGTAATATATACTAAAGGATAAAGTGGTCTTTACAACATATGCATTAGAAACGTTAATATTTATCCGAAAGAGGTTTCAAACATTAGAGTATACATGTTTTAAGTCCTCTTCCTGTTGCCCATAAGGGCCCACTCTAACATTTGCAGTAATTAAAAGGTAGATTGACAGGCTCTTTACTTAAAGATTCGGTTAATTTGTTTAATACTAAGAAAATAGCCGGTTAATCAGTAAACATTAATCAATTCAATCTTATTCTGTATGCCCAGAAATTACTGTATACAGATTAATTGTCACGATACACGTAAACACATTACTGCACGAATCGATACCTTTTGAAGGTAAAGCACGCAATTATGATAGGCTGAATTACGAGCTGTTCTTTAATCTCATGTTATCATAAAAAGTATTAATATTTAACGCATTATTTTGTGAAATGAGTAATCAAGTGAGTAGAATCGTTTAACTATGCAGATGCGCTTCAATCAAATTAAGCTGATACATTCTTCGGAGTTCTTTTTAATTGAATGGAACATAAATAAACGTAAAAATGGACCAGAGGTAAAATATTTTTATTATATCTTGCCACTTGATACAATTTTTATGTTCGTTTCTGTTCATACAATTATGAATAATTTCGAGATTTCAGTCATTAAATGAAAGCGTAAGTTTTTTTTTTTTGTTTTAGTTAGAAAGTAATAAAAATTTTATAAAAGAATCTAAGAAGCATTAATATGCATATTAACAATTTGGTTAAATGGTGTTAGATTTTTAACGCAAATGTTCAATGAGTATAAAACCAAGGTATTTTTTAACTGTTGACAATAAATTTAAATCAATTCATTACAGCTCTTAAAGATAGAACAATATTGTCCAATGCCCGAAGAATTTAATGTTTAGTGCAAATTGGACACAAATTTAATATTTTAAAATTTTGAATTTCATTTATGCTTAAAATACTAAGAAATTTTTAAAAATATAAATGCCCACGATGCAACAATGAATATTTTTTATTTTAAATGTTTTAAAAAGACCTAAAAAGCTTGAAAAATAAATTCAAAACTATAACAATAACGTGCGTCTGTAATAATATCTAGTATTAAAATGTCTATGTTTAACGAAATTTAATACAAAGAATAAGTTTTAAAAATTTCACAATTTTTAAGTTTGTTAAGCAACGAAAGATATTATTCAAACATTACACAAGTTTAAATAACTAATTTTATAAATTATATTCAATTTAAGGGAAAATCAATACCCAGTGTTATTTATATAAATATGCTAATCATACTGTAAAAGTCTGAAAGCAATTGGCTGACGTAAAGTGCACAAAAAACAAGTCTAGTGCATGTTGTTGCATCATTTTTATGAAAATATTATATATTTGAATCAAAAGACTTTTGTGTAGATTTTAGTGTCGTGTATTTTATGTATCAACATTATTGAAGCTTCCATTAACATATTCGAAAAACCCAATTATTTTTTCTAATACTGAATACCGATGGAAATGATGTAATTCTGACACTGGTTATTGCAAGCTTATATTGTTAAGGCAAGGATAAAAGTAATAAAAATTTATACTTAAAAAAAATAAAATAAAAATAATTTTTCATTATCGTCAATCAGGAATAGAACTTGAAACGATGTAAATTCACGTTAGTGCAACCAGAAATAGAATTTGAAATAATGGAAATCTACGTCAGTAGCAACCAGGTATAGCGCTTGAAATGACATGAATTCACGTCAGTGATCCCGAATGAGTAAGAAGACTTACAATGTGAGCATTTTAAGTCTGTTCTCCCCTTCAATAGCTAAAAAAATTCTCTCTTTTATTAGTAGGTACCCAACCCTACGGAAGATTCATTTTCTTTCAGCCGCTTTTTAACTTCCCTAGAACAGATATTTTAAAATAAATGTTTGTTTTAAATATTTTCGCTGAAAAGGGAATAGTTATCGTTAAAAATCTTCATTTAAACCTGAAATAAATATTGAGAATTTTAAATTCCTAACTTTGGCAAAATTTATTGGGAAGAATTCCCATATTTTAACATACGGAAGAAAAGCTAGTTTAGCTGGGTATCACCTTTTTCTCTTTTCTCACCTTATCAGAAGTTGCAGAAATCATTCGGAAACGAGAAAAAGACCCGAGGGAAATTTTTCTTGAAACAAAATTTACATAAGTTTAGATACTAAGAAATTACATTTAGACTGTATTATTTGGCGTATGCAGTTCTGCTTAAGGCTTCATGAAATAATTCCGAAAAAAATACAGTAATCAATTCTTTCAAAATACAGTAACACTAAAATGAAACAGAATCTGAACGCTAATTTAAAAGAAGAAAATTTTACAAGAAAAACGGAAGTTTTTTAGAAATTTATATGATATTTTAACCATTATAAAAAAATGTCTTTTCTTGAATAGATTGGTAAGAAATTATTATAAAAAAGGAAAGACTACTTTTAAGGTCATAACATATGAAAAAATAATTTTTTGCAGTCATACTAAATGTTTTATTCGTTTTATGCAAGATCTAGGACAGTTTAAGACAGTTTAATTCAGCAAAAATATTTTAACTGGCATATAGCCCGTCTTATGACGGGATCCTTAAAATTTTTAATTTTTCAGTATTGTAAAGTACCCTATGAGGCAGGTAAAAAAATGGCTTGTTTTTTGGCTGAGAATTATCCAGTACACGCTCAATAAATTGTTTATCTTCATACTCCTCTAAAGTCTCCAGATATTATGAATGCAGTTTAGAATCACGTTGAATTCATTTAGAGAGATAATTCGAAGTTTTCTTAGCTATGTCGAAATTACCGTTAAGTTCTGCCATTTTTTTAGACACAGTAATTAATGGAAGTAAAGGAATGAAACTATCATTTCCACTACAACCTGGAGGTACAGAGATAAAATTTTCATTGCAACAAAAAAATCGATGATTAAATTTAAAATTATCACATACGAACCTAATCTATTATTTAATCCAAATATATAAAAGAAAAATATTTACGTAATATCTAACTTCAGTGATAAAATATATGATAATAATGCAGACGGTATTTAAGTAATTTAAAACAAGAAATGGTTTGGTTTGGTTTGGAGTGCTACGGTCTACTTTTTGCAACAAGAGGGCTAATGAGACAGGGAACTACAGCTTAAAGCCGATTCCGAACGGCTAAGAACATCCATACCATAGTGGGATTTGAACCCACGAACACCGGTACCGAAAGCCAGCACCCTAACCAATCGGCCATCGTTGGGCCTAAAACCAGAAATGAGTGAATGAGATGGTTAAAGGAATGACGTCATAATGCTAGAAAAAAATGTTATTTTTACCTATTATGTGACAAATTGATAAATTTAATCGCCTGCTCTTAACCAGGGAAATAGGGCTTGAAATAATGGCATTAAATGATATAAAAGTGGTAAGGGGGATTTCGAATGTTGCTCCCCCTAGCTCCTCAAGAATTCCATATGGATGCCCCTATCCATTCCAGGTACAACAGCTTCATAAATTCTAGGACAGACGGACAGATAACTTAGGCTATTATTTTATTGGGGATATACGTAAACATTTAGTCATTGGTTTGGTTTTGGTTTGGAGTTCTACGATCTACTTCTTTGCTACACGAGAGCTAATGAAACGTTAAAACCTTCGGGAAAACTAAATAAAAGTTTAGGATATATCTAGACACTTCCAATGGCTTAAAACAACTAGTTCATAAAAATTTAATTTTCGTCGAATTTAAGTAACTCATTGATATCTTTAATGCTATCTCTATATCAAACGTCCTTATATTGGGACTGTATTTTGCCAAAATTGCTTATTATACTCATAAAAAGAATAGATAAAATATGTTCACTAATAGAAGGGAATTCATTTGAAAGTTGTCTCAAAGTACTAGACTGAAAATTGTACTGCTAGTACTTCCAGCTTTTGTTATCAGGAAGAAACATGTGCATCTGATTTAGCAATAAATGAAAGTTTTATATAAAAAGTAACATTTGATCGCCATTTGATAAAATTCTATGATATTTTTATGTTAATTCAGGTGTTACAGGACAGCAACAATCAATCGCATACTTTTCACCATCACTGGGGTGCAGATATTAATTATATTCTTGTATGTTGCAGTTACATAATACGGTGATATAAATGATTAAAACAAAATTTACACTAATAAAAAAATAGAGAAATTATGTACTAAGAAGTATAAATGTCTGAAAATGAATTTAAATAAGTTAATCTAATCGAGTTGGGTCATTGGCTTAAATGGCCACCGAAAAGATTAAAATTAAAGATTACTCACCAGTTTCAAGTAAATATGTTTTATTCTTACTATGACACCTTTAAGAGTCATATGTTTTGCCTTGGAATTTAGATTTAAGAAGTGTCTGTAGTGACTATTTCACTTTGTTATTTACTGGCCTTAAAAATGTTTAATCTTCAAAAACAGTGAAAATTTAGTGCCAAATAATCTCTTGAAAACTTTCCATAAATTTCCAAAGACATACAGTTATCCTAAAACCATACATATAAGCATCTTTAGGCAATTGTGCTAATACCAAACAGAGATCAAACACACAAGTATTCGATCTCGGCTGAAGAACTGTTATACTTTTAACACCATTCGAGGAACACATGTAGTTTCAGTAATGTTACGGGTGCGAGTAACATCGCCATCCATATAAGTGGGTTTTGGGTTTTTTTAGGTTAATGAGACAGGAAACTACTGCTTAAAGACAATTCCGAACGGCTACAAACATCCGAGTTCGAACCCTCAAACTCGGGTACCAAAGAGCAGCATCCTACCCGTTTGGTCATCGTTCGGCATCTAAATGAAAATATGGAAACAAGCACCAAGCAGAAATCACCCAGGCTTGGCCTGCCACCTCTAGAGATATTACCGCAATTTGAAGGACATTGCAACCTCGAATCCCTAGTCGCCATTAGTGAAAACGACTGTCTTTGGGCGGCCTGAGCCTCGGAACCCGCAATCCTCTGTCTACTATAATCTCAACGCGTATGCCGACTGAAATAATGTGGCTTCTGTCCAGCCGTTCCCAGTTTTATCCACACGGGCTTTGTTTTCGGGCCACTACTGATTTAAATGTACACCATGTGGGTAAGCATATTTCTCTCTTCTGGTACTCTTTCTCCCTTATATTTGTATAAAATTAGTCATATGGATACTGATAGTTGTCCATTAAGTGTTAGTTTGTTTTTTATTGCGTTTTTTCTTCGGGTTCTGATTGGCGCTTTTTTTTTTAGATGCTTTGTGTTATTAAAAGAACTTTTACTTTTAATGCTTACAGTTTTATTGTATTTTACTAATCACTTAATAATTATATAGATACAATCTATTTTGACCGTAAAATATTAACTGATTTAAAGCGTATACAGCTAATTTCTTGCGATTTAAACTGCGACTTGGAAACAGAATCTGAAATATTTGTAAATGAATCTGATAACAGAGTTAGTGTATATGAGTTTTGCCAGTACTGTAATGCTGAACTGTGTCCTTCGCCTTGTTTTAAGAAACATCAAGCTAAATCAGATCCTTAAAAAATGAAGGTAAATGTTAATGTAATCGTAAAGAACTCTAAAGTAATTATACTTTTTTATATTTACAACTGCAAATGTAACTTTACTGTTGAGAAGTCATGAAGGAATAATAAACAATTTACAGGGAACAGAATTATTTTTATTAACTTAAAAAGCTACCCTAAATGCTTAAAAAAATTAGAAATCTTAATTTATATAGCATTTTCCTATGGAAAGTTGTAGAATTAATAAAAGAGTATAATAAAATGTGATTTTTTTTTATCGAATTTTGAAAAAAAAATGGAACTGTTATTGGGCAAAGGGAAATATTTCAACCATTGAAGAGTTCATAATCATCCGATGGTGAGACACAGCTGCCAAGTGGTTGCATGTTTTTCAATGTAAAAGAAATGAGTTAAATATAGCCATTAAAAATAACATACCCTTCACTGGAAGAAAATGTAGCAAACCGAATATTAGATTAACCTGGTAAAGCCTATACAGTTCAAATCTAATGAATATTTAGGCAACAATTCGCAATGAAAATAATTAAAACATAACCTCAGTCTTTGCAAATACTTCAAAGAAAGTAATTTCAAATATTTCTCAAATCAATAGAAAATTTTTCGCCCATTAAAATTGACATACACATTGTTAACTTTAAACTTTTATCTAAAAGTTTAATTTTAGTTACACATTGCTCTTAATTTCAGCAAATTTTGAACTACTACTTTATTTGTTGGGTGCTCTTTAAATATGAAAAATTTTACTTTTGAAATATTAGTGCAACCTTTATTTTATATTGAATACACGTTTGGAACCTAGTGGAAGGCAAAGTTTACATTGATTTTTCCTTTGTTATTAATAAATTTGGCTCTCGAAATAACAAGTACAATAATTTCTAAACTCTTTTAAAAACAAAGCAAAAATTATTCTATAATGTACAAGTAACATGAAATATAGCTTTCTGCTTTTCAGGTATTTTTATAACCCATTCTGTAATCTTAGAAATCTCGAGTGCCTAAGCAAAAATTTCAAAGAATGAAGCATTGCACAAAATTTTCCCCAGACGATCATTTCAAATACTTTGAATAAAATAACTAAATATCTGTCTAGGTTTGTGTAACACAAAATTCAAACTCGACCAGCTTTTAAAATCGTGTAGAAGCTTATTGCCGCCTTCGTAATTAACATCAGATGCAGTCACCAGAAGACAACTTTAATTTTTAGAGTATTTACGTTGTATTAGATAGCGTAAATGTATTATGTTAGACAGTATTCTGGACTACGGAAATAACAGGGTGGTCTCAAAATACAAATTCTAAAGTTCGTTTTGTGTGCACGTGAATGCTAATGTTCTGGAATCACAAATACCTGTTCCAAGTTATACTGAAACATTGATTATTTGGTAGTTAATAATCTGGCTCTTTACGCAAAATGACGACTGTTTTAATATAGATTTTTTTAAGAGCAAAGTGTTATGGAAAAGGTTTGCCTGTATATAACCGTACTGTTTGGCTAGTTGGAATAGAATAGCTCGTTGATGTTTTCTCATTTAAGTATTTATAAATAGTTTCTCATTCAACTTTATTGTAATATACAAATATAACTATGTAATCAGAAGCCTTTATAGACTTTGTATTTGTAAATAACTTGATTATAACTACCATAGCAAAATTGATTTATATGAAAATTATCAATCTTAAAAAAGTATCTGATGAATGAATATAATGATAACATTAAATATTTGCAGTTATTAATAAATGAATTACTAATATTACCTTTATACCGAAATAACATGGAATAATTTTCTCGAACTTTATATGCGTAATGATTTATTCTATAAGGGAATTTCTCCAAACCTGCTTAGATTTCTCGGTCATGAAAGCTGAAGACATCCGCTTTAAAGCTGAGATAAAAAGTACTTTGAACAAATATATATTTTTCTAGATTTTTGTTTATTTCAATAATTAATTCCGTATATCTTCCGTATTCAGTCGATATCATTTCGTGACAAAGCTTTTAAAACGTTTACTTAAACATCTGTATTCCTAATTTGGAGCACGGCAAAGATTCGCTTGTATTTGAAATCGATAGAAATACACGATTCTGAAAGACTGTTTTTCCCGATTTGGAATTCTGTGGTATAGGATGTTAGAATTCGATTTTTCTACAGTCAGCTTGCGTTTTACCACATTCTGGGAACCAAGGATTAGTTAATGATCATTATGTTCCCACGTTATTTTATTCTTTGCAATTTGTAGAACTGAAAATTAGTCAATATAAGAAACAATACCGAACCATTAGAGATATGCATTGAATTGAATAGATGAAGTGATAGATTGAATTGAATCAATAAGTTTGACAACTTTGTTAGAAATGAAATACCCTTATCTACCATAGAATAGGGAAAACAGGCGTAACGTCACTAAATACATCGATTAGCCTACTATTCCCTTCCTGTTCATTTTCATGGTTATGATTGCTAATTGACAGACACTGTGGAATTTTCAAGCTGTACGATAAGTATCCTCTCATGTAGAATTTGTCTTAGTTTGAAACATAAACAGAAACATGAATATGAAGGTTCTTTTGAATTTCTCACCTTTTCCTATTGTCTCACCTGTCTTTCACTGCCTGTGAAAATATATATTAATATGGGTTATCAGTTATGAATTCCTGTGGTCATAGACCATACTCCGAAGAACCTTCAATCATTTCAAACGAAAGAGAAATCCAGCATGAATTGATGCTGCTTGTAAATGTCGTATTGCATATTTGAGTTAGTAGGAATAGCTATGGTGAACGTTTTACTGTACGTGAATTTACAAGATTTCTCGCAATATGTAGGGATATGACAAAGCACACTAAATTGCAATGACTTCAGAAAGCGAGAACCTAAACAATATTTGAATTGGTTCTGTTAGTACTGGCTTGAATCTAATGAAGTTTTTGACAATTGCAGTACCATGCTGTCAAGTTTTTTAACTGACTAAAATAATTATTTGAATTCTACTGTAATTATTTGAATTCTACTGTATTTTCGTTTAGGATCATTATCTTATTGACAAAATAAAAATAATTAGTATACTAATTGCCTTCTGCGTCTCAACATCTTGTCAAACAAGATTTATGGTAGTAGCTATCGACCACGAAGACCTTGTTAATTTATAAATTTGTTAAACTGCTCCTCCTCGTCCTACGTTTGCGTTGAGACTATCATTTGTCTACTTTAATGGTGTTTTATGAAGTCTAATTAAGAACATTATAGTGAATGTTTTCGTAACAAGGATCCTTTTAATGTGTTACTGGAATTGATGTAGCACTGGAGTTCTATTTTAAAAATACTATAGCTAATGAACAATGTTGTGCTAAAAATGTGTGTTGCTATTTTGAAGTATTTAACAATTCCACTGGAGCTTTCATCTGTATAAATCAGGTTATTACGAGCTTTTAGTTCTTTTTGTTGAATATGTGTGTATGTGTTACAATTTTTGAAAACCAACCTAATCTACAACTTTTCAATTTATTGAAAGATATATTTATGTCCACAGTTATATTAATGTCTAATCCTCTAAATTTTTACTATTCAAGATTATTTCCCAGATTGGATGCTGAACATTTAAATCTTTTGCAAAGTATTTGTTAGAGATGCCTAACAGGATAGAATTACTTTCATGACATCATGTTTCTAATACCATCCATTACTTGATGTATATTACGAATTTTTTTCGTTTTCAAACAATATGATCTTTGATCATTTACTAAGTTGATACTTTATCTGCTTGTTCGTTATCAGCCTTATGAAACGTAAAAAATTTATTTACAAAATTGAATCTAGTTTTTTTTATGTAGTGAAATTGTAAGAGTGTTGTGTACAGAAATTTTATTTACAATTATCTTTCAGTAATGTGGATGAGTTATCGCACTATATGTAATGATTGTTTTTGTACTAATATTTTTTCTATTACTTATAATTTCTACTTTTACGTAAAATTAAGAGTTGAATTGTGTACTTGTAAATTTTAAAATGTTAGGTAAGGCTTCTCTGAGTGGGAGAAAAAAATGAAAGTAATTAACAATGTAGGGGGATGATCTTAATTCATAACTGAATATTCGATGGCGGCTTGTGAACCTTGAAGGTAAAAGTTTGAGCAATTTATTTTTAATTAGAAAATAAAAATATAGCAGGAAAAGTTGCAGCTCTCAGAATTGATGTCAGTAATGTCAGTCAATCCTACACAAAGTCCAGAAAATTCTTCATGGAGAAGGATTTATACTATAGCAGAGATGGCTAGAATTATATTTTTATTCGAGACCGCGTGTCTAGGTATTTCTCTATGAAGTAAGGTAAAACGTTTTTCCTCCAGCTGACGTCACATAGCAGGTGTGAAACGGTACCGTCGAGGGTACCGGTGAAACCGAGACACCTCCCCTAAAAAAATGGTTTAGGGGGTCATCAGCCTTAAACGTCCCCTCCTCCAGGACGGGGTTGGCCTAACTAGGAGGTGTTAACGCGATGGAGTGAAAGGGTGAGAACCTAGGATGGATGACGTTGTGATTGGGTCCTTGGAATTTGGAACTTTTAGATTACTTACTGGGATTACTTTTACTTTTTCTTATGTCATGTGCAACTTTGAATGCGAAATCACCGGTTTTGAGATGCTTTATACTTTAATACTTATGTTATATTTTGTAACATTTTTAACATTAGCTTTGAAGATTAATATAAATTTTCTAAAATGAAATGAGCTTTTTGTTTGTTGTCCCTCATTGTACTTGTTGTACAAGTTTGACTTTTCTTACACAATCACGACGAGATTGACGACACCCCAGCACATTAACTGCCATATACAATTATTGCTTGTCATTCTGTTTTTGTGTACATACGATTTACTTCCTGTTTCACTATTCTCTTCTGTTTTTATGATCTGAAATGGATATGAATGAACGCATGAGTCTAGTGCTGTCCCTCAGTACCGTTGATTTAAATCCTGGTACGGCATAGAAGTCCATTGCCGTCTGAAATCAGCTTTTTGCAATAGATAGCGTCCTAATTATTCCCTGTGTTGCCAGAAATGGACTGTAATGGTTCAAATAAATCAACCTGTGAAATTGCATAATATTTCAGTTGCACATTTCTATAACAGTCTTAGGTTTGTTTGATCAAACCGATAATAAAAAGTAAGACACGCAACACATAAGAGTAAATTCTTTTAATTTGTTAAGCCGAACGATGGCCGATTGGTTAGGGTGCTGGCCTTCGGTACCGGAGTTCGTGGGTTCGAATTCCACTATGGCATGGATGTTCGTAGCCGTTCGGAATAGGCTTTAAGCTGTAGGTCCCGGTCTTGTTAGCTCTCGTGTTGCAAAAAGTAGACCGTAGCACTCCAAACCAAACCAAACCTTTAATTTGTTATTCAAACTAATATTTTCTTAGAACTTTATTTAAAATAATCTTTCTTCAATTATTCTCAGAAATTGTTACCTCAAAGTCTTCAAAATATGTTCTTTATGTAATTGTTATGTATAAAATGGTGTGTTAAAGGGGGGGGGGAATATGATCGTTGTAACCCTTCCTCCTATGAATACTGCTGCTTTAATTTTGAGTTATGAAATTAAGTGAGAGAAACACACCCAATGAAAATTTCCTCCCTACTTGCTATGTACTATTATTTTTACCAGCATTTTTGCTTGTGTGTATGTCGGTATATGCGCGTGTGGAAGATTTGACTAATGTAAATAACTGTCGTATGAAATGCAGAAATGTTTATATGTTAATAGCATTCAAAAGTCAGTATATGATGTTAAAATTATTATCTTAATAGTATTGACTTCAAAGATCATTATCGTTTCTTTCTTTCTTACAACGTATTACGATATTTTAAATATTCAGTTAATTAACTGCCTAGTTTTACTATAATTTGTAAGTAAACAAATCTGAAATTGGCTAACAAAGATTGAACAAAAATTATAAAAATATCCTGTTGTTAATGATTAAAGATAACCTAATTTAGAGGCTGGTATATTTTTTGGTAATGGAAGCATAACATGTTTTTTTTTTATGAAGGACATTGACAGTATGCAATCATATTTGTGTTATATGTGTTGTGCGAAAATAATGAAAGCACTTGGAAACTGAAAAATATTAACTACGATTTTTTTGATAGGCAAGTGTAAAGAATAACAATTCAGGTGAATCTTCTCCACGCATAATAAAACTTGATAATGTGCATAAAAATAATTAAAATCCAGGAAAGCCTCCAGATGGATGACTTAAAAATCTAAAATACTTTTAGTAGAAATGTATTGAAGAAGCCTCTTACTTTTGAACTTCGGTGTCAGTGGTTTCCAACTCGACAAGCCACACCCATATTTTATCTAACTAATGGTGGTAAGAATTTATACTACATGTTCAAAAGTCCTGTTTTTCTCAGTGTTAAGGGAAAAAAATCTCTAATTAATCTCAACAGAACTGACAGATAAGAAAAGTGCACGGAGCGTAATTAAAATCTACACTGTTATTCTTAAGTAATTTACATTTTTCTTTTCGTTGACTTTGGAAATATACTGTAATGGTGAAACTAATCATTAAGTACAACTCTAATAAAATAAAAAAAGTCAGCCTTTAAATTTCCCAAAAGTAAATAAGAAAGCACAACTGGCAGATGAAACAATCTAAACAATAGTATATTGTGCATTTTTAATTGCATTTTTAATTTGTTTGTGCTGTTCAAACATTAAAGCTTTTTTTTGTTACGTTAGATGTTCAACCAGAGGGTTTTCAAGTAAAATTGAGCAGAAAATGTGCGTTTGATTTTTAGCTTTATGATTGAATTTCGGTTTATTTTTAAACTGCTGTACTGCAAAATGTTTGTATAGATTTTACGTTACATTCTTTTCCTCAATTCTAGTTTTTTGGGATAACAATATCATTGATGTTAATATATAAAATACAAAAAAATACAAATTCTAAATTTAGATTTTGCCTGTATTATTAGATTATCATTTTAAGAACAATAATTAATATGTCAGTAAGGAAATCAGAAATTTTGTATTACTAAATATAAGTTTTGGTATTAAAATACTTCTAAATGAAAATCTTAAGTAAAATGATAAACTAGTTTTAGTCGTAGGATTCCTCATAAAAATCAAAGGTAAAGTTTACAAAGAAATAAAATAACTGAATTTTGACTCTAGCACTGTTTATTAAATGTAGTTTTATCTAAAAAACCTGTAAAAACCCTGAAAGAAAGATGCAAGACATTTTTATAGAATTTTAAATATGTAAGTGTGATAACAAAATGTAAAATTAACTTATGATTGCTGTACTTGCCTGCACCTAGTGCAGGAAAATAAAACTGGAGTAAGGAAACATCATTTTATAAGCCGTGCAGCTTAATTGCAATATTTAATAATTAATATTTCAACAAAATAGTTCATATAAAATATATTATGGATTTTTTAAGATTTAAGAACTTAATCATCACATAAATTTTAGGTTGCAAAACATCAATAAATCTTTGATTTTTGAAACGTTAATTTAACATTAATTTAATCATAGAACCTATAAAGCTTTATATTGCGTTCGTAAGGTTCAAACATTAAAGCTTTTATATTACGTAAAATTGTTAACGTCAATTAAAATATTTTGCCACTAAGCAATTTATGTATACTGTATAAAATAACCATTTTCTACATATACTGTCAATGCCAAAATTTTTATATATGCTTTTAATCTAGTGTATGTTTAGCCAATGCCTTTATTAACATTGGAAACTACAAAGCCGCAGATTTTGTTGGCCATTTTATTAGGCGAGCCCTACATACATGGCCAATATTACTCAATATGAGAGGACAGCCCAAATACATACAAACTTGCTTACACGATAATCAAACTTAAGCCCAACGGTTGGGAGCATAATGTTCTAACCCCTATTCAGTCTGTGTGGCCTTAATCGTAATTATTTAACGCAACATATAAAATGACTTACAAACTAAAAGAATGCCGCGAGTGGGCTGACCTGTTTGTGAAGTAAAATTTTTATTTAAAAAAACAATTCCTAATTTGCAAAACTTCTCTATCGAGTGTAAGCAAAAGTAACAACAAGAAGTTCAAAATGACTTCATAGAAAATAATTTTTTTTTTCAAGTTATAGGTCCCATTAGTTTTTCATTTTTATTATTTTACAAACCTAACCTGATGCATTAAACCCATTCGTCCTGCAATCTTCATTTTCATTGTTAAGTCCAGACGGATTTGTCAGTTTGGATGTAGAAATGTAAAACAAATTACATGATTGCACCTTTATTTTTCGAAGGTAAAATTTCTTGACAGCCCTTTTATGTATCTGTATTACCTTCGTGGAATGTTTACAAGATAATATTAAAACGCAGCGAGACAGTATTTTACGATGAGTAGCAAGGGAAAATATTTAACTTTAAGACTATTTGTAAATATCACTCTCGGTACTTAAGCTGCATAAATTTTGGTGAACTCTTAATTTGGTACAGAAAGACGTTCACCCTTTATGCAAACAATTTCGTAGAAATGGTTCTCGTTAGCATTTTGAGTTAAATATTTGGCTCTTTCAGCATAACCATTTGCAACAGTGTTCTTATTGGAATGCATGGTGAGATTTATTCTGAAAATAGTTCAAAATGGATGGTTGTTTTGAAGGATGTGTAAAATCGCTTTCCAAAGAAAAATACTGTTAGACATTTATGAAGTGGTGAAAATCCGATATTAATTAAAGAGAAAGGTTTTTACTGCTGTAAAATTTGTTAAGCAAAAAACCGTCTAGCTTAAAGTAAAAACGTAAAAGAAAATGACTACATCGTAAGATGGATCGAACGTGGGTTAATATAAAAGTGAAGTGTGAGAATCTGAAAGGAAATCAACCGGTCTAAAGATCCATTACATGGAAACAAGGAATGCATAATGGAATATTAAGTAAAATCACTCGATTTGAAGGTAAAAAAAGGTGTTTAAACGTAAAAAAAAATCTGCTAAAGCATATTGCGAAAAAAAAAAGTTTCAGAAAATTATATGGAAAAACATTTAGCTGCTATTATACAAATATTTGTGGTAGCACTCTAAACATTGAGTATATTTAAGGGACAGATTAAAAAAAAAATTATTTTTAAGAGACAAAAATGACCACACAAAATTGTTTCGTTAATGTGCAAAAGTATACCCAATAGGATTCATAATTGCACTGTTCTTTTGCAAAAATAAATTAAGCCTTAAAACAAAACACTCCATCTAAAGCTAAAATTTACTTCACTATCAGTAGAATATTTTAGATTTTAGAATAGGAAACTTTCTTAAATTGAAATTAACATAATTAAATTTGACCTTCATGCCCTATATTCCCATGTCTATCTGTTTACTGTACCTTATTTTGTAGAAAAAAAAAATCAAACAAAGCAAAAAAAAACAGTTATGGGTATACATTAAAATTAAATATGTGTAAATTCACTTTAAATTTTTCCTATAGACTTTGCGCTCTCTATAACATCCAATCTTGGGGAAAAGCCATGCAAGAATACCGAACAGAATTTTATAAAACGACCCAAGAGGAGAGGGGTAAAATTAACGGGGCGTTGCTAATAAAATGTTTACTTTCATGGAAAATTCGAGTTATAATACCTATAGTTAAGATTAAACGTTAGCAGACAGAAGCAAATCTCTGCGAGAAATATGTACTTTATGCATAAAATTTATCTAAATAGTTTTCATAAAGTGTAAATGACCTATATATTCTTTGCATTAACGGTATAAAATGGCTTTTAATATCCATTTTGTAGCTCTTTGTTTGAATTGGTTTGGAGCGCTATGGTCTACTGTTTTGCTACATGAAGGCTAATCATAGTTCTTTGATTTTAACAGTGAGGTACAGTTTGGGGTACAGTGTAATATACCCATACACACATATATACATGTATGAATAATATAAATAGCATATCCTCTATAAAATATATAGATTTCAAATATATGAATGTAAGAAGAAATATAAATTGTTTTGCCTAATTTTATTTTGAAAAAAATTAAAAATTTTCAAAATTCTACATTTTAGTATTCTGTGTTAAATTTTAAATTTTTGTTAATAATGCAAATAGGAAAAATACCCATTAAATAATCTGCATAGCGCAAGAATGTGAAAAATATTTTTAATATTTCGGGCTATTTTTATTCTTTTCGTAGCCTTATACAATAAGCAGTCAGTAACCTTATAAAATTTGTATTTAAGAAAGTTTCGTAGCAAACAATTCACATGACAACCGGAATTTGATAGAACTGGGAGAGAGTAAAATACGCTTGGGGCATTTTGAAATAATGGAAACGACGCAAGTTTAAACTGAGAAATCAGTTGTCATGTTTCGGCAGTGTTCAATGACCTTATTTCCGTTTTAACAACTCCTGAAAAGCCTAGAAATTCTCCAATCGAAAAGAATTTAAGTTATACGCATTATATGTAAAAGCCAATGGTTATACTTTGTCTATTGTACTTCCCAAAGTGTTTTACTAAAATTGAAGCAATTTAGGTCACTGGTTCCCTGAACACTCAAGAGACGGGCTAAGTAAATTTATTTTCCATTTCGAAAATAGGACCACTTAGAACCAAATTTTTTAAAGATTTTTTCACGATATGTTAGATTTTGTGCACATTGGGTTCTTTCTTGTAATACATTGGCAGTATTACAACTATGGTTTTATTTTTCTTGTCATCGTAAGAAGAAGAAACTAAATGAGCATAACAATGCGAGAACAAACGAAGTGTAAATAAAATTCTAGGAAAAACATAAATCTCTGTGACCCGTCATGGGAAGTTGAAATTAAACACCTTAAGGCATGTCCCGTCTGTTAAGATTTTAATACCATGTTGGAAGAGAAAAGAAAATGTACTTGGAAACCTTGCAAGGTATGTAACTCAAAACAAAAATGAAGCCAAATAAAACATACTAATTATATTACTTTCACATTTTCTGAACCATTCGATAAAACTTCCAATTTAATAACCCGTCGTACAATATATCTTAAATTTGATTAAATGTCATTTGTAGTATTGCACGTATAATGCCAAAGAATATGCATGAGACTATCTGTAACCTGGGTTTACCATAACAGAGTCTTTAAGAAGAAAAATTCGTAGGTATTGAGTTTGTTTATGGTTAGTTCAATATCGTTTATGTTCGTAAAGAAATTTTCTGTGTTAAATATCTTATCGGGCTGGATGATCAAATATTGAAACAGTATTTTAATTTCTACGATTCGTACTTTGAACATAATAAAAAGCGTTAACTAAGAACATTTGTCTTATTTAATACGTAAAACTGATTTGTAAATTAAAGTGGGGGTTGATTTCTATGCTAAATAAAAGTTTGTAGGGATTTGTACCTATGCTTTATGACTGAATGTGTAAGTGTAGGAGTATGCATTTATGTATTTAAAGATGCGTTAACACAATAACTTACATGTTACGCTATTTTTAAAGGTTAACTGCAAAACAATTTAAATGATCAATAAAATTTAATAAATGAATAAAAATAAAATAGCAATATAGTTACTCAATATATGTATAAAATATATATACATTTTCTATCTAATATATTAATTTATGCTTTCTTTTTCGGTCTCATGTTCTTTCAGTTTACTTCTAGTTAATGTATCTTCGTAAAGAAAACCGTAGAAGGAAATTTTAATCTATTTGTTAGTGTGCTTGTATTACTTTCTGAGTGTTGAATATTTTTCGTACTCATGAGAAAGAATTCGCGGAAATAAAATTCCAACGTTTGTTGAGAAATCCTTTGCCATATTTTATCCAATAGCCCGCTAAGAGGAAAGTAGATTGTCTACGATCAGCTCAGTTGTCTTATTTTGTGTTTTGGAGAAAAATGCTGCATATTTTCATACGACATCCCAAGTTTTTTCTTAAACATCTTCGATTTGGGTTTAAAATCAGTGTTTGGAATATTTTGCCTGACCTAAATTCTAACGAAATTCCACTTTTCATCCTATTCATGCATGAGAATTTTTGGTTTCAGCTTAGATAAATCTTTTCCATATATATATATATATATATATATATATATATATATATATATATATATATATTTGCTCTCACAAATATTTGGATTAATTCTTTGTTAGTGGTAGCATTTACTCGGGTTTACTATTTTTAAAAGCATTTAATAAACATTTATGCTTAGAATATTTTCAAGCGTGAATTTATTTTATCTTAATTTTATTCGTGTGTTAACTGAAGTGATAATAATAATACTTTATGGAAATATTCTGTTACCATAAGATGTTTTTCCTTATCACATACAGATTGTAGTTATTTTTAAAGAGGACATTTATTTTATCAATAATTTTTGATTTGGAGAACGGCCAAAAGGCACTTCCTTTAAGTACCGTAAACAACAAGCTCAAATTCCGCTGTTGGCATGGATGTTCAAAACCCTTTTTGAAAGGGATATAAGTTTTAATTCTATATGTAATTATTATTTGTGTTTTATAAAATAAATCGCATCTGTCTAAACAAAGCTTATCGTATCCAATTAAAATTTTCGAGTAGAACAATGGTTCAGTCGATTAGAGAGCTGTTTTGTCAGTAGCAGTCTGTTGAATCCCTTTCTGCAGGCCATGCTTGCAACTGTTCTGAATCGGCTTCAGTCAGTAGATCTTGATGAATTTAATCGTCGTAATATGGACACTAGATATCTAAACTAATCATTTATACATCATACAGTTTATGTAACGAATAGACTTAGATTTTTTTGTGTGTGCTGTTCTATTATAATTAGTATTAAAGACCTGTCCAATATCATGGGTATTGTAACGGCGTTATTTAGCGGTGTGTCGACATCACAGAATTTTGCTTTGAGAGGTGGACTTCGCTTGTGTGGATTCAAAGGGATTGTTTTAACCGGCACCACGATGTCTAGACTTTTGTGCCCTACAGTAGCGAAACAATAGACTAGACAACCCGGCACCCTGAATGACAGCCAGAAATATCCCCATCGGAACTACAAAAGAATTGCTGCGACTTTGGATCTAGACGTTACGATATCCAGAGACCCCTGGATTTGTGGCCGGTGATTTTTTAACCCAGATCAATCCAGTTGGTTGAAGGTGAGGTCATCGCTAAATGATCGAATAATGAAATTGTGGGTGAGGCCCCTCTCTTAGAGGCCCCTCTCCTAGAAAGAAACGAGAGAAGTTTTTTTTTTGAGAGAGAGAGAGAGAAGAAGTTAGTTATTTAGCAACCAGCTAATGCAGAGGTCGCCTTGACCAGTCTCTCTATCGGAGAGTTTTTTGCTATAATCCCACCTTGGGATCTTTTCTTTAGAGAGTAGCCAGCATCGGCTAACTCGGAGGTCACCTCGACCAGTCTCTCCATCGGAGAGTTTTATTTAGCGAAAATCCCGCCTTGGGATATATCTCTTGCTGAGATTGAGAACGTTACCCTGTGCATTGGGTTTCCTTTTTAATATAATCCTCTTCAGGATTGCCTGCATATTTCTCTTAGGAACTCTAACAGTGTTTTGATATTCTTCAAAGAAAACCAGTTGTGATCTCTACTCTTCACGTCTAATTGAGAATTATTTCTACTTCATTACTTCAGTGAACTTTCGCGCTTGCTGCCGAATTGTTTCTTCAGTCGGATCACCAATATTTCGGCAGAGTCGGATCTTAGATATTACACGTCTCTACTCAGCCCTACGTGTGTCGAATCACATACCTATGATCTGAAACTGTTTTTTTTTTGTGTATATAGAAATGATATATATAGCAGATGTGTAAATAAATTCATTATTCCAGACGCACCTGATTCTTCATTGTGTCACCTAATATAGGGACCGGATACGTTACAGTATGGTTTTAGAGTAGGTAAATGTCGAAGAACAAGCACCTATCTCACTAAAAATTATTTTTTACGATTCTTTTAAAATTTTTTATATACACGCGCAGGCAAAAAAAAAAAAAAAAAAAAAAAAAAAATCCTTCGACAATCTGAAGTCTGCAAGAGCGACATTGCAAATTAATAGTCCCAATGCACTAAGATGGTATCGTATCTAGCGTTCTTAGTTTGACATTCATTGTTGTATTTGGGCAATTTTAATATTAATTTCAGTTACGAAATTTGCATTTTAGTTGGCGATTCCTTTCTTTCAGAGGTACAGTTTAATCTTATAAAAGTTAATCACTTTTTTCCATTTTTGCAATTTAAATGTTAGTTTCTACTGAAGTTCTTGTATTTATGCCATTAGTTTTTTTTTAAAAATTAAATTTAAACTTCAAGAGAGCATCCTGTTAGGGGTTTTTTCTTGGTTTCTCCATTACTTGTGACAAAATGTATTCTCTGAGAAAATATTTTTCTATAAACTGTAAGCATAATTCATAACTATTAGGATAAGTAAGATATAAATAGTGCTGGATAACACAGTTTAGTTAAGTTAAAGTTAGAGCTCTATACATCTTGTTGCCGAACGATGGCCGAATAGTAGAACGCTTCTCTTTGAAACCAGAGTTAGTGGGTTTGAATCTCGCTATGGGCATGGATATTCGTAGCCGAACCAAATTGACTTTAAGCAGTAGGTTCCGGTCTCATTAGCCCTCGCGTGCAAAAACCCAAGCAATTGTAGAGCTCCAAACCAAATTAAACCTGTACATCATGTTTAGATTTTCGGTAGAGGATGAATTTCCATGAACAAACAGGATTTTCTTTCGATCTTAGATCATTTCCATGTCTACAAATAAATGAATAAATGAATAAAAATAAATAAACTGAGATATTTTCTAGTATGAACCTTCTATAATCTATACTATCTGTATTTTTGTTAAATTCATAATGTGAATAAAATTATATTATGTATTTTTAAGTAAAACTCTGTGAATAGATTGATGCAGTTTAGATGTCATATCTCTTAAAGGTGTGTTTTACAATTTGTTACTTGTAACAGAAAATAGTAGCTGTTTTAAAGTAAAATTCTGTATTTGATACAGATACGAGACATGTAAAAGCATTTCATATTGCTCTGAGCTAGATTTCAGATTTTTGAATCATATATAGAGAAGAACTATATTATTCTATTTTAGTGAATAAACTATCATTAAAATGTAGGCGTTGGATGATAACATGTAGCTAAATGGTGACTGTATAGCGGAATAAACCACAAAAATTACATTTATATAATAAAAAAATATCTGAATATGCAAATGATTAGTATTTAATAGGTTGATATCTGTTAAAGAAGAAACATTTATGTAGGTACAATAAATATGTGAATATATAAAAGGCAAAAGTTGTGAGGCTAAATAAAGCAGATTAGAAGCTTCACAAATTATTTTCTGTACAAGAAACTGAAACTCTGTGGAATAAACTTCATCATTTAAACAGATGTCGGATTTACATAAATTTTATTTGCACATTTTATAAGTATTTTCTAAAAATATTGTATCGAACTGATGTCATATGGCAGATGCGAGAAGTTTTATATATATTTACTATTGTTTATAGAAGTATTATTATAAATACTTCATTCCATAACGAGCTATTTCAAGTGTCTCGCTAATATTTATCTAAATGAGTTCTTTCCGAACAGTTCAAAGTCTATCGCTTATTTAAAGGCGACAACATCTATTAAGACGTGCTTCCTTTGAGAATACAACTGAAAATCCCATCTGACTTAAGTAGGTTTCAAATCCTGACAGCTTTAGAGAAAACTTTCAACATAAGCCACTGTGGAATCAGGAACTGACAGACAATATTCTTTGGACAGGCAGTAACGAGAAAACTGAAAACTCATTAAAAGTTAACAAAATAAAAATTAGTAAAGTGTTTTAGGGATAATTAGTTTTTCATTCATTTTTCAGAATTCTACTGTATTTTAAACAGAATAGGGATATAGTAGCCTTCTAAATGAAAAAAGCTTTATAATAAGAGCTTTATATTAGAATTATCTTAAAATTAAAAGCTCTGCTCTTTCTAGAATAAAAGTTTTTAAAAAATATTTAGACCATATTTTAAAAATATTTCAAGCAATGTATCTTTAAAAGAACATAAAATGTGTAACCAAATTAAAAAAATCTAATATGCAGACCTCATGTTTTTCTGGTGTGCCTATTATATCATGCATTTATTTTTATTTTGTTTGATGCGACATCAGAATCATCATTCCAACATTCTCAAGGTAACCAAGTTCTGTAGAGTTCAAGTACTCCTTTCTGGTGGAGACCAGAAGCATTAATATTCATTATATAGAGTTATTTCGTTACATAGATATTTCGTTCTAAACAGAAATATTTCTCTTTTACAATGCTTCTTTAAGAGCAGGCTATGCTCTTCTGATGTCGAACAGGGAAACATCGACCATTTGATCGTCCACTGTGATGTTTCAGTGAGTTGCGGAAGGAGTACTTTCCAGTCGTTTTTCAATTGTTCCATTCTTGGAATCTTCGAGAACTCGCTGTGATTCCCAGAGTTCGTGTAGAACTCCGGAAAATGAGTGTGTTTTTCGATGAACTCAATCCTTGAGATTCAGTCTCCCCATCGAGTGTTGAGATTGGGTAACCGCTCTCTCGTTCAGGCAGGACAACCCACTACACAACCATTCTAATGCTAGACAGTTCTATCCGGTATAATGTGTTGCCCTATGGTCATGCGGCTTTCCTGGCATTCGCCTGATAGTTTTTTTGCAATCACCTGACTGTAGCTTGCGGTCAGACAGTCTCATCTGGGCCACCGATTCGTAGCCCTAAGTTGGTTGCACCCATCCCGGATTGGCTCACATCATCTCTTGGTGGCGGTGTTAGCCCGACGAGACTTCTACATAGTGGATCATATTGCTGAATTGCGACCCTAACTGGTGCTGCGTTGCTCATGAGCTCTTCAGAGATGTATATAGGAGTTATTGACTACTTACTCAGTACCAGGCAGTAATGAAAAAAAATTAGTATTATCTACAGTTAGATTTTTATTTTCCAAAAACTGAGTTTAAAGCATTGTTCCAACAGCTTAAAAAGTGTTATTAAGAATGCATATTTTCAGTTGCAATGCTGTAGATATATACCGATAATAGCCGTTATATTTAGATATTTCATTTTAAAGAGTGCTGAATGCAGCTAGATAGTACATTAGTCCAAAACACAAAAGACTAATATTTTCAGTTAATCATTTTTCAGCTATGTCTAAAACATTACCATTCCAAATTTTCTGTTACACATAACATTTTTCATATATCATATTTAGATATTTATCATTTGTATGTATAATTTAATCTCTAACGCTTTCTGTCTAAACTTTCACTGAAGTTATTGAAATTTAATGGTACATAGTCTATTTCTACAGCTATTTGGTTTTACTTTTACTAAGGTTTATTACAATTAGGTTTAATAGATTTATTGGTCTTTGTAACCAATGATCGGAAAGAATTTTTGAAAAAATAAATGACTGTAGACAATTTTAATGTACTTATAACATGCATATTTTTACCGTTTAAAAAATTTGTACATATTTCAAATTTTATTGGTAATATCATTACATATATATGCTGTAAGCATTATAGAAAAATGTTTTCTAAAGTCTGTATTGAATTTTATCAATTAAATAAGATTGTCAAAACAATAAAGGATAAAAGGTTAATTTATCATTTTCCGTAATCAGAAATTAGCTCTCCAGCAATCATTTATATGGAAACTTAAAATATAAGTCGAAATAGTTAGAAAAGCTATGTAACTTTGTTAAGCTACTTCAAGGAACAAATGTTTAGAGATTAAAATTATTAATCCTGGATAATGATCCAGAAAACGTACCGAGTGTGAAAAAAATCTACAACCTAGGTGAAATGGAATTTTTATTTTAATTCGAGTTTAAAATATACTGAATAGAAACAAGAAATCCCGTGTAGTTAATAGATAATTTTTATATGTTTTTCAAAGGAAATGGTAAATTTTATTTCCTTGTAAATGACAGGTTTTAATAAAAACAAAATGCTTGACAAGATTTCAAAGAAATCGGCTTAAAAGTTGTAAATCTCTACAAAAACAGAGGATTTTATACTAATTGAAGAATCATATCAAAATAACTGGTGGTAATTATGTGATTTTAATAAATACATAAAAAAATTTAACTTATACCCTTACGTTGTTAAAATGCGATGATAAAACTTTCTTTTATACAAGAATATTTTCTAATTTTACTTTCGTTATAGAGGGCGCAGTGTACAGTTTAATATAAACTATGTTAAAGTTGTAAACGAAATCGTATAAGTTTTTAATTTAATAGCTAAAGCAATTAAAGCTTTATATAAATTATTTCTTTACATGCCTTTTTATTTGAAATTCATAGAACTTTTAAATTGGAAATTTTTTCTAAGAATAATATGTGTATAAGGACTGAAATAGTTTGCTTAAAAACAATTTTGTTCTTATTTTAAAGGTTTGCTAGATTTAGTTTTCCAAAACTTAACGAGCATGAACATTTTCGTTCTAAATATATATGTAAGATATTAACTTTTTATTTCATTTTTTTTTCTAATTCTGGATTTAGAATAAAATTGTTGTATGTAAGTTCCTATTATGCTGTATGCATATAAACACAGATTATAAAGCTTTTATTTCAATACCCAAACCGAAGGCTGGGTGCGAAGCAGCTAGTTTGTCATTAAACATGCTTTTATATGAGAGAAGAGAAAATAAAAATATACTTTTTACTATAAATTTCAAGGTATATAAAGTTATAAGCAATTTAATATAGCTAAATATTTATGTTCAAAGAAGTGAATAGTTTGTCAATATATTTAAGCAGCAGTATATTTTGTCTTTAGGTGAACAAAAATTGGTTCAAAGTCTTGATCGGTATTCTTTGGGATACAGAGTATCACTATGCCGATATTTGGAGAGATCTTAGTATTGTTCGCTTGTTGGGAAATCAGTTACCGATATTTTTCTTTACCTTTACTTACTGTCCGTAGACGAACCATAAGATTTTATTATCTAGGATCGATGGACTGTTTGTGACACATTGTGTTGGAGTACAGATATATTATAGTTAATTTGTTTTATTTCTCTGATAAAAATATTTGATTTTCTGTACAATTTGTCTGGTAATCTGATTTTTGAACGAATGTTTGAATGTAAAAATTTTTTCGACATTAAAAATATGAAGCATATGTATTTAGCATCTTAACCTTAATTATACTTGATTTATTACTATAACTTTTGGGTTCTGTGTTTTAAACTCATAAAATTTGCTTTAAAAGCTGCAAAATAAATAATTCGTTTTAACTTTTTTAATTAAAGATTGTTTTTTCATTTAAAAACTATTTTTAGACACTTACAGTAAAATGTGAGACATTTCTGGAAGCATCACATTCTTTTAAATAGTAAATTATAATTTCTTTTACTATTTTTCAACAGTAAGTTAGAAATCCTATTATAAGTTCTTAATAACTTCTTCGTGAAGTACCCAAATATCCTTTTTCATGTGACCAATGATTTTTTGTCAATCTTTTAAAGACAAATTGTTTATCAAGTTTCAATACTTTTATTAGCCATACACAATTTAACTAATACACAAAAATTAGCTGTGGTGAGACTTTACCTTGGCAATAAATCTTCTGAAATGAACTTCAGTACCACATTCAGGCAATCAGAATCTAATAAACTACACTCGTAGATGGTGATTATGTCGTAAATTAACTTTTATTTTTATGTTTGATTCCATGTGAAATACTCACATACACATTTATGTATTCATAACTAAATATATAGGAGAGTTTCAAATCTGAATATTTTTTCTCGACTTATCTTTTTCGTTAACGTCAAATAGAAATCAAATAACAAAACGTTGTACCAAACTACCATATTATGCCTGATATAGCTCTGCTGATAATTGAAAAGAGCAACCAATATTATAAATATATCCCTAAAAATGCGGTATTTTCAGATAAATTTCTAAAGTCACTAAATTACTTCTAAAAATAAATCTGTTTCTTTGTAACAAATTATGACATATTCAATTTTCATTTTAAATTGCAAAACTATGGTTAAACATAGCAATGAGCTAACGCTGAATTATCTTGAAATTTTATGTTTCTAGTAAGTATAGAACATTTAAAATACGAATTAATAATAGATTTTGTGCTTCTTATTCCCTAAAACTTGTCTCAGTCATAATATGTGATTAGTTGGAATTGAGCTTACTATTAAAGAAACCGATTTTGATATTTAAAGTAGCATCGCTCTTATAGACATTATTTGAGAAAAGGAAGTTATTCTTTGTCTTCCTGCTAGGATTAAGAATGACTTTCATAGTTCTATAAAGGTTGGAAAAATGGAATTATACAATGTAAACATCTAAATATACTTAATTCCAAATCTTTGTTTTCAGGGTAGTAATAGTTATATAAACATCATTTCATCTAAAAATGGATCTAAACATCATACGTGATTTTAAATTTAATCCAGATCTAAATAACACCGATATAAATAACACTAAATAGCATGATTAAAACGTTGATGTCTATTTTGTTCAAGAAGTAAATGTGGAACAGAATATTTTTTACTACTATTATTTTAAATTAAATTATTTTTAATATTATTAGTTTACTAATATTATTTAAAATTATTTTTAATATTATTATTAGTTTACTAATATTATTTTAAATATCATTTATAACTAGACAAATTTTAATATAAGTAGAAAAATTGTTAGCTTAATGCATTGTCTGTCTTGTTTAAATTTTCTATATTAGTTTTTACCTTTCTGTTTCACCACTGCGTAGTATAAGGCTATTTGTCTTTTACTTAACTCTACTGACTAGTGTCTGGTGTCATTTATTTGACTCTACTAACGCAGTTTAGTTAGAATAAAGTGAGCTCTATAAATCAAGTTTTCGAACGATGGCTGAATGGTTAGGGCACTGATCTTCGCTAGAGAAGTTTATGGGTTCGAATCCCACTGTAGCATGGAAGATTGTACCTTTCAGAATCAGATTTAAGAAGTAGGTCCTGATCTCATGAGCCCTCGTGTTGCAAAGAAAAGTAGCCCGTAGCGCGCGCCAAAAACCAAAACATCCTTGTGTCTCGGAGAATACCCTCTCTACTTTCCTTTCTCTCCATTTTCTACTTCCCTACTATGAATTATACTATTCATACGTTCAGTTGCTTATAAGTTGTGGTGGTGGATACATCACTATGCTTTACCAATAGTTGAGTAGAGAGATTGTTCATAATTCTATATGCCTCCGAGACGTACTTGCAGGTATGCATGATTGTCCGACATATTGTTAGTAATGATCGAAACTACAATTTATTATCTCAGACGTATTAGTAACAAGGATGAAACCCCTAATAGAAACATGGGTCCATAAGGGAGTATAAAAAATAGATGTAAGTACATTTATAGGGAAAAAATAGTTGGACTTCGTAGAACAACTTTCTAAACATTATACTATCGAAGTTAGCAGAAGATAATATTCCCCACATACCACCAAGGACTAAAAAATGTGTCAAACAATGTTTTACAGAGTGTTCACTCTTTAGATTCTGTATGCTAGAAATTTGGAAGCAGTTTTCATCCATGTTGATTGCCAGTGGAATCAAATTTGTGATTTATACTTCAATTCTGAAAGTTAACCAGAGTAGTGTATACACTTATACATTTTCTATTCATTTTAAGTTTAGATTCTGTTGCTTTATATTAAATAATAACTTTTGCAATTTTATGAGTCACTACTGTTATCCAAAATGCTTTTGATATTGCCAGTGATTAAGTCGTACCTTATGTCAAATTCGTAGCCGAAAGTTTTTTGCAGGGTTAATAAGTTTTTGTATTTAAAATAATAAACTGTTAAAATCTCAAAACATCTTTAATTTCCTATAAATCATTTATTAAATTCAAAACGTATTAATCACTTGCATGTTTTGCTTTAAAACATTTTAAGAAGGATGTGTTTTGTAGACATTACAATGGAGACAACACTTGATGAGAAAAAAATCGAGTTCTGGGGTTAATGTGATATGCCGAATAAATTTTTCGCTACATAATCTAGGGTATCATTTTTTACAAATGATACCCAAACTCACTTATATGAACTATATCATTTTTTATAAAATGATATAGTTCATATAAGTGAGAGCGGAAGTTAAATTTGAATATATCTCAGTAATTTGAAAGCTTCTTTGCAATGTCATATTTTAAAATAGTAACATGTTACTTACCTTCACTCAGAAATCCTTTTACACTATTGATAATTTCATATTTTTAACTTCTAGTAATTTATCTGTTTTAAGTTAATCTGTATTTAGCATATCTTGTTTTATTATGGTGTTTTTGACTTTTAACCGTTTGTCATTTCTACATAATCTGAAATTGCACTTCTCGAGCTTGGCGTTTAAGTTTTAAAGAGGACCTTGCACCGTAAATTCAAACCAACCAACCATTTGCGATGTTCGTATCCTTTACATTGTACTCCACTTTGCGTAAATCTGTTATGTAAAAGAATCGGAAATTTCCTATTGAAAAGTTACCGAATAAGGCGAAGTGATAGACATAGCTATGTTCTGTATTCGTCATAGGAACCCGATTCATGTTTCTCGAATTAAAAGGAAAATTCGAATAATATTGATTAATTCTCTAGTCATCTGCTCAGTTGTTATTTGATATTAAGAACCCTGAATATATACTCATCTGTCATTTTTAATAGGAATTTTTTCCGCAACGATGTTGTAAATAAGGTTATCACAATCATAGTGAAATCATTATGAAACGGTCTTAGACTGAAAAATTGAAACCTATTTTATGAGCTACTGTTATGTCGTTGAAAATCTGTCAAATATATATATATAGATAATTTGTCAATATGACACAGATATAAAAGCTTTATATTTTAAGTAATCATCAAGATATTGAGGAACTAATGATACAGTGGCACTGTTTATATACTTTCCTGGATCTCATCTGCTTGTTAATCGGACATTAACTTGTATTTCAGAACAAATAAATAAGAAGGTGATTTTAAAACTGGATATCAATTTATTTACCTAATACATATTAGGTAAGTAAATTATATATGGTTTGTTCGAAATATTCAATAGTATGGACATATGGAAGCAGCCATCTTCCTGTGATCTTTTCATATCAGCCTTTGGTTGAAATTATCTCCATGAGTTACGATTGTTCTCAAATGAACAATCTAAAGAACATTCATTTCTTTTTCAAAATAATTAATTTAAAAATAACTTTTGTGACATTTCTACATTATTGTCACTTCGACAGCTAATAATATGCTCATTCTGAGGAATTCGATTTTAAATTTGGCTTTAAAATTCCTTTGAATTTGCGTAGCAAACGATTTTAGATTACCGAAGCTACTGTAACACAAGATTCTGTTCAAAGAACTAAAATTAAAATAATACAATTGTAAGAAAAGTATATCCTACTTCAAATAGATGCATTTAACTAATTATAGACCAAAAGTGCTTGAAAACAATTTTCAATTTTTAAAAATTTTTAATTAATTTTTTTAGTGACATGCAATATTTGAACGTATGGCCTTTGTTCCTTTTAAGAGTTTCAAAGTTATGAGTAGTGTTATTATACACAGAGACTGTAATAATGCACTTAAAAATGTCGATATTACAAAATTTACACTGATATGTGAGTAATCTGATCAGTACTCATTATCAGTTGACCTGGTAAGTGAGTGATGAAAAGTGCATCTACAGTCCAATTGTTTTCAAACTTTCTAGGCTAAAAATAGTTTATTTTTTGTCTTGGAGCACTATCTTCTAATAGTGTAGCCTCCTAACAACCCATAAAAATTATATATAGCCCTTTTTGACGAAGTTTCATTTAAATACCTACAGAATTTTCCTTAAATTTTACATAGCTAATAACTGCCTGAATAATTAACCTTTAGTTGTAATTTAAATATACTCGAAATATTTTGTAAATATTGCGAAGATTTGCTTTTTCCTGTAATTGGTGAAGATTATAAGAATAAAAATTTATGAATAAATTTACAGTTTTCAAATTATGAAATTTAAGTTATGACAAATAAATAAAAAAAAAAAGATTGTGCAAATGCATGTAGAAAAATTTGAACGAAATAAAGCTATTATATTTTGGTTTTGATTAAAAACTTCAATATATAAAGTAAATAAAAATATTAAATAAAGTATAAAATCTTATAACTTAAATCCATACAAAAATTGAAATTTTTAAGGATAATTTTTGTTTCAATGCATAGACTATGAGGAGATGCACGTGTGGTAAATTCTTCTACGCATATATGGCTTAAAAGTAACTCTACGTGACTTTGAAATGCCTTTGAAAAAATCCAATTTAATATGTCGCTTTCTGTTTGGAGAGAGTAACTGTAAAGGTCTTGTGTAAACTATTACTCTAGAATTACTTCGAAAATTTCCCTCTTTCTGAAATGTTTAAGTTAATGTTAAAATATAAAATTGAATTAATAAACCTTCAAAAGTTGCATTTTCAAATAATGTATTATAACACAAATCTGCCTGGAAATAAATAATTACATTTTACTTCAAATTAAAGATTTTGTATTAATATAATTTCATGTTTCATTGTATAATCAGTATATTTGTTAAACAAAAGAAGTGTAGAATGTTTATTGAAATAACAGATCAGTGTTGTAAACAACTGTAATACTGAGAATGAAAATCTATACAATGAAAAGAAATGAAACAAATCCTACATATTAATAACTTAATTATGATTTCTAAAATTCCAAGCTTTTTAAATTCTTATTCTTAAAGACAATAAAGACAGTTTGGAATATTTAACTACATTTTAGTCATTGTATAATATACACTGTCTACCAATAAGTATTTGGATACCTATGCAAATGACGATATCTATGGTCCTGAGGTACGTCACGACTTCCGTCGGTATACATCATGTAGCTAACAGCATAGGCATTAGTCGCATGCAAGATGCCACACAGTTCGGAGCTCTGCGATAAAAGTATAATTATCGGGTATCACAAATGTGGCCGATCTTTAAGGGACATATCTAGCGATAAGAAGTACCCAAAATTGACAGTGGACTATGTGATTAAGAAGGCTTCAATAGGCATTTGAGAGTATTGTTTCAATGAATACCATCCGTAAGGAAGTACACCTGCTCTGTTTTAATGTCGTGCTGCTGCCCATAAGTCCAACCGCGCTGCTCGGTTAATGTGGTGCAAAGCACATCGAAATTGGACCGTAGATCAGTGGAAACGGGTTTTTTGGAGCGACGAATCAAGGTTCACCCTTTACCGTTCGAATGGCAGGGTCTGCGTCTCGCGTCTGCTTGGAGAACGTCTCCTGCCAGAATGCATTATGCCAACAGTCAACTTCGATGGAGGTGGAATTATGGTCTGGGGTTGTTTATCCTGGTATGCATTGGGACCCTTGGTCCACATTCAGGGTAATCTCAACGCCGATGCCTACTGCACTATTTTGGATGACAATATGCTTCTTACGTTGTGGCAGTTTTACGGGTTAGACCCCTGTTACTTTCAGGACGACAATGCCAATTGTCATGTTTCGAGGTTAACCAAGGCTTGGTATGGTGCCAATGGAGTTCATCGAATGGACTGGCCTGCCCAGAACCCAGACCTGAACCCTATCGAGAACCTCTGGGACGAGTTGGATAGCCGAATTAAGGGGTGCACTACCCGTCCAAAATCAGTGAAGGAACTTGTATGTCTACTCCAAGCCGAGTGGAAGACAATATCACTAGCTGTAATACAAAGACTTGTGGAAAGTATGCCCAGGAAGGTTCACGCTGTAATTGCCTCTCGTGGAGGCTCTACCAATTATTAATTTTGAATAAAGTTAGCTTTTCTTTTCTATCAGAGGTGTCCAAATACTTATTGGTAGACAGTGTATAGCATTTTCATTTAAATGCAAATTACTGAACCACAGGTATGAGTGTTGTTGCCACCTAAATTCTCTTCTGCAAATACTGAATCAACTATTCAAATGACACTATAGTTATTCGCATTGGGATATTTACGATCGTTGTATTTTTATGTTGAAATGCCTTGATGGATTTTTTGATAGAGAGAAAGAGATACAATTGGTGATAAACATTTTATTTACTGTAAAATAATAAATCTAGAACACATTCCTTCAATTCATACAGTCTAACGCAACACATATATTTTTTTTAGTTTTTATTTTCAAAAAACAGCGTTAGTTTGCCACGACATGTGTTTATAAGTGCTCGCATAAGTCAGAACTTGAAAAAAAAGCATATCTATGTAAAGATTCCCTATGAATCATGTTTTCTTTTTTTTGCTTGAAATATAACTGATATCCAATAAATGTTTCTTCAATCAGAGCATATACAAAAACTGTAGTACAATATGCAATACACAATGTCAAATCAAACACGGATGATTTAAAAATTCGCATCCGGACCAATATGTTCCTCTCAGAATAGAAAAGAATCCGTTGCTTGACATCATGATTATAGCAATTGAATATGGCAAAGGAAAAACAACTACGGACATTTCAATGGGAAGACCTGAGACACGACTGAAAGGGAGAAATACTGTGGCCCTGGCTCACTCATTCAAATTCCAGTATCGCAACTTCTTTCTCACCTCAGCCCAAATTCCAAAAGTTATTGTTTGTACAGTTTGCAGAACCAACGTAAATGATTTTTTTTTATATCTTAATTTAAAGAACAGTTCAGTTCCAACGTCAGTTTATCCTACATTTTTTTGTTAATTTTGTTTAAAGTTTTTCTTTGTTTTTTTTCTTTATTTAAAGATTCTATATAAATAATATTTCATTTTAGGATTATATAAGGTATAATAATAAATCAGTTTATCCTAAACATGGTTAAACTTAATCAAATTCAAATGTTTTTTAAAGAAGCACGATGTACGTCGAAAGTAATTTTTGAGCTAAATTTCACGCGCTAGGAACGGTTAGCCGCGTGCTTTATTAAAGTCAAAGTAAAATGATAATATAACATATTCTAACTAACAAACATACAATACATATATACAAGAAAATGGCGTGGTTATACAAAGGGAGAATGTGCTTATACAGACAATATTTACATGATTTGATAAAATAGGAATTTATTTCAATGCGAAAAAGAGCCTGTAATTTTTTTTCCTATTCATCAAATACAGAAAGATTCTGCAGCAATATCAAAAGAAAATACTGCCATAGAAAGGATTTAGACTTGAATCCCTGACGTATTTTGAGAACTTTTTGTTATGTCGGATAAACATTAATTGATCAATTTATCTGAATAACGAGAATGAATTAACTCAATATGTGGTTAACCGAATACTTGATAAAAGCTGTAAAAATGCCTTACTACTAGGAATAGAAAAGACTCTTTCCTTCTCGTTTTACAGTTAGCAAACGATTGCAGACAATTTATAAGAACATAGTTTGCAGCTATTTGTGCTGTTTGATATATGGAAGAGCTAAATAAATGTAGCGTAATCTGAGAATTTCCCCTATAACGATAATACATAATTAATATACGTACATCAAAGATATGAACAAGAAATATTTTCTTAGATTGTATAAGATTGTTTACCTCGAGGAAAATAAGAACTTAGCTGATAAATTTCAGAGAATATTTATATCATGTAAAAACAGGATTCTTGAATCGAAAATAATGAGTTTCAGTTTAACTATAGTCATTTTTTAAAACTTTCTCGTCCCTTTTAATTGATGTACCTTGTCAACTTGATGTTTCAGAATGAAATCATCTCGTATTCTAGTTGACGAATTATGAAACTTTAGAATTATTACATCAATTTATTAAATCAGTCATTTAGGAACTGTATAATTATTGTTTGCTGGGGCTTTTATCTGAGCACAACTTGCAGAAGAATTTCTGATTGCATCTTAGTACTGCTCTTTAAGTTTATAATGAAATATTTTAGCAAAGTTTTAGTTTGAAACCTATAGTAAATTACGCAGATCTTTCTAGATTTGCGATATTCTGCTGTTATCAAGTTAACATGATTATTATTGAAATATAGCTCTGATAACATTTTTGATTGCCTATCACCGGTTGCTGGTAAAGGAACATTGTTAAAATATGTTCGAGACAACAGGCCACAATATTTCATTTCCAGCCTCTTTCGTTTACAGGAAGCCTTGTTTTCTCTCCGTGTACTCATCTTTTTTTAAATACGGAAATCCGCTTTTGCTTTTAAGAAAGAAGCTCACGGAACAGAACGAAATTTTCTTCCACAGCTCAGGTTACAGTTCTGAAAGCACATTGTATGACACAGAACATACTTATTCCACCAAACGTCTTCATGGTAAAAGTAGATCATATCCTTTGGAATATAATATGGAATATATAAACGATTGGCAACAAATATTTGCCCCCACCTGAGACCCTCCTGAAAGTGCTCTGTCAGTTCGACCCTACTTACAGTTTCGACTTCTGCCTCCATCACAGTAGCTCACACTGGCATCTCTTGGGTTTGCTGTGGAGGGGCAGAATTTTGCTTCTGTATACCGCAGTGTGGCAGCAATGGTTGGGCCTCTGGTAAGGCATTCTCTGAAGCTGGAGGAGGTACCATAACGGGTTTGGGGGGAACTTTCGGCGGTAGCATTCGCACTCCTTGCTGCGACGGGTGGTGGATAGTATGGTGATGATGCGCATAATCAGGAGGAAGTCCTGGGGGACAGATGGCCATTGGAGAGGAAGCGCCAGTCGGTGTCGATTTCGTCTGTGAGGAGGGGATGACTATAGATTCACGGTCGCCAGCCCGCCGGACCTGGAAGCAGGAACAACATTTCAAGAAACTGCCTTCAAAACACATTAGTTTCAACTTACCTACGTAGCAGAATTTGGTAAAGGAAACGGAAATCATTTGAAATTTCTTGACTTTCAAAGAATATAATTCTTATAAAAATAAAACATTTCGAGAAATCGCTGTTGGAACAAGGTATACGAAAACACTAAATACGTAACTTCATCTGGCATTTGGAAGAGATAAGATTTGCATAAAACTAAGAGTCTGAGTAAAATTTAGAAAACAGACATGCAAAAGAAGGGTGAAAGGAACTTTCCGTTTTAGTTTATTTTTAGAGTATAACATATTTAAAAGAAATTCAGAATAGATATAAAAAGGAAAACACAGTCTAACACATAATGCATACAATGAATTTCGGCAACACACTAACATAAGAGGGATTTGAAGGGAATCTGAAGTTAGGCTTCTAAAATTTTCTTTACTAGGGAAAACAACTAGTGCATCTACGCATTCATTTTATCTACAGTTCGGGATTCTAGGGATATAGTGCAGAATATTCAATCTGGAAGGGAATTCCATGCCTCATTCCAATGGGACAACCGGGATGCAACAAACACCAATAAAATAAGCAAATATCTTACTTCAAATTCCCAGATATTGTACTTATCCCTATCAATATTAACATCCTTATCACTGCCGCCGTGTGTTTGGTGAAAGGACTCTTCATCACCTTGTTCTTCACCATCTGTTCCGTATACGTGACCATCCTGAAAATTAAAAACACTTTACAGCATTGACTGACGGCAAGATTTACTGGGGCTTTGCCAGAATAGGACCGAAACACACGGCGACAGGATCAAACTCTCCAAACTAAGGAAATAATCTCCATTAATTCACAAAGAACACAATAGAAAGACCTTTATAGAAATCATTCATATATTCTTAATGGTTGTGATTTCGAATACAGATTAATGTATTAATACCATTCCGACAACACTATTTTACTACTGTTTTTATTTTGTAAAGAATGGAATTAGGATACATTTTAAGTCCAATCCTGTGCAAAAATAAAATTGAATTTACAAAAATACGATATTTTAAGACAAAGTAGAAAGATACAAAATGAAATCGATAACTTTTCTATTTTTCTTTTAGAAAAATGAGTTTTAGTACACAATAATTTTTTTTCATTTACATAGTAGGCTAAAAAGAATTTCATAAATGGACTTTAACAGAATTTCAGCTGTATAGTTTTGCATTTGCTTTTTTTCTTCATTAAGTACCGAGGTACGCATATTTAATTCTTATCATGTGCAGAAATAACTAGATCATAATACTTTAAAAAGTTCCCACTTAAAAATTCACCTCTCCTTGAACGCTACAAAAATCGGAATTTTATAAATAGAAATAAATTTTAAAAATACTTTTTTTTTTCTAAATCTGAAATTTTAAAAATATTAAGAGCTTTGTATTTACATATTTATATAATATTGAGTTTCAACAGTTTATAAGATACAATATCTTTTAAATAGAATGTTATTAAAATTAGTTCATATTTATAGAATTAGGGTATTTAATTAGTCTATGTTATTTTTTGTAGAAACGAAATATTTGCATAGTCAACAAATTGTAAACACTTCAAGGGATGTCATTTAGTTAGTAATTCAAACAATTTTTTGTGTTGTGATGCATTATTACTCTTAGATTTTTTTCTGTGAGCTCTTTAAATCTGTTTGTTGAATTGATTGAAACAGAGTTTGTTCTAGAGCGAGAAAAAAGTTCCCTCTTAAATTAGTTTATGAATTTATGTCATGTGAACAGATAAATATAGATAAAAAATTTATGAAATATTGTATTTGCCTTCTAAATTATCAATTAAACATCCACATTGTTTTTAAGTTATTCAAAAAGTTTAAATTTTAGGTTCAACTTGCTAATTAAAAAGTGATTATCAGATAAAATAATGATTTTGTTTACGAAATTATGCAATGTTATATAACACAATCCCTGTATTTTAAAAAAGATAATTTCAAGTACTTCTACAGTATACTGAGGAATAATTTGCAAAATGTTCATACACATAATGCGTACAGATGAATCCATAAGCTAGATATAACTTGGTGATATTTTTCATGTCACTCTGTGTTTTACTAAATAATAGAAGACTTTAATTTCAGAGCCAAAAGTGACGCATTTAATGTTTATTTAGAGACCCGGGGAACAGAAAAGAGAGCTAAATTTATAGCACCATTTGGTCTCTTAGGAAGGAAAAAAAAGTATGAAACAAATAATTCGATTGCACAGCGTATAAATCAGCGATTAGAAAACTCTTAATTATTGAACTCGAACGACATTAACATCCCTATCTTGTTAGTTGAAAATTGTCAATTATTCTGTCTATCTTCCTCTATCTAATTAAAGGTTTCCAAACAGAGAAGAATAATTAAAGTTTACAAAGTAAATTAAGAAAACTGTGTATTATTAGTAGTAGATTTAAAGATAACATCTTGCAGCTACTTATCTCCGAAAGCTAATTATATGAATTAGTTTACGAATTCAATTCACATAACAAGAAATATTTTTTTAAGATTTTATTCCCTGTTTAAAAGTCTTGCATTAAGCCAAGTACAATAGCCTAGACATTTTTCCGTTGCAAGTACATTCTACAATACACCATTATCTTTTATCTGGTCTACATACGTCTGAATGCTTTTAAAGTAAGATTTTATCTTTGCAGACTGCAGCATATTATTGTTAATCTTACGTTCGGTAAAAATTGCATACCTTGGTAAATAAAACCCCATCATTCTAATACAGGACAAATTTCGTAGGTTATTGCATTTTTAACTAATCCTGGATTCATAATTCTTATATCTTGGTATCTTGATATCCTCATAAATGAGTGTTTGTTTTGAATCAACTTTGATTAATTGGATTTATTTTTTACCTTTAGTTATTGGATGAACTTTCTGAGGTTAATCATTTGAGCAGACAAAAATACAACACATCACTTCAGAATAAATTAATGTATTACTCAAAATAAAATATCATTAATTATGAGTAAATTTATATACTGACGTTGTTCTCAGAAAAGCAGTTTTAAAATTGTTTATTTATTCTCTTTATTTTCCCAATGGTAATAATTTATTTTATATCAGTTACTTTTTTATAATCCTTATAGAAATTAAATATTTTGTGAGGTATTTTAAATCCAAAATATTTAACTTATTTCATAGAAAATTATAACTGGTATAAATATTATTAAGATACAGTTAAATGCCTTTTTCAAAGTCTATTATAAATTTATCTACATCTTAGATAAAAAGATATAGTATTCAATAATTCAAAAGTGTTATCAAAATTCTGCAGTCCCTAGCTATTAAAACACGTAGCTTAAAAGTAACTGGGACTAATAATTAAAAATCTAAATATTCAAATAAAGTTGATTCTTTATTTATATTGCACTTTTAAAAAAATTCATATAATATTTCATACAAAGTTTTAATGTCATATTGTATTAATTAAAATATTTTCTAACTGTGTTTAACTAATAGATTTACCCGCATTACAAACCAAAGCATTTACGGTACTTTTAAAGATTAATAAAATATTTCTAATACAGTTAAATCCATAATTTTCTTTAAAAATACCTTTTATATTTTCCAATAATTGTCTTTAAAATAAATTAATTGCACAACTCCAATGAGTTTGGTAAATCCACTGTCATATAAAATGACAAGTATTAAACTTTGACTAAATCTCGCTTAGGTAATACCTGTAAAATTATTGTATTAAATTTTATTATTGAAAATTTCATTAATCGTTATCTTTATTCAAACTTTGTAACTTCAAAATATATGTATCTAATATTAAAGAAATCTAACTAGAGAGTAAGATGTTCGATAAAATATAATCAGAGGATCTATTAATGTATAATTACGCAAAAGAAAGTCTTCACTGTGTTATTAACAGTAAATATATCTCTAAAATCCCTTGGCGAGTCGATCCATTTACCTGTACCCCAACTTAAATATGAGTCGTCCAAAGACAACGAAGAATGATGAAAGTACTTTTATCGGAAGGTGCGCCATTTATGTATTTGTTTGAGTTGATTGGAAGTTATCCGTTCAAATGAATCAGACGGATTAGCTTTCGCGTCACTTATTCCTAATAGTTAAAACGTTCCATTGTCTCATTTATGTTTCTCAAATTTGAAGGTGATTACCTATTTATCAGTGAAATGGAAGGAGCTATTAAACCGTTTTATCACCCTACTAAAATAGATTTCGGCGATCAATATTTTCTTCTAATTAAATTCCAGTCCCAACTTTTAATTACGTAATTCAATGCAGATTGCTAACAGTCTTTTCTGCACTATTGTGCATTATAATTGCATCATAAAGGAAATTTTCATGTTATTTTACATTTTCATTTGTTTTCCTTTGTTATTGAAGAATTTTAAATTAGATGAAATAGAAAGGCAACAATGTCATTTTTGATTAAATGAAATGGGAGATATGAGGAACAGGGAACTATAGTTTTCATTGCATTAAATATAGCGTAGAACATCAGGACTTCATAAGAACAATGCGAAAAACTATTATAGAAAAGACGGTAAAATCTTTTATAGTTTACATACAAACTATATACACCGAAGAGCCATTACATTATGACCACACTCTATTTATAAAAATGGATTCATCAAGAAACAAAATCACTGAACATGAGCGGTTGATGTCGGAATACATAAAGCGGCTGTACATCGTCTTTCCAAACATAGTACAATTAGAGACATAATGAAAAAAATAGCTGATTTATCAGACTTTGATAAAGGTCAAATCGTTATGGCTTGGCGACTGGGAACATCAATATTAGAAACGACGCGTTTAGTGAGCTGTTCACGTTTAGTGTGTAATTCCTGTGAACACATATTGAAAGTGGTGTAAGGATGGTGAAACGACAAGCCGCTGGCCTGCTGTGTGTCGTCCAAGGTGCATTGATGACAAAGAAGAGCGGAGATTGATACGCATTGTTAGCCGTGAACGAAGAGCTAAAACATACGAAATCCCCACCAGCTACAACGGTGGCAATCCAGATCATATTTCTCAACACACTGTACGGAATACATTTCTGCGTATGGGCTTACGCAGCCGGAGGCCGAAGCACGTCTCTGCTCTGACAGCACGCCATTGCCAGATGAGTCTGAAATGGGTCAAGAAACACCGGAATTGGTCATTGTAAGATGGTCTGATAAATCCCATTTTTTGGTTTGTCTCATCAACGGGCGTGTGCGAATACGCCGATTTCCAAAGGAAGCCTTAACTCCCGGATGCACAGTTGGTCGGAGACAAGCCGGAGGCGGGGGTATTATGGTTTGGGCAGTGTTTTCATAGTGCACATTAGGACTCATAATCACCATAGAACAATCTATGACGTCTGTGCGCTGCATGAACATCGTTGAAGACAAGGTTCATCCTTTCATGGCAACAGTATTTTCAGTGGGAGGTGGTGTTTACCAACAGGATAATGTACCTTGTCACAAGGGTCGAATCGTCAGGTAATGGTTCGAGGAATAGTCCAGTGACTTCCAAGTTATGTCTTGGCCTCCAAATTCATCTTGCATTAACCCAGTGGAGCATTTGGGGTCCACTTGGAAAATCAAATGCGTGATGTCACGTTACTCAATCGCAATGTGCAGAAATTGCAGTAGCAGTTTGTGAGAGCTTGGTACCAGTTACCTCAGACTACCTGTCAGCATCTTTTTGAGTCAATGTGCTGGTAGTTTTGAGGGCGAAGGGGGGGTCCTACATGTTATTAATAGGGTGGTCATAATGTAATGCTATTCAAAGTATATATCTGTGGTGTGTGTGTGTGTGTGTGTGTGTGTGTGTGTTCGTGAGTGAGGGAGCACATGTGTACGTTGAAATAAAGACAGGTTGGGCTTGAGTTATTGCTACCGGAGTAATTGATCAGACAATATGGATGTTCGTTCATGTTTGAAATCGGCTTTAAGCATAAGATACTGTGTCTGAGTCCATGATACAAAAAGTTCTACATCACTCTCAACTCGCCCTCTCAGTGTGTGTTTATATTGCGTTAATCACTATCTTTGTGGAGAAAAAAATATTTTCACGAAGAAAATGCAATGCGTTATATTTGCAGTCTTTGTTCAGATTTGAATATCACAAAGCTTAAAATATGGATCAAAGCTCAAAGTGATTCTAACGTGAAAAACGTGACTCTATTCCACAAGCGTTATCTCTTCAAATATTTCGCATCTTTGATAAGTAACAAAAGTGTAAGTTTTGACACTCTCGTGGATTGAAACGTCCGGAATCACCGACGATATTATTCTTTCCCATAATTATTTCAATAGCCATCGTCATCCACTTGAGAAATCCCTCGTCTGGGATGAACGATAAATAGTGTTTATTCACCTGTACAATCATTAAGAGCATTAAGAATCGTCTGCTTTTGCCATGTGTTACTAGAAGGGGATCGAAATCAAATAAACCGTTTAATGAATTCTCCGTTGCGTGTTATTTAACGGGACAGAGAAAGCCCTTATTACAAAACATAGATACTCGGGGTAATTTTGAGTGTAGTGAATCGCGGATCTAAAGGGAATAAAACGACTGTTTATAATAAACAGTAATGGGAAAGTAATTAATATTGTTTAGAATTAAGACAAAATTCATTAATCTAACCTTATTGAAGATTCTTTCTGAGTCAGATGCTTCTTACAAGTATTTATGATAAATCCTTCGATAATGCAGAACAAAAATGGCGACAGCCTTAGCATAATGCAGTAGTATTATATTGCATTTTTTTTATATAATATGACTTGATTTTCTTAGGCAGTCTAGTCTAATCAAGCTTCAATTACGTGCGTGTATTCAGAAAAGGAATATTGTTTTTAAATTTGTGTATGGGAATTCTAAAATTTAGTGAAAATAATGCCAAACATTTATGTAAAACTTTTTATTATAAACTTATATTTTTTAATCTGTCATTTTTATATACAGAAATTTACTTGCTTTCTCATATAACGTAGTACAACGTTTTCTCAACTAATTTTGAGTTTCTTATATCATAGATCTTTATAACGCGGTACGGGTTATTCAATGTTTTTTTAATATATATAGTTCGGGACCTAAAAAGTAGTATATGCGTTTCCTATATAATTCGGTACTAATGCGATTTGCACTTACCTGGGTTTTTAAAGAAGTGGTACCGAATTATCGAGTTAATACGAAAAGTATGAGCAGACAAGCTTGTTTACTATTTAATATACTGACAAAGGTATTCAAGTTCAAGATTACTTCTAATTCGCATTCTTAGAATGATTTAAAACCTCCAAATTTTCAAAGTAATAAAAAAATTAATTCTAAAAAAATATGTATTGTTATATTTTAAAACAAAGAAAAAACGTATATAACATTTTTACATAATATTTGAAACAATGTAAGGAAAACTGGTTTTCATATATTAACGTATAGTAATACTCACACCAGATGTAGATTTTCATCAGTTAAAGAGCTATATAGCAACAGTTCTGTTATGAGAATAAATATCTGAATATTATAGAGAAGATTATTTAGTCATTATAATATCAAATAACCGAATGCGTTTTGGAGTGTCTGCATAGTTTGACAAATTGCTTTTTTCTTGGCATGTTGCCTGTTTATAGATAATTTACAATGGTTAACAAATCAGAATTGAAATAGAGGCATTTTATAACTTAAGCATAAAATAATATATCAAACCTTTTTAAAAGAAATTATCTAGAGATACAACATATATTTTACTACCACTAGTATTTTATTAAAACTAAGTTATACTACCAATTTATTAAAGCTAAAAGTATTATAGGATTTAAAATATTTTAAAATTATAACTTTTATAAAAAATTTTATTGCACATAAAATAATGTATTGTTAAAATTGTTTATATACGTAGTTATAAAAGAGAATATTTAATTAATACTTCTTTTTTTCTTTATAGTTTCTATTCCAGAGAAATATAAAAATCAACAGTTTGTTTTTCATCACAAAAATTATCAGATAGCTACGACACGTGTGTTTGTGTGGTGTGTGTGTGTGGGAAAGAGAGAGAGAGAGAGAGAGAGAGAGAGTGAGTAAAAAAATGCAGGTGATATATCAAAATTATTACCCATAAAATAGATATCCAAAACTCTCCTGTTTCTCATTCTCATATTTAATACCTAATTATCCAGTCATAAAATTTCAGATAAAATAATATTGTTCGACGTAAATTCTTTTTACCCATTTCTCAAAACTAACGCTGAAATGAAAGCTAAATTTCTGTCCACTGGTTATATTTTTCAGCCATTTTGATTGATCAAAGTTCACTCTTCACAACGAATTTTGTTGAACAATCTTTAATCACGTGGGAACAAAATCAGGATACTCGCTCGCTGTGGGCCAACATAGCTGACAAAGTGTATAATCCTGGAGAGTTCTATGCGAAGCTGTTGTATTGTACAGACGGGCAATAAGATTCATGCCTTTTAATTCTCAATATATGTGCCCACAACGATAGACTTGTCTTTCTAATGGCTTCTCTATTGCATTTCAACTAATTTTTTTTTCTCAAAAAGCCAAGGAATCTGAATAGGGCCTAATCTCACATGTAATGCGTCAAAGATATTTTCATTAGTTACATATTTATATATGAATATTATGTGTATGTAATACTTTAACCAAACCAACTTAATTTTACTTATATTCTAAAATACATTTCGTCTGTCAATTTATTGTTTAAAATAACAACCTTTGCTGAAAAAGCTTTGTTTCTCTTTTCATTTTCACTAACTTTGGCGACCAAGAGAACACCAAATCAATTTCTGTATAGTTCAAATAATCATATATAAAAACTTTACTTAATTTAGTTTCGGATGTTAGCGTCCCCACGTAGTATACTCTTAACACCTCCGATAGTCTGGGTTTCGAAGCTAGAAGTGAATATAAAAGGTTTTGTCGGCAGAGGGCCAAAGATCAATTGTGTCAATAAACACAACAATTTTATTTCCAAATTTTGCTGTTTTCCTTCGTGGCCTAAGGACTGTATTTTTTTTCCAGCCTGGATAAAATTCTGAATTTGTAGAGGGTAAAAAACACTCACTACACAGCCCACACACAATAATCATGGGATATATTTGAGAGTTAGTTTAATGGCGACTACTCTCAATATTGTCCTGTCAATATTCGTTCTTGGCGCCACATTAGATATGCATATTTACAATAACATATTAATCCCAGATATTGTTATGGGTGCCTCAAAGACGATAAACTAGTTATAAACAATCTACATGTACGCGGAGATCAAAATGTTTCTGAATGAATAAAACGTTCTGATTATTCAACAGGTAAATGACTGAACGGTGTTAAGGTGAAATCATTTTTCTGAAATTCAGGTGGGAGATGAAATCCCCAATCGAGTACTGTTAATAATTTTCCATAATGCAATGTTCGCCATAGGTGAAGCTAGAGCGATATGCAACGAACAGAAAATTTACTTTTTCAATGGATTTGTTTCCATTTTTCTGCCTTTCCTCAAGAGGTCCATTAACATATTTCGCGAAATTTCTTTTACAGGAAGCGTCGATACCTTCAGACGTTTTAGGAGATGATGGAGTTGGAAACAGCCCTAATGCTTTTTTATTCCCTTTCGCGAGTGGAAAGAAAAAATTGCGAATAATAAAAGCTAGAGACTTTCGACCATTATTCTGTTACCGAAAGGAATTGCCATTCTTCCGGAAGAAAAAATAATATTCCTGTAATAATATAAATGGAAGAAAGCATAAAAAACCCTTGTTGGTGGCATTGTTTATCGTTCAATTTGAATAATGAGGGAATATAGAGGTATTACCGAAATTAATTCTGCACTTTTTGTAATGGTCAACTTAAAAAAAATTTTTCTACTTTAACTAGTCACTGCTCTGTTTCAATAAAGGAAATACCTGTTGAAATATTTCACCTTCTACAACGCGATAATTTGTACCAAAATATAAGTGACTGAGTAACGGTGTGTTATAGACAGTGTGGTATTCTCCGAATGAACGTGTGTTTTATACACGAATAATATAAATTACAAGCGAACGTGTTTATTTTTATATGCATACATATGTGTGAGTATTGGATGGAGAATGAATAAAAATAAATGTTCATGATTCGAACTTTTTTTAATTGATCTCGTGATAAAGCGATATACATTTCGATCTCGAGTTAAGAAAGACACAATTCAAATTCCTTTTCGGGATATTTAATATAATCTGTGAGAAGAAAACGGACTTTGAAATATATTTTAGATACCGATGTATACGGTTGTTGTCTCAAAATGAGTAAACAAATTAATTCCAAACTACCAAATAACTAATTTGAATTATCATTTAATCGCTTATTACAGTACTTTAAACGTAATAGGGCCATGTTTTGTTTCGGAAACGATAATATATTTTATTATTAGAAGCCCCGTAATATATCTGCATATCTGAACTTAAACTTTCGTTGAACCCCCTCCCGATTCATCCTTTTGGATGTTACACGCATCGATATGAAATTATTGAAATATTGAAAAAAGATTAAATTAGCATAGATTGGTAGAAAAACCCTGTCTTATTAATCGTTTGTCAAAAACGGTTCCTTTTTCCCGATCAATCTTTTGAAGAATCGAGAGGATATGGAACTTCTGTCATAAACGCACATTAAAAATATATTGTGATATAACGTTATAAATCTTAACGCAATTTGTCTCGATGATTTATTTGTTAGACTTTACTTATATTTTTAAACTAGAGTAACATTGAAAAGTTATGAATTCGATTTTTAATGAAATTGGACGAAAAGATTCAATGAAATTTAAAACTAATGCTTCCAAGGAAAGATACAGATATTCAGTGTTGAATGCGCAAACTTGCCTGCATGAGACGTGTGCATATAGAAGTAGATAACTTAAAATCGCATGTACAGTTTTTGAACTTTTACTTTCTTTTGATGGCTTTTGAGGTATTTCTTTAGGTATAACATACAGAAATAGTTTAATGATACCAGATCTGCAAAAACAAACCTCGGTTAAGATTGTAAGATCGAAAGACCAAATGAAGATCGATATTGTTTTACTACAGTGAGGTGTAACGTGAGTTCAACATCTCTTCAGATCTCTTGTGAACTTCAAGCCTCTACAGTAACCCGAGTTTCAAAGGGTTATTGTTTTTAAATGACTAGAGAAAGACTCTTCTAAAGACATTCTTCTTGTATCCTTTTATTTCGGTGATGCCAACACTTTTAGCATGGAGCGGAAAAAAATCGACATATGTACATCATGTATCAATAGTGAAACCTTTCTATTAACTGATAAGTCCAGATTCATCCTATCTACTAATTGTGGACTTGAATTCATTTGGAAAGAACCATTAATCTATACTTTCGTATAAAAAATGAAATAGAGGATCTTTACATGAAATCTGAAAAATTATATTCATGTCAAGTTTTGAAACATAAGCTTCTAAATTAAGGTAAGTTTAACAATAAATGGAACACTCTTTATGATACGGATCGATCAGGAATGAACTCGTTTACATGAGCACCAACTTCATTGCTGAAAACCTGGAGTGAGAGATCGTTGCGAATCTAAGCTGAAATGTCTTCCTTCAAGTGACTTAAGAACCAAAATGTTCGCCATGTTGGATTAAGTGAAATAAAATGGATCTTAATGTAAACTGTCTTAGTCACTTGTGCGTAGGGATAGAACCATGCCGTGCATGCATAACTTGTTTTTTTCCTGCAGCTAGTATTGTTAGTTTTGGTTTGTAATAAAAAATAGATTTACTATAAATTCAATTGATATTCTAGAAATTTAAAAGGGGTTGATGCTAATAATGCCACATTTTTTCTAGTAACCTAATTGTATACAAATATCATTTTTAACGTTCGTTATTTGAAAACGAGCCCAAAATATGTTTTACACTTTTATTTCAGTTATATTGATCCTCCATTTACTCAAGTCCCAACGTTTGACACTTAAAACAAATGAAAATTATAATTTTAAATTTGTGATAAAATATATTTAACTTCTGTACTGCTTTCCCTAAAATGAATAATAAAATATGTAATGTCGTTTTTGCCATAAGTTAAATTATCTCCTTTTGTTGAGAGACTTCAATAGAATCTTCAGTTTCACATTTTTCTCATTTCAATACATCACACATAGTTTGAATATTAAAACTAAAATATATCTCCCACTGAAATAAAAGTTCATTTATTACTACACATTCATATCATATTTCATTTTACAATTATTTCAGGAAAATTTTTCATTAGAGGCTTCAAAAAGAGTCCAGGGGAATGATAAAATAAAAAAAATCATTTCTGCAGCCCATGATTAAAATTGATTTATGGGAGTTTGTCGTCATAATCTTTAACATTAAGAGTAGATACGCCGTTAAGGACATAATTAATTTGAAATCTGAAAGTTAGATAAGGTTGTTTTCGATGTAGTTGAGTTATGCAAATTCTAATGTTAATTGTTAAATGCCAAGGGGGAAATATAAACACTGATCATTAATATTTTTAAAAAATTCTTAGTTTTTAACTTCTGATGATTTGAAAACGGTGTTTTTTAATTAACAAATTTTGCATTTCAGTGTAAAAAAGTTAAGGTTTCTTGTAATAAAATGAATTTTAAGAAAGAAATAGAAGGACAGTAATCTTAAGGTAACTTTTTTATTCATTTCTGCGCGTAGATAACTTATGCTCAGCACACACTTTCTTCTGGTTAAAACCTATTTACTTCAGTTATTTCGAACAATATTTAAATCCCTGTTATTTCTTTGTATGTTATTATAAATAACAGGTATTTAAGTAAACTGAATAAAATGAATGAATTCCCGTCGAGTAATTGGGGGATTCTACTTTAGAATAACTTGTTTGAAAATTATTTCTATCATACTTATGATAAATAATTTATATGCAAATCAAAATATTCAACGGATAAGTAAAAAAATAAATAAATCGATGTTTATAAATCTTGCAGTTACTTTATGTAAGTTAATAACGAAGTAATCATAAAGCAGACGAGAAAATATCTAAAATATGTGTTATGACGTAGTTCGTTGAAGTACACAATTCATATAACAAGTATACAATTTTGTAACTTACGGCTTTTAACATGGAATTTAATTCATTACTACGTATGGCCAGTTTTATGTTATCAAGGCGTTCTTTGAAGCATAGATTACTGGATTAATTTAAACGAAATGATGAAAAGAAATGAAGTTTTAATTTTATTACTTTTATTTTGACTACTAGTATTCAATATAAGTCTGACAGTAATTATTTTCAAAGGTTGTAATTTTCCTATTATTTTAGAACTATAGAAGAAATATTTACTTGGAATATATATTTCAAGAATTGCATATACGTAGTGGCATCCATTCAAATATCCTACTTGGAAACTGCTTAGGAAAAAAGGAAGATAAATGTACAATCTCTCAAGAAAGATATATTATGACCAAGAAAGATACACGAAAAAGAAAACTCCAAGAAAATGTATTGTCAATATTGAAGTTGATATGAAAACTTCACTACTTTGTTAAATAATAATTTGGGATGTTATGTATTGTTTGACAGTAACATCGTAAAACATTATTCTATTTGGGGATGATTAATTACAATATTATTCAAAAAATAAATTAAGATTTTCTGAATGTTTACTTTCATAAATAAGATTCCGATGTTCGTATAAATTGATGATGATATTTAGTTTCACTAGAAAATGATTTTACACAGCTTATTATTACAGTGATACCAAGAAATCTAGATATGTATGTGAAAATTCAGCATTATCAAAAGTTTCAAATATTATTTCAAATTCTCATGAAATTCATTGTTATTAAGCTAACTATACATGTATAGCTTTCACTTACTTATTTAGTATGACATACATCTAGCTAATAGGAAATTATTGAATACTATGGAATAACTTGCATTAAGTAGAACAATAAACCTGTAAACCTAACTGCACACTTGTAGGAAAGCTATTATATCAATTTGGGAAACTACAGAATTCATCACTTACATCTGACTTTAACAATTATGACCAACTACGATGTGCATTAGAGATACCTCGATATTAGGATTCAAGTGGAGCAGTCTTATGACTATGAAATCAAATTATTTAATCATAAATTTAATGATAGATCATTCATTCTCTATTGAAACTGTAGTCTTTTCTACTTAATATATCATGCACAAATGTTGCTCTCTAATAATGTAATCAGCTTATTTGGAGAAAAGGTAAGTGAGAATCATCATAATTTTTCAATAATTAATTTCTTATACTTAAATTACTTTTCATGCATCTTTGATTTCATATATTTCGCTACAACGATGTATTGAGCAATATACTTCATAAACATAGTATAATGACCGCTGTTTGTAAGGCCAGACCTATTAATATTTGAAGAATTTATAATCTTGAGCATGAGAGGACATATCCGCAGTTTATTTGTCGTAAAAGCTTATAGGAAATGTTTGTTTTTAGATGTCATACTCGAAGACTTTTCTGGGACATAATATCACCTAATCCCATTTTTTGACGAAAGACTATATAGACTGTAAGTTATATATACTGTAAAAATAATAGATTTTCAATAATATTTCTCACGAATTAGTATTGTGAATTTTAATTTTACTGATAATTTTCATACATTACTAAGATTTACATTCTTATACACGGGGTAAAGCACCATAAAATTATTTAACTTTCCTCTATGTACCTCACTTATTATAAAATTTCTTACGAAAGGATTTTATAAAAAGAGCATTTACAATTAGTTCTCAGTTATTTAAAATATAGAACTAACATAAGCGTCTAGACGTTAAGTAATTCTTAAAAGAAATTGATTAGATTATTGAAACGATGTGATAAATTAATAAGTATTATATAACATTGGATAAAAAATTTTCGAGATCTTTAATTATACATTCCAATCAAAACTTAAACTACACTATTAGCTATCGATCAATTTACAAACTGAAATATATATTAAATTTCAAACTAATTAAAATAAATGTGTGTTACTGAAATACTCTGAAAAATGGATTATGAAAAAAAAAATAAAAATCTGTCGTCATTTAGAAATTTTAATTAAGTATTTTAAGTTGAATCAGTATTTCTATTGCTCGCAATTGTGCAATCCCCATTATTATGCAAATCTTAAATTTTTATATAAGCTCTAAAATTAGATTCTTAACTATCATCACCAAAATTTATTTTCATGTATCATTTCTAAAAACTCAGTTTTCCATTTTTAGCTCTCCATAAAATAATTTTTAAACAATACGTTTCATCAACTAATAAGATGTATCTATCACTCAGTAAAATCGTAACTTTGATGCAGAATAATTAGTCATAGTTTATATATAAAATGTAAATGTTTTAGGGAAATAATATTTTTCGAGCTGTAAAGTCTTCGGAAAAACAACCCACTTTTGATTCAATATAAAATTGAAAGTTCTGCTCTGTTTAGATAAAAACGTCTCCTAAATCATTAATAAGGGTCTAATTTTTTAAAAGTAATTTAGTTTTGTTATATGAACACATTTTTTATAAAACAAAATATATGCACAAAGTAAAAAAAATAGAATTCCTCTTATCCCCAAATTAAACTTTGAAACTTGTAAATTTGAAATACATTTTTTATACAAAATAGAAGCTAATTATCTGTTAACCTCTATTATATTAATACATGATATATATTTTATAGTTGGATACATATTAATTTATTTCAATTTTCAATATCTGAAGATTTTTTTTAAATTTTGAAATGTTACACATTTAAATTCCGGTATCACATAATAAAACAAATATTTTGTTTCAGCTGGATGTAAATATTTAATTTGTAATATACATTTAATTTCATTTGTTAATATATTAATATTTCAAAATTTATTTTCCTGATAAGTGATTTTTTTTCCATTTGGTGTTTGCTCAGGTTGTTATATAAAATATACTACTTGAATTGTTAAAATTTAATAATATTTTTAAGATTGGGTGCTATATAAGAACTTAAACATTTTAAAGAGATTTTATTTTTTGATGAATTGAATAAAAAAAACTGTTATTAGGAAGATTTATCAGATTAAAAATATATTATGTCCCTTTAAGGTTATAGTATTTTTAAAGTGCAATAAAAAAAATCTTAATTTAAGTTCTTCTATAACCTTTAAAACTATTTAGAAAAACATTTTTTACTGCTATGGTAACCTTATTTTTGAATTTTGTAACATTGTTCTTTAATTGAAAAAATTCAAATTATTAAATTTTCAGCAATTTTTGTTTTAGTAATTTGCTTGAGCGCTAAGGTTTTTAATCATTATGGTGATTAAAAATATCTAGCTTAAACAACAGCAATATTATGTGCTTTTAAACTGATGAATGGCTCTTCTATTTAAGTGATAGAAATTTTAATTAAATATAAATTTATAAGTTAAAGTTTTTAAACATCTTAATATTCTCTTTTAAAAATCCATATATTGTAAAGAATATATAATTTTCATTTTATACTTCATCATTTTTAAACTATTATATTGATTTAATTTCCAGTAAAAAATTTTATGTATTCCTTTAAAAAAATGTTTAATTGTGAATAATCAAATAATTAAAATATTCGTTGAAATTTTGATGTATTAAAAGTTTGAAAATGGTTGATACCATAAAATAAAAAAGAAAGACAGCTTAACATTTAAGAAAAATCTTTTCTAAATAAATTTTTAAGCTATAGAAAATTAATAATGAAACTTTTGGAGACACCATACCCTTAGCAATTGATTACATTTTTATACCACATACGAGGTTATCCAGTTTTTATAGATATAAATTTTTAAGATTTTGATAGGAAAATTAAGAAATCTAGCTACCTTGAAATTCCTCTTCTGCAGCTTCATCTCCATTCTATTCTTATCTCGCTGATAATAAACACCAGCGAAGATAAGAATATTGAGGATTAGCAGAGAACATCCAACAGCAATGGTGACACTCAAAGCAGTAGAATAGGAATTCTGGTGGATAAACACAGACCGCGTTTCTGTAAAGTTGGCGATAGTTTCTGCCGTAGCTCCGACTGGTTTCTTGGGAACTTTTGGAGACGATTCAGTTGTTGACAAAGGGGTAGCAGAAGTAGCATTCTTCACAGAAGTAGGGTGAAGGGTGGGGTAATTCTGATGAGCACCTCCGAGGAAAGGACCCGACAGCGTGGCAGATAACTCGCTTCCATCGGACAGGGGTCGAACAACACCGTCGTAAGTCAAAGGATTATTGTGGTCATCTAGTAAATGATGTTGGGGAATTACAGTTACCGATCCAGGGCGATGAAGTTGGGGAATGAGATTCAGCCAAAAGGAGAGCCGGTGGGCTCTGTAGTGGTCTCGAACTTTAGGTTTCATTCCTGTAAATGCATGTATATTTTAAGAGGCACAAAATAAAAATGAACATATCAATTATTAACAGTAATGGTATTCTTTGGCAGGTTTTAGCGTAATTTAGGAAAAGTACATAGGGATTTAATAGTTTCAAGCCTTCTGCAAACTAAGTACATGATGGTAAATATAGTGGAGGGGAAATAAACATAACATCACTTATTTTTAAACTAGCATATATCCCGTCATATGACGAGATCAGTACAATTTTTTTATTTTCCAGAATCATAAAGTACTCTATGAGGCAGATAAAAAAGTGGTTTGTTTTTTGGCTGAGAATTATCTTGCAATAAAAAATAATCCATGGTTAAATTTAAAATTATCACGTATATACGTAATTACTATTTAAGCCAAATATAAAAGAAAATTATTTGTGTAATATCTAAGTTCAGTGATAAAACGCATGAAAATAATGCATACCATATTTAAAAAATTTAAAATAAGAAATGATTAAATGAGATGGTTAATGAAATGACGTCATAATGCTTGGAAAACATGTTTTTTTATCTATTTATTATGGGATAAATGGATAAATTTAATTTCCTGCTCTTAATCTGGGAAAATAAGGCTTGAAATAATGGCATTAAACGCTTGAAAAGGGGAGCAAGGGGGGATTTCGAACGTTTTAAAGACTACAGTATATTTCTCCATGATATGAAACATATTTATACCAATTTATTTTAGAATCGGATCGATACTTTAGAAGATAAACTTTACTCGCTTTGAATTTTACTAACCCTAACTCATCAAGAATTCAATATGGCTGCCCTATCCATTCCAGGTCCAAATGCTTCATAAATTGGAGGACAGATGGACAGATAACTTAGGCTATTATTATATAGGGGATATTTTTTCCCAAAAAGATATACGCTTTCTAACTACTTAAAATAACTTTACTTTAATAATTTTAGAATACCGAAATGTCACTGAAAGTAAATTTATTTACATAAAAATTACTTCGACTTAAAAGAGAAAATAACTTAATTATTTTGGGTAAAAATACAGAGTGAATAAAAATTGTTTAGATCTACGAAATTCAAATTTTGATTTCTATATGTAGATCTACAAGAATAAAATATAAAAGTTCCTGAAATTTCCTCATTTTCAGTTTTTTTACATTTTTGAAAGCTAAAATAATTTTGACAAAAGAAATATAAGGAATAACAGAATATTTGTTTTATTTTCCCCACTTGAAAGAAATTTCCAAAATATTAAAATTTTATTAGTTAAAACTTGTTATGGTCTATGCAGTGTAAAATGTATAAATTTGAACAACTTTGAATAATAAAGTATGTAATCATTAGAGATCAGCTGTCATTTTAATTGTCGTATTACGCTATTTATTAAAGGAAAGTATTTGTGATAAGAGGTTTATTTGGTATACCATGTAAACAAAGTACTGCAGTGTGAAGCTTTACCAAACCTACCAAATAATAAATTTATATGCAAGGATCGAAAAGCCATAAAATGTCTAACCAAATGATAAATTTATAAATAATAGCTGATACTCAAACATTTGGTAGATCGTTTATAGCATTGTCAACTACCATCGCTGAAAAGATAAACTCTGTTGGATAACAGTTGGTAGAATAATAGTTGGTAGAATATTTATGTATAAAAATTCTACCAACTATTGTTTAGTTGTCCCTAAAACTGAGACGCTATGAGTTAATGGGTTAATGTTGGGCTAGATGTAGCTGGAAATATTAGCAGAGAAACGAAACAAAAAAAATAATTTTGTAGGTATTCTATTTATTCGATTACGTTTAATGTCAAGGGGGAAAATGAGTAAACTGTAAACAACATTTATCTGGCCATGATCTGTCTTTTCTTTTAAACAACCTGTCATTGTTTTAGACATATTAAATTTGATGTAGAAATCTACACTTCTGGTGGTGCTGAAAAAGTCCTAATAGATTGATGCTGTTATCAATTTATCATAATCAAGTATTCTAGTTCGCAAATTTTGTTTAAAGCATTAATAACTTTAAATACTCACACGTGCTTTACTTCTAATTAAAAGATGAAGTGAACATTAATGAAAGAAAAAAGGCTTCTGCATTTTAATAGTTGGAAAGGTATAAAGCATTTTTATCCTCAATAATGTGATACACTTTTCTTAAGAATACGCGGGACACGCTACTACGAGATTAAGACGCCCAGTTAATTTACTCCTTTTATCTAATTTCTCTGACGCCATTCTGGATAATGTTTGGATAATAACAGCATATGCCATCACGAAAAAAAGCCATTAACACACAGCACAATCGCTGTTTTTTTCTCATTCATTAGTAAATTCTATAATGAAATGCTTAGGAATATTATTTCAACATACATAATTTTGCTTACATTTAAGAATCAGTAAATTGAAAAACACTAGTGTTTTGAGGATTAAAATAAGGTAAGCTAAAGGTATTTTTTTAAGTAAATGGATGTTTAATGTTTTATAGTATATTTATAGCAAAGCTGTGATGCTTAAAAACGTCATGAAGCTTTTATTAAGTAAGTATGTGTAATAAATGGACTAGAATGAATATGAAGAACTATTTCGGGGTTTTGAGCAAATGTACAATAGTGAAAATTTCTAAAACTGAAATACAATTTACAAAACAAATTATACTAAAATTATTTATTCATAGGGTATCTACATTCATTTTTACTTGGAATTTCAACGTTTATTTTAAAGTAATTAATGAGAAATTTTAAATTTAAAAGACAAAGTATATTGGTCTAGAAAATTCTTGCTTAATTATCTTCATAATGCAATTGAATTGAAAATGATTAAATTGAAGTAATGATTTTCCTTAGGTAAATTAAAAATGGTGCATAAATTTTTTTTGTTAATCTAAAATTTAAAATAAAAATATAAAGTCTATTCAAAATATTTAACTTTTTCAATAGAAATAGCTACAACAGTTGTTAGATCTTAGTATTTGTTATAAGTTGAATTTCAATATAGTTCCAGTTAATTATTTATATGCTATGCTATTTTAACATATCTCAAGACAGAATTTACTGTATGAATATCTGGCTTCTGTAACTATCTTTTAAACTGATTTTTGCTGTGTTATGCTTCCTTCACAAAGTATCCAATGAAACAATCTAATATGTATTCGAGAATAGACTTGAAATTATTAAATCATTTTGAGTCTTAAAGTCCTTATAATTCGAATTGACCTCGAATTAAATACTTCCTACGAGAATTTCTATGTAAAGAGAATACTCAATTAACTACAAACCTTTGCAGATTATGTTAAATATTGTATCGAATGCAAATGGGTTGTCACTGGCTGTTTGCTAACAATTCTTTTATTCTAAATTAATTCCATTGATATTGCGCTTATAATTCACACTATTTTATAAGCATATGTTTAGAGTTAAAGAGTAAGACCGCCTCATTCCTCAATGAACAGGAGAAAAGAGTCCTTTGTTATCAGCATAAGATATGCTCTGAAGTTTATTGTGCGTATCAATCTAATTTGATTCGTAGCACAATTTCAAGCATATTTCCAGAAATATCAAGTTCACCCAAACTGGGGATACAGCATATATATTCTTCAACCATGGGACATATTTCTGTTTAATTACGAGTTCAGACTTTGGTGAGTGAATGTGATAGAGAAAATAAATGTAAAATGACATACAAAGAAGGACCTATTTGGTGATGCTGAAGGAATCGTGCAGGACAGTTATGATGAAAAATCAGGGAAATAGTTTGTTAGAAGATTGCTAAAGTAGTGGAAAGGGATACAGTAGAGAAAGATAATTGTTTTAATGACAGTATCGAAATCAGTCCAATGATAGTATAGGTATCATGAACAAAAATTTTAATATTTTTCTTTGTGGTACTCTTTTTAATCCAGTCAGCTGATGCATTACTTTTATCTTCTAGATCGTCTTGCACCCTATACAAACTTTAATCCTTAGGACGAAATAGGGTAGTCAAAGCCCTTTAAAGGAATCCTTTCCTAAAAGTATTTCAGTATCAATTCCATTTAATAGGAATATTTTTAACTTTTTATATTAATTTATTATAATATTATTATCTGCCAAGAAAAAATTATTCGGTAATTAACTGCTTTCATCTCTTTTCCCTGTACAAACAAAAATGTAGTCCTCCCCAAAATTTTGTCATATATATGAGCAAATTGTATTGTTCTCTAGTAAACTTTTCTATATGCCTCTGATGACAAATGATCTTCATGTTTTTTATATGAAGCAAAGTTGAGTTATAACGAGTATTAAAGTCTATTTCAAGTTAACCTTAATCATCACATAAACAGAAAGGTAACACCATCATGAAGGAAAATAAAACTGCGTATAGTTAAGGAATATTCCTCAATAATATATGGATCAGAAAATGAATGTTCTTACCTATTAAGAGATATTTTTGATGAACAGTTTCATACTGTGACCATACAAACTTTTCAAACCGTCCTCGTGATCTGTCAGTAGCTAAACTTTCTAATTCATGATGAGGTGTTATATTTGGATCTCTGAAAGTAAATAAAATACATTAAACAAATACAGATAGCTGACCATAAATCTCAATCTGTAAAAACATTCACCTTTTAACTGTACAATTTGAGTAAACGTTAATATTACTATTACAAAAACACACGAAACGCTAAAGTTTAAATGAAAAAAGTTTTTAATTGAAATGCAAAATATTTTCATAAAAATGAAGCCTTACAACATTCATTAAAACGCTCTTAGTTTTCTGAATATTAACCAATTGCTTTCAATTTTTTATATATTTAGCATTAATGTACAAATAATTGGTATCGATTTTCCCTTATGTGAAAAGAAATTTATAAGAAAAACATTTATTTAAAATTTTGCTATTCTTTTCAGTTTTTCTGTCTAGCTTACTTTATAATTTGACAAAATGTTAAACGTTTTAAAAAGCATATGCAGTTTTATGATAGACATATTAACAGCAGATAATGTATAAATTTTTTGCAGAGATTAATAGAAAATAACGCACCTGGAACAATTGAAAGTCACAATAAGTTATGAAAAATTAAATTGTGAGAAAATAATTATTTAAGTTTCAAAAGATCGAAGTATCGATAAAATTTAACGAAATAAATTTATATCATTCTAGTTCAAAATAATGTTCTGGAATCAACAACAAAATCATTTTTTATTTTCGGACAGTTTCTCAGTATCTTAAATAGTAATAGATATCAATATTATAAAAACATGATGTAAACAAGTGCTGTAAAATTTAATGTGTATTATGTTATCTAAAACTAAATAAAAACCGATTCTAGGGGTATACTTGTAATCTTTAGACTGATTACACATTAAGAATTAAGCAAAAATATCTTGCTTTAATCAACCAAAAAACCAATCTGAGTATCAAGCAATTTGCAGTGAATGTTTTAGAAGAAAGTATGTGTACAGATATAATATTCAAGTCGTAAAATGAATGGACATTTTAAAACTGTTATTCTTTATTATCTTTGTAATTTTTACATGTATAAGTAATGCTTAGATGATAATTACAACATCAATATCTGAATTATTTAATTGCTGTGTTTGCATACTAAAGATATATGCATATTAACAGTGCTTTGTAAATCTTATTATATTTTTCTTTTATCGTATTATAAATTTATGAAATAAATACATTAGAAACATTTTATATGTAATTAAAATTGCTCTAACTGATTAAGTTTTTTAAAGTTGAGAATATCTACTTGTGTCACCGTACAAGTGCACGATACAAGTACAATACACCATACATATTAAATCACAACTTGTAATACTCTATCGTGTCAAATGTAAAAGAAATTCGATCCCAACTCCATCGTTGTGCTTAAATTTATAGCAATATTATGTATATTTTCTAATGTGGATATTTCATATCGTATAATTTTTTTACAATATTTTGTCTATATTTCATAAAATGTTAGATTTTTAATAACAATTAGTTGTAGTCGTCGTTTTAATTCTATCCTATTGCATTATTTATAATAGCTAAGTATTCCAATATTTATTCCACTACTGATTAAAATACTACAAATGCGGAATATTTAACGTGGTTAGAAACGATTTTCATATGGTAATATTGTACATCGACGTAGATTTAGAAAGTGCGCTTAAGGGTGTTATTCCCTAACTATAAAAATATTAATTATTCTACCCTCCCACACAATGATGTTTGTCCATTTACACGCTTAAATAATTATATTTAGAATGTGTGTATACGCGTGTGTGAGAGCATAAATTGAATTTTACCCCCTATTATAAATTTGTTTGGAGGTTATTAGTTCACAATTGTTAAATTTATTAAATTAAGCTTCATTTTAAAATTACCTAATATATTTATTACAATTAAAACTATTTTAAACAATAAAATATTTGAAGTATTCATCAAACACAACCAAAGTTTATGACAACAGATATTCTCATAAAAGAGTGAGTAAATGAAATATATTCTCATAATATTAATAATAAAATCTCCTTTAAAAAATGAGTCTCAATAAGCACATTGTAATATTATATATATCCCATCGATTCCCTAGAAATTTAGCCCTAGCTCACCTGCTTGTTCTGCACACCTATTAACCTACATATACATATGTACGCTTACATCTGTGTGTGTTAGCTATATGCATAGTTATTTTCTGATTATTTTTTGCTTATGGAGAAAAACGATCTCTGCGATACTCATTCATATATACTCAACCTTAGAGGGATAAAGAGAATGAACGAGCAAGCAAGCAGGATAGCTAACAAGCAATGAGGTAAAATGAATGAATGAATTAATAGCAATGGAAAGATCTGTATCTCTTTTTGGAAAAAAGTCCGTCGAACGAAAGAGCCATTTTGTACAGATGCCAATTAAAAGGTTTATGTGTAAAATACACAATTCCAGTTAATCACTCACCTTTTTAGTTTCATTGCATTTTATTTATTGCCCATAGCTTTTTCTATGGATATCAAATGGCGATTTAAATGACGTCGGATTGATATGGTTACTAGTGTATGCTAATTTCTGTTTCATAAAAATTTGTAAAAGTGTATTCAGATAGCCAGCTCTACGCATTTATTATATGGCTCTTTTTGTCTTATTGGTGTTTAGGAATATTTTTTATAGTTGTTGAAGTGTTTCCGTATTTAAACTACTTTTAATAAAATAACATCTGAAAATGCTTCACTATAGCTCCACTGTAGTTCTTAGAGATGGTAAATATTTTTAAAAACAATTTTTAGTATACGGTTAAACAACAAAACTTATTAAAGAATTTTACTAATAATCTTCGTTGAAAATTACTTTAGAAAGGCATTGGGAAATTAGATATGGATGCCCATCAAGAACACAGCAAGATTCACAACATGAAATAACGTTAATTTGGGACCAAATAAATTCTAAATGACACACAAAATTTAACCATATTCATTAGAAAAGTCCTTATGAAGGATTCCAAGGAAGATATCAAGTTTGATTTCTCGAGACTTACTGCAAAATATTTTTTTTTTAACTTGCTATTTACTTTTCTAGACATTTTGCCACTGCTATGAGTAATTACTAAATAAATGCAAATACATGAAACCAAGATTAAATAAAATATTAAAAAATGTGTATTTAACGATAACAATAGGTTAAATAAATCATATTTAGCATTTAATATCTCACTTTTAAATTCAAAATGCATTCTGTGAATGCTTACCTCGAGAGGTGAACACACGAGCCCATAAAATGTTTAACGATGTGCTTTTTCAACAAAACACCTTATTACTTATGTTTGCTTGTAAGTATTTTGTTTTCTTCTTCATTGTTCAAATAAATGTGTATAATTATAAAATATTTAATTTAAAATAGTTTGAGTAACAAAGTTGCAAAAATTCATTTAATAGTATATTGTTTAAGTGTATTATGCATCATTTGAATGGTTTTAAATTTATGCGAAGGAATTAAAATATACTACCACGCAAGAAATCTGTAATCCCTTAGCATTACATTTACGCCATGTTATTAAACAAATTGAAGTGTTTAAGATTTGATACAACTGCGATATTTTGTTAAAGCTTCTCATCTACAATGTAAATAAAAAAGGAGTTCGTCAAAGTTATTTTTTAAAATTTTTAAATTTAATCTCAAGATTTAATTCCTAAATGTTTAAATATATATTCGGCATATTAAATGCTGAGTAAAATTATTTTAATTCTGGATTAAATTTTAAATTGCTTCATGTGTACTCGATATTCTGAAACCCTAGCAATCCAACCTGCTCTTGTCCAACGTTGTTATAATTGTTGCATACCTTTTTAAAATATTTTATAGAAAGGAAAGGTGAGTAATGCATACGCTTTAGCAATGACTTGTTGCCCATTAGAGTTGTTTATAGCCATTATTTTGTCACCAAAATCAAACACCTACTACAATTACAATTTTGTCATAATAGGAAAGATTTAAACTCATTTAAAACGTTTTTGATATAATGTGTGGATAATGGTAGTTACAGATAAGAATTAAAATCGGTGTGATAGAAAAACAAAGACATAGAAATAAATTTAAAACTAAATAGAAAATATGTAGATTTATATATTACTTAAACACACGTGAAAAACTGCTGCAAAAATTTAATACTGTTGGCAAACAATTACTCTGTTTATATGAATGGGACCTGCTTTTAATTTCCTGACAACAAGAATAATTAGAAATAATCCAAAGAATAGGACATATTTGCAAAATTTTTAGTCCTTGGTGTTATGTATACAATAATTTGTTTTGTTAGTTTTGGTGCAAGAATTTTATTGAAGGGTTGTCGATAGTGTCCAACCATTTTTCCTTTAACTTTGTTTCTGTCCATTTTATTGATTTTCCTTTATCTTTTTGTCATTTTAGTAAAGATATTTGGTACTATTGCGTCTGAAATATATAAGAGTATAAGCAATAATTATTGTCGGATAGACATAACATTATTTACTTGTATAACTACAAATACATCTCAAAGACGAATAAAGTATTATAAAAATGTTTACTCAACTACTGATAAAACTGTAGCGATCTCTACTACTACAACTTGTAGGCAACTGGAAGTTGATAGGTGAGTAGAAAGGACAGACAAGAAGGTATACCTCACCAAGATGTAATAGCGTTCTAGTGTTAAGGAGACAGTAAAATTTTCAGCTGAGCTGAATTTGATTTTCTGTGTATTTGAACTATAGAATAGAATTGTGTAATCATAATAATTGAAAAGCAAAGAGTATTTTCAGAAGTTTAAAGACTATTAAATCTTTAAAATTAATTAGCCCTGATACCTAATAGATTTAGTTTGTTAAAGTGTTTGTCATCATTGGTATACTCTATTTTTTTTAAAAAAAAGTTTAATATTTAGTACAGTTACATAGAGTTTCATACAACTAAACAAAAATGCTAATACTCTGTATGAACTTAAATATTTGTTTCCAATAAATTGTATTTAGTTTAATTTAAAATTTGATAATCAATGATGTTTCTATAAACATTTTAGTCAGTATGTAATTTCTGTGCGAAGATTTTATAGAATGTTGTTGGATTACTACATTTTTTTCAAAAATATCTTTATTTTTACGAAGAATCGTTTTGTTATAGATTTTGTCTTTTTATATTTTATGTAACAGTATTGTTTTCTAAATATGGGAATACACTTAAAAATTGAATAGATTTAAAATCTAGATTTATCGCAATTTATCTCTTCGAACTAAGAAAACATTTGACAATGCTAATACACCATTTCCATTTAAAAAAGTTATAATACGATTTTGGAATTATTTGATTAAAGAAATTTGTAAGAAAAGGCTTGATTTTAAAGATAATAGTCAAAAAAGTACGCTGTTAATGTGTAGTGGATTTTTTTTTAATTTCCGAACCTATTGTAGGCATAGATAAAAGTAATAGCGAAGAATCTGTTTCGACAGTCGTTCTATATGTAGTTAATTCTCTTTTAACAAAAATGTTCATCTTAGTGTTCAAAACACCCAGTCAAACAAAATTCAAAAGTGTATTTTTTATTTTAGCGATATCAACTATATATAATTGTACTCTAAACAAAATATTACTCATGAAGAAAACTATTTCGATGTTTCATTAGTTTTAGACAAATTCGTTTCGATTCTAAATCCTTGTAAGAATCCTGGGCTTCGAAAGTTTAAAACGAGCATGAAGCAAGAATGTGAATATCCAAGTGAGACGTGAAGGAAATTTTAACAGCTGTAAATTGGCATCTCATTGCCATTAACAGCTGTTTCTTTCACCTCTTCAGCATTTTATGATTTTCTGAAATGCTATGTATGAGACTGTTTATGTTAATTACAACCTAAGCAAGGCTTATGACATATGATGCTTTATATTGTGTATTTGAATATATATTCACTTAATTGAACGTACCGAGATATATCTACATATCGGATGCAATTCATGATTTAACAGTCCAGTTGCTACTTTATGAAAGGGTATTATAGAATAATTGTCTTTAAATACTTCTATTTCAGTATTTGATCTTGTATTAAGTTTAGCTCAGTTTTTAATATGATCATGAAAACTATATTATCATGAATGAATGATGAGTGTCTTAATCTGCTATCTTTGTAGAGTTTTAAAATATTTTTAAATATATAAAACAATTTTTATTTTGCATTAAATATATTTAGCCATATTAGTAATAACTATAATGCAATCATAATAGTTATATTGCGTATAGTACGAAACTTCCTATTAAGAAATTTTCAGGAACAAAACACCAATACACCTGTAGCCAAGAAATATTTTAGGCATATTTTAATAGTGTAAGTTTAGCTTCTTAAATGAAACATTATTTTATTTGAAAAGGTAACCTAATTTGATTATTGTAACAAAACCTTTCCAGTCCGAAAAATTTTACTTTTCCTTTAATTTTTAATCTTTTCAACAGGGTGAAATTATTTTACCCAAACTTTGTAGTTGCCCGAGACTTGTTTATCTTTCAGCATAAAAGTATTAAACTATGTACCGCTTTTCCAGCATCTACCGAAGTAGAAATTTAAACACTTTGAAAATAGGGTTCTGGTTTCTTCCTTTTCGAATGCTTAGTTTAATTGCAAAATTAAAACAATGTAGTGTGCATTGATTCTGAATGGGAGAAGAATTGAAACCCACCATCTGTTTTGTCTTAAGGTATGAGACAACACCAAATTTGTCATTGTGGTGAAATTTTTTAAAAATTATTTAGTTTATAGATCACGTATTTAGTGCTTTATTTTCGTTTTACGTTAACTATAGTAAAAGTTATAGTAACATAATAAACGGGGAGGATATATTCATAGAACGTTACAAAGTACCAACAATAAACGGCTGTTCTCTTACCCTTACACACTTTTTATATTGTCATGTTTTAAAAGCTAAATTAATGTTTCTATGATTTTACTCGCTACTTCATAAAATGAATGAAAAACTATAAGGGTCACCTCAATTAAAGAGGCCCAACAGTAGGTATCGCTAATGGTTTAATTGTATTGATGTAATTTATATAAAAGTAGAAGTAACAGATATGGAACATATAAATTGTATAGTCGCCTTGGGGGTTAAATAGGTGCCTCAACGGTCCACGAAGTGATGGATGCCCTGGGTAGAAAATCTCCGGAGTTAGCTGTACAAGCAGTATTCGTGAGATGCGTGGACTTCATTATTGTCTTAAAATCGCTGACCTTTCAGGGCTTTCTTGATCTCCCCATAGTAATTATAAGGTACACAGCTGGAATTTCTTCCTGGGTAATAACTACATGCCCTTGTCCTGTTGTTCGTACTGGCATTCTCTTTTATTAAGATCGCTACAGTATCGAATACTAATCCACGTGATATACACTGTGTCATATACCTTTTGCAAGTGACGATATATTTCTCTATCACTCTCATTTTCCACCTTTAAAAAATCACACGGCTGTACGTCGGCAATGTTTTATCGCAGAAGCATCGTAATCCGATAAAAAGAAATGCGATTTCAGTATTCAAAGCCGTATGTATGGTCCCGCCTTCTTATATGTACCTTAACATGTTGGTGCAATCATTGCAGTGACCCTTTTGTTTGAACGACCTTTAATTAATTTAATCTTGGTATTATCAAAACACTATAGAAGTGATACAAACGACTGTGAGATTGCCTTTGTAGCAGGACATGCATCATAAAAAGAAGAACATGTATTTATTAGAAATACTAGTGGCGTCTCCGTGCACTATTTGGGCATAGGGAGATATGAGAATGAGAAATGAAGCTTGCTATCCACTCTCTTCCTATGAATGGATGTTGAAATACGGGTTGGGTTAAATGAAATTTGTGTCTTCTATTTACCGAAATTTAAAATATTATGGAAATCTTTTTTTTAAATAGTTGATACATACTTTCGTAACTTTTTGTTTTACTATTTGGATTTGGATTCTGAAATAAAATCTTTAAAAGCGTTTTCTGAAAAAGTGTGTTTTTCGTTATGTCATATCACTTCCTACTGTTTTAAGGTATCGAAATTAAATTTTTTCAGAACAATATGTCTGTTTCTAATCGTTCTGAAGGGAAGGCTAATCTCTTATTACTAGCATATAGCCCGTCATATGCCGGAATCAGTAAATTTTTCATTTTCTAGAATTGTAAAGTATCTTATGAGGCAGGTAAAAAAAATGGTTTGGTTTTTGGATGAGAATTATCAGGTACACGCTCAATAATTTGTTTATCTTCATACTCTTCTAAAGTCTCCCGATACTGTGATGCAGTTTAGAATCGCGTTGAATTCATTTAGAAAGATAATTCAATGTTTTCTTAGCTACATCGAAATTTTCATTAAATTCTTCAGTTTTTTTTTGCCACATTAATTAATGGAAGTAAAGGTTTGTCGGGAGCGCTACGGTTTACTGTTTTGCACACGAGGGCTAATGAGACCGGGACCTACAGTTTAAAGCCGATTCCGAACGGCTACGAACATCCATGCCATCAGCGGGATTCGAACCCGCGAACTCCGGTGCCGAAGAGCAGCGCTCTACCATTCGGCCATCGTTCAGGATTGAAACTATCACCCCTGTAGGCATGGGCCTGGATTGCATGGGCCGAGCCCTCTAATCCAGATATTTCTTTCAATAAACACAAAAATGAAGGCGGGGAGAAAAATTAACAGCTAAAAGGTGAAAGTACACATAAAAAAAGACGAGAAGAAAGTTTAAAAATAGGAAACATGAAATGTTTATGTGGCCAGGGACATCCGTACAAAATACGGGAATTTAATATAAAAATAATAAAATCATAAAAAGTTGAAAAAATACTAAAAATTTATTTTAAAAATACTAAAAAAACTTTAGGAATAAGAATTTTTTTTAAAAAAAAGCAGAAAATATTAAATTCATTAGACATTTAGAAAAATTTGATAGCGTCGAGGACAGAACCGTCAACCCTAGAAGTACGACAACTAAATGGGTAGACATTCAGCTGAGCGTGCCATGCCTACACATGGGTAAGAAACTACATAGAATATATGAGGGTCACGTATGGGATAGAATGAACAGCAGAGGCTTTAATATTGACAGTGATTATTTGGTGGTATATATGAATGATATCCAAAATGATAAATTTAATCTCGTGCTCTTAACAGGGGAGAATAAGGCTTGAAATAATTCCTTTAAACGTTCAAAAAGTGGTGATGGGGTGGATTTCGAACTCGCTGTGAATCTTGCTAACCCTAAGTCATAAAAAAATCCAATATGGATTCCTGTATCCTTTCCAGGTACAACCGCTTCATAAATTCACGGACAGACAACTTAGGCTATTATTATATAGGGGATTTATTTCAATGACATTTGTAAAAAAATTAGAGGGGGATGAAGAAAAATTTTGTTTTTGTACAGTATTGGGATCATTTCAATAACTTTTAGAAATACTAGCAAAATTATAATATGTCGTATGTGACAATAATATGTAGTAGTCATATGTTGTATAAATATATTTTCATTATAAATTTTTATAGAAGCATTACTTATAAAATTAAAGAAAAATTCACTAAAATCTCATTTTATCTTCGTTTGATATTTAAACTTATTCAAATAGAAAATGGATTTTTCAGTAAATGCCTGAATAAATAAAATATACCTGAAAGTAAGTTCATACGTTATTATTCCGTACAACATTATTTAAATTTAATGGTGAAAGTACCAGTATTATTAAGGAAAGAATGAAATAATTTTTCTTTGTGATTCCTAATAACTCTGAATTTAAACTATTAAACAATTACGCAGTGAACCAAATTTATAATCGGAATAATTTGATGGTCAAGATCTACGGCACTAAATTAAACTTTTGGTTTCGGAAAAATCTATTTAGACAAGTTGAGTGTGAAGCCTCTGATCTTACAGTAATCATTTCCAGAATAGCGTATTGATATATCCTAACATTAACATCCTACAAGTATGCAAAAATCTATACTGGGAGAACCCTTTCTCTTCTATTCTTTAGCGGATTTCCCTTCCACAAGGTGCCTCTCTTAACTCGTCGAAACACTCCCTGGAATAAAATCAGTCCCTGGCACATTCTTTTGTAGAAAATTGAGGAAACATTGTACGTGACATTTCTGGTTTTACCGATACCTTGCGTGGTCGACGTTAAAAAAGACCGAAAGGAATTTGATCGCAGTTTCTGGAATTTTCAATTTCTTAAGGGTCGAACATTGAAAGGGAAAACCCCCTATTCCTCTTCTCTTTTTTCTTTTTTTTTTCTGCGCGTTGCATCGCTTTACCTGAAGTTCATTTTCGACCCTTCATCTTAACATCCACGAATTCGAATTGAACTTTTTTTGCGAAGAACTTCTTTTTGAAGTGAATATAAAGAAATTAACTTAAGAATGATATTCGCGCACAACCTGAACATTAACCCTTCCTCTTCTTGAATAATAAATATATTTTAATTTTAAAAAAGAAGTTAATTTTCTAAATGAAGTATACTACTGGCAGTCTTTTTCAAAACGATGTTAATGGAAGATAAAAATATTTTTAACGTATAAATACAGTAGTAACGCTTTTTATTTACTTAAATATGAGAAACATAGATATACGAATTCCAAATCATAATCTTTAGAGTTTGTAAAAATACTATATCATTTATTCCTCTGTTGTGTATTTTAAAAATAAATAAATTAAAACCACGCCTAAAGATTGCGTAAAATAGAAGAAAGTCCTCAAGCACGAAAAAAAAAATCTAATTCAAACGCAGTAAGTGTGCCGTTAAAAATACGGTATCGTTTTCACAAAAGAGAAAATATTTTTATGCAAATTAATCTTTAACTTCTTTTGTAAAAATTCAAATAAACAAATTAAAGGCACATAATGCGTTTAAATAACATTTTTGTTGACAAAATCATTTTTAAACATACCACTTTTTATATAGCCTGTATACTATTTACAGCAGAAAATTGTTTAAAAAATTTTCATATCAGAAATTCTGAAAGCTTTCTTCTTAGAATTGAATTTATACTTACATTAAGTAAGCTAGTTTCAAATGTTTTATTTTTTAGGATTTATTTTATCTTTGATAACTTACGAATGTGTATTTTTCAAAATGCTATTTATTTACAAATTTCATTTCTTTATTGTAAATTGATGGATAGATTTGAAATATAATATTTTGGTGCCAATTTATGTATTTATTTTAAAAACTTTTTTAAAATTAAATATTATGAATTCATTTTTTTAAGATAGAAATTAATATATATATATATATATATATATATATATATATAATATATATATATATATATATATATATATATATATAATGTATTACCGGGTTAAATAAATCCTTGATAACTACATTCTGGAAAAAGGTACCATAATAATACTTTCAGATATCTTATTAAGCGAAAATGTACTCCTATAACACTTAAAATACCAACATTTAATATATTTCTTTTATTTATTTTATTTTATTTTATTTTTCTATTTTATTCACTTAATACATACCTATTTTTTATTTTACCTATTTTCTATTGTAATTCATTACCCATCGAATTTTTACATATATATTACCAGTCATTTGACCAGTTATGGTATGTTATATATGGTGTGTTAAAACTCAAAAGTGACCACTAATAACAAATTTTTATGAACATTTGTCGTACTAGATTTATAAAAAACTGAAAAATATACCCATTAAATGTACTGTGCATTATATTACGATATTACGAGCTTTTAAACGGATTACAGTGCATGAATTTTTTTCGAAACTTGGGATCTGAGTAAAATAAAATTGTACATCATTCATTAAAGTTAAAATTTAATATCACTATCTTTGTTCTTGAAATTAATATAAGATTGTAGATTTCTATTTATAGCAAATCTTTCATCTATTATGCAATTATATATATATATATATATAGATAGATAGATAGATATATAGATATATGTATGTAATATGGGCGAGACTCATTCAAAAGCACAACACACTTTATTTCTGAGATACATGAAATCCATACAACAAGCAAACACTTTTACAACCTCGTGCACCCAGACAAAGATCCTGCACCCACACACTTTTCAAGTAGGGATTTCTCAGGTAAAAAGACTACGAATAATTCCTAAGCACAATTGATCACTTGATAAAAATACCCATGTTTAAAGAAAACGTGCTAACTATTGGGTAAAGTAGTAAAGACAGAGGCTGAATTAAGTCTATAGCGTGTCTGGAGGGAAAAATCAGAATTACCGCGCAATCCCCCAACGTACTTTATGAACAAAAGTTATTAAATTAATATTAAAATATGTAAATAAGGAATTTTAATAGTGTATATATATATATATATATATATATATATATATATATATATATATATATATATATATATATATATATATATATGCTCAAAATAGCTTGAACAGATATAAAGCCCGAAAAGAAAACAAGAACATGTTTCCACTAGCAAGAATTATATGAGATAATATACGTTGTTTGTGACCGATACCATTCCTACAATAAACACATCCTTGATGCAAGACTATTTATGCACCACTTTTTTAAATGCTATATTTATGGGCAATAAAGTTAATCAGTCGCAAGAGAAGCTCTGTATATCATAAGTTTTTCTTTCTGTAGACAAAAGAAAAGCTAATATATAAACATTATTTTTTTTTTCCAAGTTGCAGAGTTTTACATTAGGAAAATAGAATATAATTAAAATTTTCATGGTGGTTTAACTTTGCAACAACATGAAAATTTAAATAAAACTAGAAAAAAAGCCGAATAAAGGTTGAAAGTATTTTTATTAAAGTATTTAATTAAGTTAAAAAAACGTAAAAATTTACTCATTTATTACATAACTTTGTAAGAGCATTCAAGATTGAAACGAGTCAAAGGCGACGCCAGAATACATTTATTTCACTTACAAGACCGTACATAAGTGTGCATAATAACTGTTGCCTTAAAATGTCCTTTTCTATTTTGCAGTACATGCGCGCATGCATACAAATACGATATTTTAACCCAATACTAATTTAACCATAACAGTATTCTAAAATAAATTTCTGGCGTTTCTATCTCTTTGGCGAGGTGTCATTGTTTTCCTTATGATTGTGTTAATCTTGGCGACTTCGCATACACTTAAATTAATTTATGCTTAGTTCAACTATTCTTATAAAACTCCTTTACGTAACTTAGTTTATCAAGCGTCACCATATTACCTTTATCATTGGCTTGCTCTCTACCACACCACACCACTCTGAAACACATGTAAACTTTTTGGTGGCAGGAACGATATGTCTTAATAAGCTGTATTATTTTTATTCAAATTTTGATCTTTTCTTTGATGGACTCATGACTGCAACTATTTAGTATGGATAGCATTATACATTTGTTGTGGGTATAAAACACCGATTACATATGAGTGAGAGAAAAAGAAAAGATGTTGGATGTCCTTGACTTTGATAATTCGATTTTGTTTCATTAGGAAATTCTACACCATTTCCTACAAATTTTAACTCGCATGTAGATATGTCATTTAGAAATCGATTAAATATCTTGAGTTACGAATAACATTTGATTGAAAAACATTATATTGTACAACTTAAAAGGGCAAAGGTAGTTCTATGAAATGCAAATTTGACATATTTTTCAAAAGAAATATATTTTTTAGTGTTATTTTTAGTGAAGTTTATTGAAATCTGGCTAAGCCCACTAACTTTATTTTGTTTACCAAAACGAATACTTTTAACTTCAAATATTAGTCTTAATTTTGTGGAATTATATTTACTTATCCAATATTAACTAACATGCATCTTTAATGCTTTTATCTTTGAATTACAAGCAGAACATTTCTATTCTAATATGCGAGTCGACTGTACAGTTTTTCATTATTTAATATTTAAATGCTAAACAAGATTTCAAAAATGAGGCTTAAAGTAAGGATATATCCAGTTAAATCTAACACAAAAATTAAAAGTACATATGTATGCTTAAAAACAAGTATATTATAACTTTAAGATGTACTTTATCATTAAAACCTCTTTTAAATAAATATTAATTCTCTACTATCTGTCATTTCAGAAATCCCTTCTCAAAGCGTTTATTCTTAAAGTGCAAGAGCAGATATTTGCTATCATGACTGTGGGGAAATACATAAAGGAATAGCTATTTATGTGATTAGCATTACTTTATTTCAATGGGTTTCTTATTTTAAAGTTTACTGAGTCACGTGCGCTTTTTTTTTACCCCTCTTTTAGATCTCATTTAGAATCGGATCACTAATATATATATTTCTTCTTGTTTTTCCAACTTTTAAGATCCTCTTTAGAAGCAATTTCATGGTTGAATTGAACAATTGCATTCCACTTATTGGTTCCTCTCTAAAGTTTATAATAATATTCTTAGTATTTTTAAAACACGGTTGTTTGCCGTACATCAATTTGTTTTGGTTTTATTACTGTTAAAGTGTTAATATCTTAGCCGACACCTATTAGTGAAGATTTTATCAAGTCTTATACATTTTCTCATTTTAAAAAGTATTCCTTTCAAACTGATAAACGTTTTTTTTTTCAAATTTTATTAATAAACTAAATACAAGAAAATAACTTACTAAGGAGGCATAGGTAAAAAAAAATAAATATTCTTTTTTTTCTTAAATTGTAAGAATTAAAACTAATTTTATAAAATGAATTACAAGACATTATATATATATATATATATATATATATATATATATATATATATATATATATATATATATATATATATATATATATATATATATATATATAGATAGATAGATAGATAGATAGATATATATTATATATATATATATATATATATATATATATATATATATATATCATATATATATATATATATATACATATATATACATATATGTATGTATATATGTATATATATATACACACACACACACATATATATATATATATATATATATATGTAATATTAAAATATCTTATTTACATACTTTAATATTAATTTTAGTACGTTGGAGGTTTACGCGGTAATTCTGATTTTTCCCTTCAGACAAGCTATAGACTTAATTCAACCTCTGTCTGTACTACTTTAGCCAATAGTTAGTGCTTTCTCTTTAAACATGGGTATTTTTTATCAAGTGATCAATTGTGCTTAGGGATTATTCGTAGTCTTTTAACCCCAGAAATCCCTACTTGAAATGTGTGTATGTAGGATCACATTGTCTATGTACACGAGGTTGGAAAAGAGCTTGCCTGTTGTATGGATTTCATGTATCTCACCAGAAATAAAATGTGTTGTGCTTTTGAATGAGTCTCGCCCATATTACATGTATGTACATATCAAATACCTTAATAAGAATCTTTTCAAGTTTAAACTACTTTATAATCATCTTTATACAAATGTTCTCTGTGGTAAATGAATACATATAGAACTGTAGTAAATTATTATTGAAGAACCTCAAGATCATAATCTGAAACAAAGTGTGTATGAAAATTCAAATTTAATTACCCATTGGGATTTCAGTCTAGATTAACTAAAGATTAATAATGGCAAAGTAAATAAAATAATCTAAAAACATACATACATGTTATATGAAACTCTTACTAAAGCTAGATTGATTTGCTTTAAAATAAGAAATAAATATGCAACTTAAATGTTACATTAAATGTTTTAACATCCTATCATTATGTTATGCAAATCTAATTTCAGTATTTCCTAGTTGCTTTTATCATATAACTTTAGATATTCTTGAAATTTCTTTACTAATCTTTCTGTATTTATGCAAAAATAAATTTATTCCATAAAAAATAAATTTATTGCATAAATAGAGTAAAGTAATATACAAGAAAAATAAACTTAAGATTATTAATAGATCAAATTTTGTATTATACTATTCCTCGTAGAGATTCATTTTTTTCTGTTTTAGTTCTTGGAAAATTCTTGTGCTTTATATCAATTTGAGCACAAAATTATGGTTTCGATTAGAATTAAAAATTTTGAGTGTTTTTTTAGGTGTGTATGTTATTACAATTTTCTTTTAATTAGTTTTATTTTTTAGTACATTTTTAAAATTTTCATTTGAATATCACAAGAAAATTTTTCCATTTATGGTATGCTGTTCGTATGCTTTTTATGGTTTTGTCTTTTTAAGTTGGAACGCAAAATTACAAATTTTATATGCACTAGAATACAGATAAGAATTAAAAAAATAAGTTCTTTCATATTTATCTCTATGTATTACAGATTACTTACTCCATTAAATTAGAAATTGTGTTGTCTATCTTAATTTAAATTGCGAATGACATAAAAAGTAATTTCAGCTCAGGCTCTTAAATCAAGAGGGAGAAAACGAAAAACTCATAAACGTTATCTCATAGAGTGACAATAAAATGCACCTTCTGGCTAAAATAGTCGAAGAAACTTAGGTGACGAGTGATAACAAATTTATTGGGTGAAACTTGCTTTTATGCATAGTGTAGTTCTAAACGTTGCCTCTAAAAGTTAAGGCCGAATTATTAAAAACCGCTCGTGTTTAATATTTCTCGAAAGTTTATACCTGTATATTCTAAGTTTAGAACGTCATAAAAAAGTCAAGCTAATTACCATCGCATGTGTTACTTAGAGAAAAGAGATACTGTGAAAAGGCTAGAAATAATAGTGTATTGTAACAGTTTTAAATTAATCAGTAGTGGAGCTGGGAATAAAAAACTTGAAATAATAAATTCAACTAATTTCTTCCACATTTTGCAGCATATCTTAAACAAATGCTTTACCATACAATGAAATAATTGTTTGTTTTAAATTCATTTTATTGCATTTAATATCGCATTTTCGAGAGCTGACAATTACGAAATTAAATTTTTAAGAATATCTTAAAAGCATCGATACATCTTATAATTTTTCTTTTCCAATTCTTTGAAATAATGCTCTTGCGAATAAAACATTTTTCTTTATCAAAACTAAAATAAATCTTGTTTACATTCAAGTTTCGTAACATCGCAAATGCACTTATGTTTCAAAATTGATATTAAAGTTTTTTTAAATATAGTGTTACTAAAAATAATTACAATTTCAAACTGTTTTATAATAATTATAACAATTCCATTGTAACATTTACATGTATTTTTATGAACTTTCTGGAGTATAATCGATTATTTATTATGTTTTGCTGTAAAATGAAATAGTTTAAATCAAATTTATTCTAGCACTTTTTTAAATTTTCATCTCTAAGTTAAAATATTTTAATATATATATATATATATATATATATATATATATATATATATATATATATATATATATATATATATATATATATATATGTGTGTGTGTGTGTGTGTGTGTGTGTTTGATAAAGAGATATTAACTGTAATGCAAATAGATATTTTCTTAATTTAAATATAAATGGAAGAATACAAAATATATTTTTTTAAACTCGTAATATTTCAAAAATAGTATATAAGTTGTGACATAAAAATAATTATTTGAATTTTAAAAATAAACGATTAGTTTATTCTAATTGGAGTATTTTGTTAAATACTCATTCACGCAGTTATTCTTCTCTCCGAAGCAAATTGAAAAACGTTGGCATTAACTTTACTGCAATACTGTTAGCATTTTATTTGTGTACATAAAAAGAAGAGTCAGATCTCCAGAGTCTCACTTATCAGAAGCAGACTCTTATTTGTTTTCTTTTGTTTGGATTCGCTTTTTTCCAGCACCAAGGAGCCTTCTAGACTAAATGTTCGAGGGAAAACAAACAACTAAATAAACATTGCTTTGTATCGATATAAAAACCCAGGAGGCTCGCCATAAATGACAAACCGTGACAATATCGGCTAAGTCTTCCGTCATATAAAGACTCAGTCGCTAAAAATATCACAAGTAACACCCAGATTCTCTGACCAAACACTCTCAAAGAAAATAAATCTTACCAAAAGCTTGACTTGAAGGTATTTTTTTACCTTTTTTTCCTAGCTCCAGCACCCAAATGGGTAATGGAACTTGGAATCTCTAAGGAGTAAAAAGAAAAAGATACCAAAGGAGAGAGAGTCGGCCCGGGCTTACGGCAAAGTACGAGCAGCTCGCGTTCGATTCCAAAATTTATCTTCCGAGAAGTTAGGCAGTTTGTTATGCTGTTCAGGTATCAAGAAATAGAAAGTTTTTACGGAATCGAATATTTATCTGTTACCTTTAACTCAAAGTATACTATTTAGAAATTGGACTCTTTAAAATGAATTTAGGCTCGAGCTAAGCTCGTAGTAATAATAAGAGAAATCAACTTATAAAATTGTGAAATGTACTCCTTATTTTATTTGGGCCCCTTATATGCCAACCTTTCCTTTAGCCTTCGAGTAATATTTAACTCGTCATTAGAAACTGGAGGAGAAATTAAGTTAATCAAAGATCATTGCTTTGGAGGGAAAATGACAAGATCAAGACATACATTTTATCAGTTATAAAGTTTAAAAGAACCCTCCTACTCCTTTATACTGATGAAATTTTAAATATTCAGAAAATAACATTGCTTAAACAAAACATAGTCTCTAACGTTTTATTTAATTTGCCAAGGGTGATAAGTGAACATGATCTCACGTAGTTGACCATGAGAATTTAAAAAAATATTTGAACATACCTTTATTTTTAGCTATAAAAAAGCTTAAATTGAAAAAAATCCCAATTAGAAGGGCATGATTATCAAAGGTTTAGTCATAAAATTGGGCATGAGTTAGAAAGCGTTAAGTATTTTGGCAAGTTATAGAATGCATGATATGGCTAAATTAAAAAAAAAAAACAGAATGAATTAAAACTTCTTTATATAAATTGTATTTAAGGCAAGTTAATTTCGTTATCAAGCTGTGTTCCTTTATTTTTAAAATACAGTAAAAAAATTGAAATACATCTCATAAACGTGCAGTACAATTTTATAAAATCCTCTGTGTATTCGAATTTTATAAAAAAAAAATGATTTTCTGGATTTGTATTCGAGATTTGTGTATGGATATGGATTACTCACGTTCAATTAGATATTTTTCTAATTTAATATTACATTTTATAAAAGTTTTGAGGCCTTGAGCTCTACAAACTCTCTATGGATATACACAAATAATATATAAATGTTATATCACCCTCTTGTGATGATCGACATTGGAAAAAATCCATAGGATATAAATACTTTAGAAAAATCATTACGTGACAAAGTGAACTTCTGATATTTTTATATAGACAGTACATTTTTTGGTCTATATGATTTTAGTTTAAGAGCTATACTAATTTTGAGGAGCCCTTCAAAATTTACATATGGATTTATATTAACAAGTAAACATATTGAGAAACATCTACTCATTTATATGTGTGTTTTCTGTACTTAACAAAAAAAAATGTTAATATAAATACAGTAGAAACAACTGTCGAGAAAATGTCGCTCAGAATGGAGGTAAAATAATGGAAATGGAACAATTTAAAGTTATGCAAACGGCTTATTGTTTGAAAAATAATTGTTGTGAATGAACAGTTTCCATCGACTCTAATTTGTTTAAAAATATTTTTAAAATTTAAAACCGTAAAAATGAAAAATATATGTTGTACGCACAAGCTGACGTATCTTTTATTTTTCTTCCATGTCACCGATTTTTATCCTATACAAGTTATCTTCGCTGAAAGTAAAAATGCTCTCAATTTTTCGAGTTTAAATTTTTTACATCTTACCTTAGATAACCCTCTTCAAGTTTAAACCAAAAATTGAGAAAGAGAAATCAAAGCAAAAAACAAGCGAGTGGATACAACAGGTATAAAAAAGAGAAATTCTCCCTATTATAAGGAAACTTTTTTCTTCACTGATATCCATTTATTTCCGGTACACTTTTAATTTAGAATCCAAGTCATATATTCGTTCCGCCTTGACAATATCCACCTCTATATGGAATAAAACATTCAACATATGAATGCTTATAGCCAATTTAGGAGTAGTAAGACTCTATGTCACACGAACTGCAAAGTCTTGTCTGCAGCGCCCGGACATAATGCCAAATTACTTTTGTAGACACAAAACATGGTATTAAAACTTATTAAAATTTCTAGAATTCATTTCGGGAATTATATTTATTTTCCAAGCTACTTAAATGTTTCAAAATACTGTTAAGACTAAGGAAGCTAATAGTTTTTAAATTTTGAGATTAAAATTTTAAAATGAAAAATGAGAGCACATTAATTACATGTGTCTAATTCACTCCTAAGAAGGATAGGGACCAGAAATGTTTATTTTTTATTTATCGTTTTCAAAGCATAATGTTTTAAGTGCCAAAAAGTGTATGTTCTATAACAAAATGTGTCCTTTTTATAAATATTGTAAATTTCTTATTGAAAACATTATTACAAAATGAATTTAAGGCGGTGGTCGACTTTCAAATTGGCTAAAATCGACCGAAAATTCGAATTTTCGATTTTAGTGAATAGTGAAAGAATATATCATTAGGAATACGGAGCAAAAAGAATTTTTTCATTCCCATCATTTTATCATTACTTATGGGTATAATAAGCTTATCAATACTTATGGGTATAGCAATAATAACTTCAAATGCTGTTTACTCAGAAGTAAAATTTTTATGTATTACAAATATTTAAAGTACTCCAAGCGCATTGAAAATATATCATTGTCTCTGAAATTCAAGTATTATTTACGTTAGAGTTTCTAAAATAAAGTCTAGTTGAAATGAGTATATTTTGAAGCATATAATATGTTAATTATGCATTTTAATTAACCGCTATAGCTGTTTATTCTGCAAAATATGGGTGTCATTATCATAGTTATTTTTTTTTCTCTTTATATTTTCTATGAATGTTTATGGAAACAACTACATTTTTTTTGTAAAGTCTATAAGGTATATTTAAAATTTTTTTTATTATATTTTATGCAAAATTGATGCGCCTGCAGCATTTTCAATTAAGCTAATTATGAAACAATTGATAATTAATAACTCCAAAACTAATTAATATTTTGGCTTCAAATTTTTAAAATATTTATATATCAATAGTACTAATAACATAGTCAATCATCAAGGAAATTCATTTAAAAGAAAAAAGTTTGCTCTAAAGGTCCACTGTCGGGCCATGTTTGGAAGAAATCTACTTCTAGCATATATAGTTTATTCTACTTTATCTAAATTCAAAGTTTTATATTGTAATAACCATGGTCATCTGATCAAACAATAAATGAAACTGATACGAAACTTAAACTTAGAATCGACTTTTAGTAAATATTCTACGAACTAATGGGGTTGATTGCATTGCTGCAGGATAGTAACGAGTAGCAAAACTATGTTCTAAATCTCACTGCGAAAGTAACAATCATTTTTTGTATATTGATGGTCTGGGACACGGTGATACAAAGGGTTAACTGTGACCCCCCTCGCTCTATTAAACCTCATAGAAACTCCAAATTTCTATAATAAAACGAAGTTTAAAATTATTTCTAGCAACTTGTATTGTCAGCGACACCTCTTATATATTTAGACTTCAGATACGGCGAGGTTCCAAATTTCCGTGACTTCTAAATAGCAGTTGGTAGAGGAAGATTAGACAGTAGATGTACGAAGAAGTAAATGTATCCTGTTTTAAGTAAAAATTAATTGCAAATTGCTTTTATTCTTTGGTTTTCATATAAGTGAGTGACAAAATGTTTTGACTTACGTTATTTTTTCCTGTAAGAGAGCTTATAAAATAAAACTATACATTTTGAAACATTGATCTTAACATTTATTTTATAAACTACAAAGTAAATATAAGAAGTTTCAAACAAGCAGAATAAATATCTAAAATTATTAAAAGAAATCACTTTGTTTTGTTAATAAATATATCCATTATAGAACAATGAAAATTAACTCTATTTGCTCCGCATTTTTAACTGTACTTCATAATTTCATGTAGTAAAAATATTGAAATGTCAGCTCTACTTCATCAACCTGTAAGTGTTCTCTGTCACCTTAAGTAAAAAAAATTCTTTTGTAACTTTTAATATATTCTTTTGAAATACTATTTCTTCAGTTTGGTGTAGAGAAATGAATAAAGTAGGGCCCAGAATTCTTTCAACCTCTCTCTAGAACAAATATTCTGCCTCTATCTCTTACTGGGAAGTTTTACTGTATTCTCTGCTCTTTTTCAGACACTTTTCTTCAGATTACTTACAGAATATTTCTTCTTCTGTAGATATCCATGCCCGTAAAATCTGATAAAATCGGAGGATATAATCAAATAGGAAAAAACCACAGGATATTGCAGCCGAAATAAAATAATAACCGTGCCCCAAAATGCTATTTTGCATTCCTCTTTCGACCTCCTACAAATAACAAAGTCGCATATGTTTTATCAACCAAGAAATTATTTCATTCTTTTCTGTGCAATTTCAATTTTATTCATTTTATGCAATCAACGTATTTATTCGACTCTTTTATAGAGTAAGCATATTAAGGGATAGAGGAATTTTAATATCCTTCTTCATAATTATTTAATTAATCCCGTAGGGTAAAGCGTTATAATTAACCTTTCGGCATATATTAACATTATTTAGGGAAAATATAATCTGCTTATAAACGTCTGCATTTTAAAATTTGCATAAATCTTCATGTGTATTCCATTCATTCCTTTCAAACTCTTTCTTGCCTGTGTCATTTTATGCATAAACAAAACTACGCATTGAGTTTTATATGTAAACAAATTCTAAATGCACAAATATTAATTATGCCTTAGGTGTGCCGATACCATTTAAACGTTTCCCATTTGTTAATATTGCATTTTATATACTTAAATATATTAGCTAAATTTTCTGAACAAAAACTTTCTATACAAAGGTTGTTTAGAAAGTAAGTTTTGTCACTGTTTAAACAGCGTCCATATGTAGACAGTTAAACAAACCTGTGACAGGACAAAATTTCAACATTTATAATAAAGGTAAAAAGGTGCGGTTTGCATCTATCAGATGGAAATAAACCGAGTTATCTACGACGTAAGCAAAATTGACTTGACTAGTTTTCTTTTACTTATGGAAGACTTTACCAGTTTTCTGTCATCTGATTATACAAAGCAGTAGATAGTTTAAAAGCGCATTTGCATGAGATGCTGGTGGGCAAAGCTGTATTCTAAAAGTTATGTCCTTAGTAAAGAAGAGCTTGTTAGTAAAACTGTGCATCAAGAATGAAAAAATTTTTTGTACTGTGATATGGACATATGGATACATGTGCGAGATGATACTAAAAGACCATGCGCGTATTTGTTTTGAAAACGTGATTGAGAAATTTTAAGTTAAAAGTCCTTTACTGTCACATGCAAGAAGGGGAAGTATCTCAGCGACATGCGTCTGTCCTATCGAAAGAAATGTTACTTACTAGTCTGAACGGTGATGTCTAGTCTCACATCTGTGATGCTAGATGATGGTAATAAGCACATTGAATCCTTTAAAGGTAACTGGTAAACTAAAGTCAGCATGATAAGACATCTTATAGTCAAAAGAAAGAAATATTGTGCTTTTTTTCTGGTCACCAAGTGAACGACTCTAGTAGTTTTTCTTTTGTTACAAAACCCCGACTTGTTTCTCTTATATTAGTGCAAAATTTCGAAACTTTATTTACGATCGAATCATTCAGTTTTAAAGTTTGTTCTGGATTCACAGGTGTTCATAATTATTTACAATATTGACATTATTCTTCAGCGGATTTGATTCTTGATAAATGGCATTCAAAGCTAAATATCATTCTTTTTTTACTCGACTGCTGTTCAGTTTTGGAAGCTGAATTTACCTGTCTTTACTCCCCTTCTCTCACAAGCATCTGCTGGAACACCGTGTTCCAAATATCGAAGCTTTAGTAACTGCCTACTACTAAACTACGCATTCGGTTGCTACCCTCCTCTCAATTTCACCCAGCTACGCTAAATTTCGCAAGGCTCAAATCCAATTCGCTCCACATCTGGTGGCCACCTAATCTAAAGCATTTATCGTTTCGAGATACGAAGTGTATGCTAATATTTTGAAGGTGGCTGTAAATGAGGTTGGCCAAGATGTTACGCCATCTAGAATTTTGTCGTCATGAATACCTTGATTCTACACGAACTGAAGATTAGATCGTAATTAAACGTTCCCCTATTCATAATTGGGTTACTATACTGTATTCATAAGATTCATATGGTCTACTATTGCCTATGATTTCGATTCTTGAGATTCAAAAACTGAACTGTAGGACAAATTTCCTAGACGGTAGTAACTTTTAAGCCTATTTACCGTCGGATTTACACATGTCAGTATTTCAGACTACGAACTTTTCTGCTACGATGCATTCTTTAGTCATTGGGAATGTAATTAGCGTCATGCGTCTAATGTGTGATTTACTGCACTCCGGAACTTTAACCTTAAATATTTCTCGTACAAATACACAAATCCATTAGGTGAAATTTTTTTTAAATACAGTTTATTTTTCCTCCTTTTAACAGTTGGGGAAACACATTAAGCAAATTTTTGAACATGGGAGGGGTGGCTGTGTATGAAGCGTTTGGATGTAAGGTCGACGTTTCAAACTGCGTGACTATAATATTTTTCATATTTACACATAGATCGGTGCCCACCATTTCCTCTTTAAAAATTTTTACAGAGATATTTTCTATTTATTTTTACTGTTGTGCCTTAATCCCGTTAGTTTCTCCTTATCAATTCTTACTACATTCAAACACAAAGGCTTTATCATGTCTAATAAAATTCTATATTACTTTTCATTACATATTCACTTTAAAACGTTAGAAATATCATATATTGACAGATTTTGTTTTCGTTTATGTTTGGCACAACATAAGATATGTGTTCCATTCGACTTCTCTATTTTTGCATGATTTAAGAATAGTATGTGTCAAATAAAAGACACAAAGTGAAGCCCTATTTTAGAATATTTATTTATATATATATTTTAAATCTACTTTCAATGTACTAAAAGTAAAATGAATATCTGATGTGGACACGGGATAAAGTTTGCAATTAATTATTCATGAGCGGTTTTACAGTGAAATATTACACATCAAGGATACGAAATATTTAAGTGTTTACAATATTTTTTCAGATATAAAAATATTGTTCGAAATCAAAAGGAATATCTAAAGATGGGTGAACATTCTTTTTTTATGTTCTCTTAATCAGTTTCCAGAGACAATTGTTTGCATTCCTAAATTGACAAATGCCGTAAAAATCGAATGCTACTAAATTCTATTTATACTGGCTTTCAATCAAATCCCCTACTGGTACGGATAGAAATAGTGTCGTAAATAACCTAAGAAAAACTACTGTTCCTGAACATTATTCGTCTGGTAGTTCAGCACTCTGTAAACGAACATGTCGCATTTGAATTTAAATTCAGTGGAAAGAAATAAAGAGTTTTTCAGATTTTTTCATTTTTATTTACAGAATACTTGACATAAAAAAAATCTATGCAGGGAAATGTTCTTGTGTTTTTCTTGATGAAACGATATTTCATACAATGTTCTTTTATTATTAAATTTAGTACTGAAATCCCCTCAAAAATAGTTCTCATGGTGGATTCTAATGCTTTTTTTCGACAATAAGTCTTCAAACCCAGAGCCTAGAAGATGGTCGATCCGGAGGGTTTTGCTGAACAAATTACAATTTTACATCCTAGGAACTTGTTTTAAATGAAATCTTTAGAGAACATCTCCATCGTCATCTTTTTAATTTTTTTCAAGAAACATTTTCTGCTTCTTATTTCGTGTACGTTTTCTCTCATTCTATATAAAACACAGTTTACCTACCACGAACCTACTGAGTTTTAGCTTTTAGCTTTGATGGATATATTTATAGACATTTTTAATGTTTTGCGCTTGTTTTTATTAACACTTTAGTAATTTGATCTTCTTATTGCTTACCATTTAGTATTGATATTTTCGCATTTTGACCGTATACAGTTTTACTTGTAAAACATTCTTGTAGCAAAATCTAAAACGCAGCGCACCATTACAAAACAAACCTGTAAAAAATTTTGGATAATATAATTCTTTTAAAAATCCTTTTGTTTTTACGTAGCTTCTCGTGAGGAATCGTTGCGTCCTAAAAATTCAAGCAGCCAACCAAGTTCCTTTCTTGGACCTAATTGAACAACTCAGTTAATGACAGCGAATGGCCTAATCTCTTTTGTTAACCTTTGGAAATGTTTCGTATTAATTGTTGCGTGAAGCCGGTTGCATTAGAACGTTTGCAACTGACTCATTAAAAATTCGGCTTGTCGCGCTTCCCTTTCTGATCAGTCGTTTGATGGGGTCCTCGATGAAAGACAGATGGTCCTAATAGTGTCCGGGGATAGGGGGACGCGAATTCTGATCACGCGCCGACCTTTGTTGATTCAAACAATTTCATTTTCCTAATCATTTTCGCACCTCCGTTAAATTCGATTTGTTCGCCAACTTTCAAAGGCGTGCGACCTACATTAGCAGCGAGGAGATTTTGTTAATTTTATCCGATTCACTATATCACTCCTACTGGTGTCATATTTGTCGCATGAATGAATGATACATACACACACACACATATATATATGTATGTATAAAATAAATATATATATGTATGTATAAAATAAATATATATATGTATGTATAAAATAAATATATATATAAAGATATTTTGACATAATAAATATATTTTGAATTAAAATTACATTCCATAATTCATTTTTGGCGATTTTATATCTAAAATATATTTCTTCTCCGTTATTTGACAAAATTACTTTATCTCCTTATATTTTTAATAATCTGTTAGCAGTCGTCTAGTTGTCAAGTTAGACTGCGTATTAATCAGCAATAACTATTTAACTATGTATTTGACTAAGATAGCCTCATCGCGTGACTAAAAAATTAACACCTAATTGGTATCTCTGTGTTGTTAAACGTCTTTACCTCGACGCGGAGCCGTTAAGATCGTTGTGCAAAGAAAACTTGTCAAAAATGTGTGTTTCTTAAAAATAATAAATCATCATTAATGCGTTTGAAGTTAGATGAAAAAACAGAATATCTCAAACATACACTGAACAGAAAAGAAAATTGTTATAGGCATACATATGCAAATAAAGAGACAAGAAACCAATCAGAATACGGCGCTGCGGTCGGCAAGTGTATGTCATAGTTGTTAGATCTGTTACTGGTGCTACAATGATAGATTATCAAGATTTAAGTGAGTTTAAACCTGTTGGTATAATCGGCGCACGACAGATGGAACATAGCATCTCCGAGGTAGCGATGAAATTTGGATTTTCACATACGACCGTTTCACGAGTGTACCGTGAATATAGAGAATCCGGTAAAACAACAAATCTCCGACATCGCAGCGTCCGGAAAAAGACCGTGCAAGACGGGACCAATGATGACTGGGGAGAATCATTAAACGCGATAGAAGTGCAACTCTTCAGCATATTGATGCAGATTTCAATGCTGGGCCATCATCTAGTATCATTGTGTGAACTATTCAACGAAACATCATCCATTAGGCTTTCGGAGTTGAAGGCTTACACGTGTACCCTTAATGACTGCACGACACAAAGTTTTACTCCTCGCGTGGGCCCGTCAATACCGACAGTGGGCTGTTGATGACCGGTAACACGTTGCTTGGTCTGACGAGTTTTGTTTCAAATCCTATTGAGGGATGGGTATGTACGGTTAAGGAAACGACCTCACAAATTCAAGGACCCTCCATGTCAACAGAGGAATGTTGGAGCTGGTGGCGGCTCTATGATAGTGTGTTGCGTGTACAGTTGGAGCGATATAGGGCCCCTGATATGTCTAGATACTGCTCTGACAGGTGATACGTACGTAAGCATGTTGTATGATCAACTGCACCTATTCATGTCCATTGTGCATTTCAATGGACTTGGGTAATTACAACAGGACAATGCGATACCCTCAGATGTCCAGAATTGTTACAGAGTGGCTATAGGTACACTCTTCTGAATTTAAACACTTCCGCTGGCCACCCAAATCCCCCGACATGAACATTACTGAACATATCTGGAATATCTTGTAACGTGGTGCTCAGAAGATATCTCCACCATCTCCTACTGTTATGAATTTATGGACATCCGTACCAGGATTTATGGTGTCAATTACCTTCAACACTACTTCAACATTAGTCGAGTTCAAGCTGCGTCATGTTGTGGCACTTCTACGTGCTCTCGGGAGCCCTACACGATATTAGGCACGTGTACAAGTTACTTGGATCTTCAGTATATATACGCGCATATATGTACATGTGTGTATACATACATTTAATTTAATATCTATATTATTTTTATAACTTTTATACTTCCCAGATTTCATTAAGTTCCTTTCGTTCAAAATATTTCCTTCTAAAATGCAATTAAGATTTTCCTTTCTCTGGGAAAATTGAGGCATTTTTACATAACGTTCCTTCATCCAATCATTCCCTTTTAATATCTCCTGTATTACTTTTTCGCCCAATCAAAAGTAATACGAGCGCATGAGTTTGTAAGGTTTAACAACTTTAGTTTAGAATATGCTTTACGAAAAAGGGGTTTGTCTCTTCACGTCACAGATAAAAATGTTATTATAAGTCAAATTTTAAATAATTCACTTTACAATGTTTCGACTACGTATAAATTGAGGGATCTAAAACACCCATTAGGGCTTATTTAACCCCCATTTCAACACCCAGAGACATATATATTTATATAATTTATATAATGCTCCTAAATTTTTCAAAATTCTTCCAATTTCCAATTTTGTTTTTTAATCTTTAGTTCTCCAACCGCTAGAAGTGAGAACGGGAATAATTCGATAAGACTGAATTATTTCTATGATTCTCAAAACCATGGACTGAAGTGAAAGGTACCGAATATGAGGCCAGCCCTACCTACATTTTTTTGTCCCATATGTTAATTTTCGCAGTTAATCAAACATTCTTGGTAATTAGAGATATGGATGATAAGTTATTAATGCTACAATCACATGTGTGACCCGAGAAACGTTTCTTGACTTCTCTTTCTCCTACTCACACAGAGTGAATGTGCGTGAGGGGAGAGAGAATGTGTGTGTGAGAATAAATGGATGACCATTCCTAGGGAACACCACATGAAACCGTAGAGGTTTTTCTGAGTGGTCAGCAAATTCTTTAATATTGGAAACTATAAACTTTCGCCCCTTTTTTTTACTATAATGTCGTGCTGACTTCACCACGTGTGTTAGGAATTAAAATTGTCTGTCTTTTTTTGTTTTCCAGAAAATAGAAGTTCCTAGTTTGATACTCGACTGCTGATGTATTTTCTATTGTGTGTCTACAAAATATATAACCCAATCTAAATGAATTCTAAATCTAAAACTAAAATCTAAAATCAACTTCAATTCACCTTCGATCACCTCTTCAGTCTTTCTTCAACAGTGTATATGCTTCTAAAATGTGTGCTTCATTTCATATATATATATATATATATATATATATATATATATATATATATATATATATATATATATATATATATATATATATATATTGTATAATCTAAGTTCAATTTATTTCGTTCTTTATTATACAACTTCTGTTGTCTAATAACCTTCTCTAGATGCCAGTGTAAAACTGTTCCCTTCCTGGAAAGCTATTGGGAGTACTTTACGTAATTTATTCAGCCGATCTCAACTCAGTAAGCTACATGCACTTTATTAATTAATCAGAATTAACATACATGATTTTCTACTGAATAAAACGTTTGTTTTAGAACATAAAAAAAACTTCTTAGAATGAAACTTCATGCTGTCGTCCATTTTATATATTCATGAAACATTACTGTTGCAATCATAACATGTTAATTGTTATTCTTCTGGAAACACCTCGGTGTAATAATTTTTAACGTGTAAATTTGATTTTATTTCTACGTCAGCTAAATACTTTTTGGTCACCATACGAAAAAATGAGCCAAACGGTTGCTATATCACATCTGAAATATTTCAGCCTTTTCAAATTTAGATTATTCTTTTCTTTGATTTTAAAACAGAAATTTCTTAGTTTGTGTGTTTGTCTTAGTTGTGTCCACTCTTCCACAAATATTTAATAATTAAATGTTATTTTTCAATAGCTATATATATAACTAAATACTTTAATCTGATTTCTAAATCAAGCTTTTTTTGTATACTACCTTATTTTTTCGCTATAAACTTTTCAGTGTTTACTTAAGCAAAATTAATTAAGTGGGTTTTACAACATTTTATACAACTTTTTGCCATCAGAGTATAGTACTCCTCGGTATTTTTGATGAATTTTATTGGTGCATTGGTCCAAACGGATAGGATAGAATAAGAGTTTAGTCTGTTTGAATTTTTGATAAATCCGCTGTTGTACATCAAAACCTAATTAATTTAATGTCACAAAATTAAAAACCAATAAAACTTAGTCGGATTTAATACGTAACAAAATGGTTGGACACAAATACACCGAGCACGCCGGTTGCCGCCGCCATTATTTTCTTGGAAACGACCATATATTCTTTTACAATGAAAAAAAGACGTGGTTTAATAAATATCATTCTTTGAATTTATTTGCGTTAAATTAATCGTGGAACAATATATATATATATATATATATATATATATATATATATATATATATATATATATATATATATATGCCAGGTTTGAAAACATAAAATTAATAAATTAGAAGTTTGAAAGCAGAAAACGCAGAGCACTTTTTAATGCAGGTGCATGGATCACTAATAAATACATATAAAAGTGCTTGACGCTTAATAATTGAATAAGAGCGTCTTCAGATTGAGCTGCTGATGAATCCACGTTGCCCGCCCTTTGTTAAAAGGTTGACACTGGCCACTCGCCGCCATGTTTGATGGTTGACTGTTAAAATGTACAAAAGTCATGAATAAAAACATTATCAACAGATCATCGGCTCTGTGAATTGTCCTAGACATGCCATATATATATATATATATATATATATATATATATATATATGTGTGTGTGTGTGTGTGTGTGTGTGTGTGTGTGTGTGTGTGTAAAAATTATTTCCTCCGGTCACAATAATTATGTAGCCCCTATTGTTTTTACTTGTCCGAGCTACTGGATAAGAAGAAGTCTAATCAGCTAGTAGTAATAAAGTAAGATGCAGTCCAGCGACATTGGAGAAAACGGCACACAAGTGCAAGTCTACTTGAAATTTTATTTAAGAGCAGTTAGAAATGGGAATCTTCAACAGTCAGCGGCAGACGAGAGAATGACACGAAAAACAATTTGCTAGAAGAGAGTTGTACCCAAGAGCGAAGAAAGATACAATTTTCCTAAGGGACAGGAAACTTAGTCAGCGAATTTAGCTGTTAGATCAGGAAAAAAGGCGGGCCATTTGCCGGCGACAGCTGGAAAACGTGTTGAATGAACAGAAAATTAATATCTTTTGGACAGAAAGCTTTGTGAAATGTGTTGGAAGAATGTTAAGTCGAGGACAGTCCTTTGATTAAGACATTTTGAGGCTGGGAAAATATATTTTAAGGAATTAGAATGGGAGAGAGGAGGTTTTTAAGAAAATATTAAAGTGAAATAATTTTGATGTATATATATATATATATATATATATATATATATATATATATATATATATATATATAACGTACTTTTCTGTCTGTTTTTTTATATTTTTTTATATTAGTATTTTTGAGTAGAGGGATGAAAAATTTTCCTAGCTGATTTAAGGGAGAATTTACTCTCACACACACACATATACACACTACCCAAGCAAGTGACCCAGCGGGCTAAAAACGTTAGTAATATACTACAGCAGTGTTTCTCAACCTTTTAGTATTCACGGCCCAATTTTCAATCATAATTTTCATCGCGCCCCCCTCCCCACCGCGTACAATAAAATGTATACAATAATAATGTATTTTGAGCATTATGGCGCTAAACCTGCACTACAACCTTAATTTTAAACTTTGCAAATTACCAAGAATACGGAAATTTATTGACATTTTGCAACACTGATACTCAGCATTGAAAAAACAATAATCCTATGCCTTTTTATTGCTCTTGCGTCCCGCCATGTCGGGCATTCTCACGGTTTCGCGAGAAGTTTCGATTTGTCTGGAATTTGTCTGGTCAGCTTAAAAGTTAAGTTAGGAGCGTGCGCAGATGTGAACAAATGTTTTCTCATAGGGAGAAGGAGAAAGTTCTATGACGCCAATTTCAATTCCAGACAATCTCATTCGAGTCGATCCTTCTTATCGCTATTGAATCTATTCTTAATGTGTATGTTATATATATTTTCGTGTAATTGCAATTCACGGTATTAAATATTCACGGCAGCAGACTTATGCAGAATCATGGATAAATTTTTAAGCGGGCGTAAGCGAGCATTAGACGATAGACAAGCATCAACAAGTACACAGACGAGCGTGGTTCCGAAAATAAAATCAAGAAAATATTCTCAAGAATACTTAAATTTTGGGTTCACTAGTACTGAAGTAAATGAAGAAGAAAGGCCCCTGTGTATCATTTGCTCAAAAATGTTGGCGGCAGACAGCATGAAACCTAATAAACTTAAACGACATTTGGAAACGCTTCATAGTGAGTACGTAAACAAACCCAGAGAATTCTTCGAATTAAAATTAAAATCATATGAAAAGCAAAAATCATTGTTTAAAAAAACTTTGTCTGTGAATGAAAAAGCTTTAATTGCCTCTTACAAACTTTCATATAAAATAGCCAGATGTAAAAAGCCTCACACCATTGGTGAAGAGCTTATTTTGCCAGCCGCAATTGAGATTGTAGAAATTATGTTTGGAGATAATTTTGCAAAACAATTGCAGTCTATACCTGTTTCAAATGATACTGTTGCCCGTCGAATTGCTGATATAGCTGAAGATGTAGAGTGTCAGCTTTTGTCGAAGTTGCGTGACAAATTGTTTTCAATACAACTCGATGAGGCAACAGATAGTAATAAAGATGCTCATTTCATTGCCTATGTTAGATTTTGTGATGATTTGTCAGTAGTAGAAGAATTACTTTTCTGCAAACCAATAGAACTCAAAGCAACAGCACTCGCATTATTTGCTATCTTAAATGATTTTATGAACGAGGCAAACATAGAATGGAAAAATTGCGTCGGAATATGCACCGATGGTGCTCGTTCTATGTCCGGAAGATTCCAAAGTATTCAAGCACTTGTGAAACAAAAATCGCCACAGTGCGTCTGGACACATTGCATGATCCACAGAGAAGCTTTGGCTTCCAAAGAAATGAGTCCTGGTTTGAATATTGTGTTAACTACGGTTGTAACCGTAGTAAATTATATAAAAATGAGACCCCTGAAATCAAGAATCTTTTCCGCACTTTGTAAAGACATGGGTGCAGTACATTCAGCGTTACTATTTTATTGCGAGGCAAGATGGTTATCACGAGGGAAATTTTTGCAACGTGTTTATGAATTAAAAGAAGAAATCGCCGTTTTCCTAGAAGAGGAAAACAGACCGGAAGCTGAGAATTTTCGCGATAGTTTATTTGTGATGAAATTGAGCTACATGGTCGACATATTCGAGAAATTAAATAACTTGAATCTTCATCTGCAAGGAGCAAATACACATATATTGGATACGAGTGATAAAGTTAATGCTTTTTGTAGGAAATTGGAATTGTGGAGCAGAAATTTAAAGCAAGAAAACTTAACAATGTTTGCAAATTTGAATGATTGTATTAAAACTTACAAGGCTGAAGAACAACATGTAAAAGTTGTTTTTGCAACCATTGAAAATCATTTAGCAATGCTAGCAAAGAATTTTAAAAAGTACTTTCTTGCTGACGACAAACTGATATCAAGTTACAAGTGGGTGAGGGATCCATTTCAAAATACTCCCGAAGGACTCTCAATTGAAGAGGAAGAAACCTTCATAGACTTCACGGCAAGCGGCGAAACCAAAAGACAATTTAGTAATAAATCACTCTTTGAATTTTGGGCAGGAGTGGATGATGAGTTTTCTGCACTAAAAACAAGGGCATTTCGCATTCTACTACCATTTTCAACATCTTACCTTTGTGAAACTGGATTTTCTGCGGTGGCTTCTTTGAAGACAAAATATAGATCTCAGCTAAATATAGAAAAAGAACTGAGAGTGTCTATTTCTAATATTAAACCCTCCTTCGAAAAACTTTGCTCTGAAAGACAGGCCCAAGGAAGTCACTAATAATTATTAAATTTGTTTTTAATTTAGTAAGTTGTTTTAATTTAATAAGTTAATTATTAAATATGTCGAAATGTATTTTGTTTTGTATGTGTGTGTGTGTTCTTTCCTTTCAGTCACTTAATCAATTTTTTTAAATAACATTTTCTCTTGGATATGCTCGCGCCCCCCCATTAGTGTGCTCGCGCCCCCCTAGGGGGCGCGCCCCACAGGTTGAGAATCACCAGTAGGTATAATATGCAGTTTTACCTTGTAAGCTTGTGGTAACTAAGACACTTTTAGAAAACTAGAAAATACTCTTAGGTTGATTAAAATCCTACGCTGCAAATAACAAAATGCTCGTAGCTCCAAAATGCTCGTACAAAATAAGTATGGAATAATTCTATAACCAGAAAAAAATTACTCTTCTGTAGTAATTACTTTGTGTCTTTTTGACAAAAATTGCAACAAAAGTTCCAGATTATTTTAATTTTTCATCTAGCGTATGAATATTTGGATGTCTTGTACGTTTATATGCGGGTAAATATAAATTGTTGCTTTATAAATAGATGTGTAAAATCTATTACTAAAAATTTTATATTCATTTATATTTTACTGATATCTGAAACATATTTAAATTGTTTGTTTGTACGCTTATTTTAAACAGAAGAATGCAACCAATTTAGTTTGAGTATTTTCTTTTGTATCCCTAAGAACTTTTCCTGCATTTTCAGTAATTTATAGCAATTTAAGTACATAGTTTTTTTTTCAACTACTATCAACAGCAATACTAAAAAAATATTTTTTTCTTAGTAGTGAAAATTAAATTAATTTTAAGTTGAAGTAGATGAATAGAAATAAAATTACTACTCAGAATTTATTTTATGGTACAAGCGTTTGGAAAATTGAATATTGTAAAAATGAATAAACTTCTGTTAGACATGTATGTTCTTTATAGAGGTGTAACAATAAGTTACATTGGGTTCAGTTTTTTTTTACCTCTTCCAGTGAGTCATCGTCAAAGACATACCAGAACAGGACTGGTTTGAACTAGAAAGAAACTTCGGTCTTCTCCTAACCAATAAAAGGGTCAGTTGGTTTGGGAAATTTTGACCCCCCCCGCCTTTCTGGAGTGGTCCCCTGTTTTTTTCTCCGCGGGGCAGTCTGATTTTTTTAGAGGAATGTTGTTACCAAAGGAGAGAAGAAGGTGAACGCTGCTGGCATCCGCGGCTTTCGGGATAGACATTTGAGAAAAATCATCGCCATATTGTTTATTAGGGCCGGGGAGGACTCGAGAGCAGTCTTCCATATCTACAAATGATAAGTTGATTACACTTGTATTCTTTAGGCATTTATTTAATAGTATGAATTCATTTAATTAAGACTTATTTGTCCATGTGTTTATTAATGAGTATTAATTTTTCTCTCTCAAACACTAGGCCAACGTAACATTATTTTTACAAGAGGAAATAGCAAATCGCAGAAAACATGAGTCATTACATAATTTTGGATTAGTGAATGGTTTAACCTATATAAGATTATTAGTCCTTACAAGAGGGTGATGGCATAAACGCCTAGGGTACCATGTTGGAAATTGTGGTATTTACAACATTTGTAACTCTACATCTTAAAGAATAAATCTATTAATTTTTCTCTCTATCACACACACACATTTGTGTAATAGGCACTAAATAATCTTCTAGTGTCTATTTGCAGGTGTGCAACTCCTGAATATTTATTTACCATGTCAAGATATTCCTAAAAATTTACGAATTTGAAATGCATTTTAAACATTAAATAAAAAAAAAATATTGTACTAAAATTATTGTGATTTAAAATTATTGTAATGAGTAGAGCCATAGGGAGCTGTACGGTCTACATTTTGCTGCACAAGTACTTAATGACATCTGGGCGTACTTCATACAGTCGATTCCGAAAGTCTGCCGACATCCTTACCGCGAGAAGAATATGAAATCAGACAACGGAACAGAAAGGAAACTTCTAATGGCTGGAAAGGTATTTTATTTCCCTTAGAGTGAGGAAGAGCAAGATTATGAGGTGCTTACAATAAAGATAAACCACAGAAACATTTGTTTTCATAAAAGGATTAAAGTCATTACCTCTGAAATTCATGTTTTGGTAGAAAAATTTTCCATTATATAAATGAACAATTAAACAAAATCTTTTTTATTATCTCCACATTTCAACAGGCTATGAGTATTGCATTTTCATCCAACTTTTGCCTTGTATGCATATATATATATATATATATATATATATATATATATATATATATATATATATATATATATATATATATATATATATATATATATATATATACAGGGCAAAAGTTGGATGAAAATTTGGCAAAATTTGATTTATGTGTGTGTGGGGGGTGTAATATATCAAAATGATAACACTTTAATATCTCTTAAAAAATTCTCCTCTTTCCCATTCTTATTCCTTCAAATCTATTTTCCCAGCCACAAGATATCTTAATTAAAGGAGTGTCCGTGACTTAAAATTCTTTCAACCCATTTCCCACAGATTTCTCTGCAATAAATGCAAATTTTCTGCCTACTCTCCATATTTTCTATCTGTCCCCAGTTCACTACAATGATCTAAGTTCCTGTCTGACTGTTAAATTCGCTGACTAAGTTGCCGGTTCCTTGGGAAAATTCTCCGCTTCTCTCTGTGGGGTCCACCCTGTAATTCATGTATATTTTTATGGTCATTCCCTTTTCTGTCTTTGAAAGAGTAACATGTCACTTTTAGCAACTCTTTAATAAACTTTAAGTTCTACTCGGAATTACATGTTGTCTGGGGGGCAATGTCTCTCGCGTCAGCGGCCACGAGCTTCAAGCCATACGTGCCTCCTGGGTAGTGCTAAATGAGAGACAACCTCAGGGGTATACCTCCTTTAGGTATACACGGGTGTCACGAGCCCGGGGTTCACCAGAGTGATCTTTATTCTACGCCTTCCCTGGTAGTTCCGAACTTACCTCTGTAGAGCTTGTTTCTTACTGGGGTCGACCACATTAATCCTCGAGCCAAGATGGAACCTCGCGTAGGTCAGCAGCAGCTCTGTAGCTGTTGTGGTTGCGGTCGTGGCGATTGGTTTTCAGTAATAGCTGCTGTATGGGCGAAAAGCCTGGGTCAGCTGAGGAATTACCTTATGGAATGGTACGACTGCAACCTGCCATCTTCAATAGTCTAGCTGTCTAGGCTTCTCCTTGCCCAGCAATCCCAGGCAAGTACAGGCAATAGGGGCTTATTTCGATGTGACTGCCGGATTAATTTTCACCGTGTTACACACACACACACCCACACACCCATATATATATATATATATATATATATATATATATATATATATATATATACACAGGGTCAAAACTAGTAGGTGTGCATATATTCAAGTATTTTTAGACTTGGCATGCACGTTTGCTTCTAAATTTCTAGGGAATAAATTTTGATTTAATAAAAAACTTTAAAATATGCTAAGTAAAGCTTCTTTTATGTAAAAAAGGTTTTATAGGAAATAGATAGAAAAAATCTTTTTTCCCTTGGAATTTTTGCGTCTAGGTATAATTGCTGTCATAAATCTTAGTTTTTAATGATACTTCTTCATATAGATTGTTATTTAAAAACAGATTGATTTGCAATACATTAATTCATTTTTAAAGCAATTCTTATTTAATTTCAGAAATAGCTATATATATATATATATATATATATATATATATATATATATATATATATATATATATTTAATTTGCATGCCTGAAATAAATTTACAGTTATGTTCATGTTTATAATATTATGACTCTCAAAACTGCAGCCATCATAACGTTTCATAATGAGGTATCCTTAAGCTTGCATGGAAATTTGGATACATTATTTTTATTTACACTATAAAAATAAAAAAATTAAAATTTCACCGATTTCTGTAAAATCATTTAATACCCATGAAACATTATAACAAAATTTAGCTATTTGTACAATATCCGTATGTGTTTGCGAGGATTAAACAGAAAAAGAATTGTAGAATTTTAAGGAATTGAAGTATGTGAAATCCCTGACAATAGAAACGGAACGAGTGGAAGAATGCATAATAAGTAGTGAAGATAAGAATTTGACTCTAATTAAACTAATGACTTCCGTTTTAAAGGAAATTTAAACAATATAACGATTGCATTTTTATGGTCATGTATTGAAATGAGGGGCAGAATAATTTGGGTAGTCTTAATGCTTTTTGCAGTGGATGCAGCTGCTTAATACCAGCTGCATCACAGTATTAATGTGGCAGTTGAAAATTTCAATGAAGCAAAATTTGGCTGGAAATAAAGCATTTAGGCATCCTTGAAATGTGAAGTATAATAACAAATAAGACTATAGATTTTGTAATATCAGTTGTATAATGGATAAAGTTTCTACCAAACTATATGATTATTAATTATTACTAATACCTTTAAGCAATTTTTTTTTATAAATGTTTGTGTGGTTTCTTTATCGGAAGCACCTTACTATCTTGACTCTTCTTCAGGTAAGGAAAACAAAATCCGTACTTTCAGCCGTTAGATGTTTCCTTTTAGTATCTTGGTCTGAGATCACATACTTCTCAGGGTGTGCGTGTTTGCAGACATTTAGTATCAGCTTTATGAAGTACGCCACAGTCTCATTAGTCCTCATGCAGCAAAAAATAGACAGCACAGCTCCGAGTTATTCCACTCATTACAATAATTATAAATTCTTTTGTTTGAGCAATTCTGTTTCAATCAAGTAATAACTTTATTGAAATTTTTATTTAATGTTTAAACCATATTTCGAAATCCCAGATTTTTATAAATATCTCGACATGTAAAAGAAAATTCAGGAGTTTCACATATGTAAATTCGTAGTAGTATCTTTTTTTTTTCTTTCCGACCAAAATTATATTTGGTATTTTAATATTCCATAATATTAAATAAGAGGATCTAAAAACACGCACCCCCTTTTTTTTACGAGAAATATCAATTTAATTTCTGGAATGTTGCAATGAACAAATTCTTTCCGCATGTGTCTAACAAAATTTCATGTTATGTTTCCATTCTTATCAAATAAACGATATCTGTAGCCACGATCTACAATCCCTAAAATTATGGAATCGTCATATGAATGTGAAAACCGACAATGGAGTCAGTGTATGCTTTTGACGATAATAGTTCTAACCATGAAAATAAATAGATCTGAACTCAAAATTAAAGATGTAGAATGATGTCACGCCATTGATAAAAATGTTTCAAATTAATTTCAAAAGAAAAATATTTTTTATATTTTACAAATAAAAAAAAATAAATTAGAGATAGAAATATGAATTGTTACTTTAGAATGAAATTTATCCCGCACTCGGACTAAAGTAACAAAAGTACGCAGATATGTTTAAGAAATGACAAATGTAACTGTAGTGTAGAAACTGGAAACTTCAATAAGTAGAGTCAATACAGTTCTATAGGTCCCATTGAGATGAAGTTTATAAGGGCCTGGATACACAAGGTGTAAACGGGTATGACTTCTTGCCCAAAACACCTGAAATTTTTAGTCTATAACGGGATATATGCTCTTGAAATTCATTTGATAGAATTTCATATCTGAAATTATTCTCAGACCGGCAGGACAGAATTTGGTATTTGGAATCACTGGCATACAATATTCAAATATACATTTGGAAAAAAGTTTCTCATAAAAGATGTATGTATCTTGAAGTCATATTCAAAATATTCAATGCATGTGTTATATTTAAAAGACTACTGTTTTTAAGTATATTCTTTTATACTTGAATAAAACTATGAAATATTTTTACATACAAATATATAACACTAGGAATTATATTTATTTTAAAATTAATTTTTAATTCTATTTTCACGACAAAAGTCCTCGATCATCAACGCGTAACTGTATTAAAATTGTATCTAAAAAAGCCGTTTCCCTGCCAAAGAACAACATCGAAATTTCGAAAATATAGACGCAAAAGTAATGAACACAGAACATATTAAAACTCATACAAACTAAAAACTTTTAACTGAGAAAATAATTGTCTTTTATCGGCAGGGTTAAATGTCGACATGTTTATTTGTAAAAGGAAAAAAAAGCTTAAAACTTCTCCGATAGTGAATAATTTCTGAAAAAATAAACAATAATTTTCACTCAACACATAAATTTTAATCTAGAGAAAGGAAATAGAAAATTTAAAATCTAGTACTTACTAATAACACTATTTTCCGAAATTTTAATTCAGCAACACACTTTGCTGTTCTTTACGTCAAATGGCACAACATACTAGCATAAAAATAATTTATATCAGACATTAAAAATGTCATTGAGTATGCTCGCGTTTATCTTTCCGTAGCAAATACTGATTTTAAAAGAAGAATATTTAAATGGAATAAAAAGTTACTTAAACTTTTATTAGATATTAAATTTAATGCTTTTTCATAAAATAATTCTTTCTGGATATCCTAATTGTAATTAAAAGATCAGAATACTTTAATAATGTATAATTACGAGCATGGTTATTGATTTCATATTTTTTTTTTCATTTTGCAATAAAGAAATAGGGTTATGAAATTTGAAATCTGTTATTTGTTTTTTTAATGTTTTAAATTGAACTAAGTGTTTGTTTTGCTTCAATAAGATAATAATAAATTCTGACTTTAATTTATTTTTGCTTAAGTGAAGTTTATAACACTAAATTTAGATTGTTTTTTATCTCAAGGACGCAACTGATAACATATATATCTATAATCATGTCAGATTATTTTACTCAACACAAATAAAACAAATTAAAATACTTATCGTACAATCAAGTTGTACAGAAAGTATAGCAACATGATACTCTATTTTGTCAAACGCACACATAGTGAAAAAGTATAGAAATTTTATACATATATAGAATAAAAAGGACTAATATACTAGATGTACAAATAAAATAAGGAAAGAAAAGAAAACAACTATTTTGAATCTTAACAAGCTACCTCCTTAGAAGGAGAAAGCAAAGAACTTGCTGCAAAAACTGCAAGCAGCTGTCCGAAACATCTGTCTGCCTTTCTTTCATTATTTTACTTATGCATTTTATACGTTAGCCTTTTTTATTTACACATTTGCTATATTTATTCTTTTACATTAAGAATTATAATATATTGGAATTCTACACAGAACTTCTACATTTTTGTATAGTTTATAATTTAACGTATAAATATGCCTTAAAAAGAATAGTATAAAAGGAAACTCGTATTCCTAGACAGCATTTCTTGTGATATATATAAGAGATTGTTTAAAAACAATGACAGATAGCTTTTTGAAAAATTAGCTGTTTTGTAATCTTTCTCATCTTGTACAAAATTCCCTTTACCATCAATAGCATCTACCCTCATCAATTTCAAAACAATATCTCCTGACAAATTTGAACAGTATATTTCTTTAAAGGGGGGGGGGCATTAAGTGATACATATCTAGGTTTTGGAATTATGGGATACATTTTCCTCAAAGATTAGGAAAAAAATATCTACGATTCTTACGTTTTTCTTAACGTTTTCCTTTAGTTGGGATATTTCCACAGATCCCGGATTTTTTCAAAGCATAAATTCACATATGATGCTTTGTTGTATTATTTGTTATGTATTTTATTTTTAAAAGTTTTGCTTCAGTGTATTATTTTATAAATTGCCTTCCCTTTACGCAACATAAATAAAAAGAAAAAGAAATTCTAAAGAATTGATATGGTTGCAGTTGTATAAAGATCCTCCCCTCCCCTCCTGTAGTATGGTAGATAAGAAATCTAAAGTGAAATATATGATCTCGAAAACCATGATATATTTATACTAGAAAGTAAATAAAAATGCAGATTATTTTGAAACGCGAGGTATTTTGTATGGGTTAAATATTTACTCGAATAAACTTTGAAGTTATTACACTGTTAAAATATTAGAAAATGTAATCTAGTTTTTCTAAAATCTACAGTGATTTTCTACAATTGTAAGAAAAGTTTTGTAGACCTCGAATAGAATGAATATAAAATCAAATGCTTATAATTATGAAAATGATATATTCTTTTAACAAACTGAAATGAGAAAATAGTTGTACATGATTGCGAATATGTAAAACGATTTAAAGCTTGAAAAGCTTTTAATCTACCAGTGGGAGTGTATTTAACACTTCAGCCTCTAGAAATATACATTTTATGGTAATCTATAGACAAAATATACGTTCTTACCCAAATTGTATTTTCCTGTATATTTCATTTTCCTCCATTTATCTAAAAACATATATAGAACATGTTTATATAACTAAGGATGATTTATCTTAATTTTTGAATTTCCCATACTTGGTCTTACAAACGAGGTCCAAACTAAAGCCCTAAGCTGTTTTTGAAGAAAACAAGCTAAGTAAGAATAGTTCTAACCTGCTTTAGAATACTGAAATGGGATTAACAGAATTTAGTTTCTTTCGTCTAGTACGAAAACCAATCCTTAGATCTTCATTAACAGAAGAATTCAAAACCAGTAAGAAAATGTTTACTTCTCTGCGTTTAAAATATACTAATATTTGAACTTAAATTTATAACCTAGATAGGAGTGTAAAAGAGTTTTTATTTGTCATTTATTTACGATAAATAGTTATATTCTTACTTTTACCAGAATTAAATACTATTTTCTTCAGTGCAATATTTTAAAGGGTTATTTGGTTAAGGTGTAAATTTGGTTGTTTTATCTTTCTGCTAAAGCAGTAATTCAACATTTGTTATTTTGTTATTTTTTTCGTGTCTTGAAATGATTTTTTTCATTTCTAACTTGAATTTCTAAGCGTTTCATAGTTGTTTACTTTAGAACAAATGATGGTTAAATAGATAGGACAATGCCTTTCAATACAGGACTGAGTGGGTTCGAGTACCACTGTCGGCTTTGTAGTTTGAAATAGCTTCGTAGTTTGCGCTATTGTGTTCGAAATATTGATCGTAGTGTCTACTGAGTTCAGTAAAACAACTTATGACGCTATTAAAGAACTTTTTGTAATCGTTAAAAAATATTTGATATGTTCATAAATTGCTTATTTTGAATATCGAAAGAAAAATAACAAATTTCATGTTAACAATATCTTTTTAGGTTTTAAAAGCATGATGATTATTCATTATAAAGTATTTTAACTAGTTACTTCTCTGGGTAGTTGCCAATACCTTTGCCCATATCCTTATGGTCTAGTTCACCATTTAAGCTTATCTATGGTCTAATTCAACGTGTTTCTATATTATCTATATCCCACACGCAATTATAATTTTTCCAAATATTAAAAGATCTTAAGAAGAGGACCTGAAATCTCGCTTTTTTAAAAAAATATTCAGTGACTAACTACATTCTTAACACATTGCTTACTGGTCATTATTTCTTGTTTTCCGTAGGCCGAACGTTGTGGCCGGATAACAAGATTTCTTGTTTAAAAGTTTCTTCACAAGTTTTCATATTTTTTCGACTGAATGGATGTGTAACCAACCAGAGGCATATATTTTTGTTACGTTGCCAGGGAAGAAGTTCCCAACCGAACAATGCAAAGCCTGTTGGTCCAATGGAAAAAGGATAAAAACAAAATACTACTGCAAATCGTGCAGAACACCATTACACAAAAGAATATGCTTTACAAAAGTCATACTCTAAAGCATTATTCAAGTTTGTGAAATAAATAAAAGCTAAAATGTAAAAAAATCCCATATAATAATTTATATGTATAAAATATATAGTAATATTTAAGAATACTTTATGGAAATATAACAAATGCAAATTACAAATGTCAATACATGTATTCTATTGCTTGCGAAGAATGCTTTTTTAAAAACATTCTTTTCGTTCTAAAAGCATTCTAAGATATTTGGGAGCTCTTTGAGAGCTCAGAACGCGATGTGTTAATATGAGTATAAAGCTAATATATAAAATATATTATGTTTTAAAATCTTCAGAAACAATTTTTTCGTTCAAATAGATGGATTTTGTTTAGACAGTGTTTTTCAATAGCATTATTTTAAAAATTAATCCTTTGCATTACATATTGATTATATTAACTTTTTAATTTAAATTTAGACTCTAAGTAGAAGCATAACTTAATATAACTTAAGAATATAAAGTTTTATTTATATTAAAAACAATATTTATACAACAATTCATATTCGTAAAATTCTTTAAGCATTTTATTCGCTGTTTCATTGTATTTCTAAATATAATTTCACAAATTATTTACGTTTTAAAACCAATACGTACAAAGTTTCATGAGAAAAATTTACTATGAATTTCCCTGAAATGTTGAAGAAGATAAGGTATAATAAGCCTGGAAGAATATAAAGTTTGCAGTAAGTTAAAAATGTCAAATTCGACAGTACAATTTTAAGTTTTTATACAAAGAAAGGTGAGAAAATATTTAAATGAAATAAAATCATTCAGTTACAACATATGATGAGATTAAGAAAGCGTACTTTAACTTGCTGTTTGGAGAGAAAAATATTTTGTGGAATTTTACAACAATCATGCCAAATTCAAAATTTAATACATTAAATAAAGGTCTTAAGTTTGCTTGGGCTGCATAAAATAAAAACTTCATTCTTTATAGAAGTGTAGGCTTTTTTTGATAAGCACAGTGCACAAAAGTGAAAATAAAAGTAAGTAATGTAAGAAAAAACACCACATTGAGGCTTTTTCCTGAAACATAGTTTATTTTCCCTGCCTGCCTCCTTCCTACTTCATAAGAAAGCTTCTTTGAAGTTATTACTCATGCAGAGGAAGGGCTTTGACAAGGAATAAAGCCTTCCTTTAAAACAATTATTATTTTCAAAACTTTGGTAAGATGAACATCAATATCACTATATCGGATAGGACACATTTACATTCATAGGTATAAAAAAAACTGATCACACCGATCAATTCTTCCTAACATAGAAATAATTCCATATGCAAATTTTTGATTTTTTTCGAACATGGCTGGTAAATATTTCTAAATATCAGGTGGCCCTACTACACTAAATTTTTCAAATCTGAATTGTGATAGCTATCGATTACCTCTATTTGCATACAGTTTAGTAATTATTCAATGTTTATCAAGAAAATCAAGGGAAAAAATGACAACTTGTTAAATATTTAAAATCTGCAAACCCTGTTTTTCATTCATTTGTTACAATTATCAGCCTTTCCGTATTCACGGATATAACTTTCTTGATTATCATATCGTCAGCAAATTTTTCTTAGTATTGTAAAATATCTGCGCATATAAGTGCATCAATGAATGTGCATGTGAGACGTAATATGCCTAGAACTAGAAAAACGAAGATGTCACCGATGAAGCACAGTTTAAAATTCAGGTGTAACATGTATAATAATACTTTTGCTAAGTACTGTTAGGTTGGGTGGACCGCATGTGGGTCGTGAGTGTGACACCCTTGTTCTACATTTTTGAAATCTTTGTTCTAATAAAGGGACGAGAGACTTTAAATCTCAATATTTTAAATATTGAACTTCTAATATTTTTATAAAGAGCATTAATAATGTTGTTACATAAAACACGCAGCACTAAATTCCACAAGAAAGAATTTTTGATTAAGAATACAAAATTGTTTCATAAGTCATCTAATATTTGATAGTATTAATTTTTATCTCTAGGTTCATTATTTATATAAAAACAAACTGGGAGTAATCATTTCACTTACAATAAATATAATTTATATAAAGCAATTAATTTTCAAATAATATCTTTAGATTTTTTTCTTTCACTGTATTAAATCCTTTGACTCGACAAAATACTTTACATTTTTGAAGAGCATAGCCATATTTATGATAAAACCACTAGTATACAAAGTCGAATTAGAGAAAGACCAGGAAAAAATGTAATGTTCCTGGAGAAGTTTGCAACCAATCAATACGATGTAAAAATATCAAATTGAAAAACTATATTTCTAATTTTTGTAAAAAACAAGGATGACTTCGATATTACAGATCATAAAAACTTTTTTTGGCTGGCGCTTTCGATAAAATGCGTAAAAGAGGATATGGAAATTTATCCTTACATACACGGTTGAATGCCTCTACCGTGAATATTTTGATAGTCGTTCATAAATTAAATATTTTTGTGTGTTTCAACGACAGAAAAAATATTCAAAAAGTAGACTACCGCAATGCCTATATAATTTTTGTAAGTCTCGAGAAATGCAGCCAACGGTAATAAACGGAAGACTAAGAAAACTGTGTTCCAAAGATACTCTTTTATTAATTAATAGAAGGTTTTCGCGACCTATTTCAAGCCTGAACGAGCCGACTGTAACAGATGCTGAAACACAGAAACAATCTCTTTCCATTGTTTTAATGTATCTGTAAGATACATTGTAGTATTGTTCTTGACAGGCTGAATGACATAAAATTAAGATAGTGGACAATCCGTACTGTACAGCGAATAGGGCAGAAAGCTAAGAATGTTCAAACTTCACTAGAGAGAGGGGGGAAAATATTTGAAGAAGCGATGATAAATGACCCGCAGCATTAAAAGACGGGTGGAAAGAAAAGAAATAAGAGAGAACGAAAAGCGTATTATTTCTATAAAATAATTGTATTAAATGAGAACGAAGATGTCCGTAATTGTAAGACCATCTATTTAATTCTTGTCATTCTAGGAGCCACATAAACAGTTTGTATTTTATAAAGCATACAAAGCTGAAACAATACATGCAAAACTCGAAAGATATATTATATAAAAGGCGAGAATCCAAGGAATGTTTCGAAACCAAGATAACGAAGATCATTTTATAAGAGTAAAAATATTTTGGATCTTCTTAATGACTCCATTTCCTTTTAAAGATTTAAAATTATCAAGCCATAAAGTAAAACTGAAAGATGTTTGGTTTCAACTATACATCAAGCGTCTAATAGTATTGATTTTGGTCTTATAAGTTGATTTACAATGGATGATTTTTATGTGATATCCTATGTACCTTAATGTTGTTTCTAGAAGGGGTGTTGATAAATTAAAGTGTGTTTAATATAAATAGTTAATTACTTGAAGTACACATAGAAATTCATTACAATCGTCAAAAATACAAGCTCGATATTTTACTTTCTACATTTCTACCTCCCCCAATTTCTCAAAGAGCCATTCTTCTTATTGTTCGCATTTTATTAAACAATATTTCCCAACATCTCAATATTCAATCACACAATATCTCAATATGCATTAAACTATGAAAATCTGCCTCTAACTCAATTGGGAATAATAGTGCGGTTTCTTTTTATGGATGAGGAATTAAAATAACACCACTCCAGTTGATAACAAAAACAAATGTTTTTTTTAATGCACAATAATTTAAATTATCATATAAATTCGGATCATCATACCAAAGAAGCAAAACAAATTAGGATGCCCAAGTGGCTGTGGCAAGTAGAGAATAGAGGATACGATACAAAGGAGGAAATACCTACTCAGAATTCTTTCAACTTAGAGTGTCGCTATTCTTTTTCGAAGTCCTCGGTGAGTCCCAAATCATACGAATTGCTTCTGTGTTTTACTATTTGTCTTAGCGGTATGAACAAAGCACCGGTGGAATCTGATAACATGAGGTATAATTTTGTACGGCGGAGACATCTGGGTGATGTAAGATCTGAAAGCTAGTTGTTTATAGAGACAAATGTAACCTACCTACGGAAATGGCAACCACGAACTCATTCCTTTTTTTCCAGTTTCATTAGTGTATCGGAAACCAAAAGAACTCTCAAACCTTATTGAATCTTACTTTTATGTCGTAGTACCAACTTGAGCTTTCCAATTAGTACCATGTAGTCCAATGTGAATGGTATGATATCACGGCTAGAGTCCCCTTCTATATTCGTAACGATATAAATGAATATAATATCTATGAATTCAGCACGAGAACTTTGCTGCTATATACGCGATATTATACTTCGAACAAGTTTCACATAGACATGGAGGACAGTAGGTATTCCCCATGGAGTCGAAAAGAGTGACTCATAAATAATGTTTTTTTTTAATTTTAATGATAATGTTTTTCCCTAAGCAGGAAATTGAAATAATTTCTTAAGAGGGGTACTAGAACTCTTTAAACATCCTTATCTATCTTTCTAGATTGGTAGTCACTTTCTGCATCCGTTTGACAGTAATAGCTGATATTTATACAGATGAACGTTCTGTTTCCACTGCTCATATTGTTTTCAGAAGGATCCGAAACACTCCGCAGTAAGAGGATACAATTTTATGGGCGAAACTCGTTTCTCGTTTAGGAGATATCAGGCACATGGATTTCAAATTTGATAAAAACTTACCGACACTTCTTCAATGAAATCTGATGCCTTCTGATAGAACCGAATGTGGGTTAATGGATTTTCATGCAGATTGGACGAGTGTTAATTCTTAAATTACGGAAAGAATCGTAATAATCCCTGACATTTTTTTCTGGTACACTTTTACCAACAAAACCTTAATTAAAATGCTCTAAATGGTGCATGTATTTGACCTCTTTTTAGAAAAATTAAACATGTTCCCCTAAATGACCACCCAGTATAGAGTATTTAGTTGCTTAATACTTATGCGAAATAAGACTCAATCGAGTAGGTAAGTGCACAGTAAAGAAGAGAATGATGTCCAGTGATGTATTGTTCAGTTTGTAATAGTTTTAGGTACGATTTAAAAGTATATTATTGAAATAATTTCTATTAACCTTTCCCAATTATTAGTGATTGCTCTATAAGATGTATGGAGGTAAGTCAATATCTAAGAAAACACCAATTTTTCAATATCAAATGAAACAAAATTATACCTTTTAGATAATAGAAATTTTAAACTTTGCGTTACAGTTTGTCATTAAGTGAGAAATATATTTTTGAATCGGGGTAAGACATAGCATTCTTAACAAACATGCCTATGTACTAAGCAATTATACCATGCATAAATTCTTAAATTCACTTGGGGATACAATTTGTCAAATCCATATTAAGTAAATTTCATATCCAAAATAGCGAGCTGAGGTAATTTGTTAAAATGTCTGGAAATATGTTACAACAGGTAGAGTCTATGATAAATAGTTGGAGTGTTTGCTTACGTAATTTTAAATATCTGATATTTCCATTTTTAAACTTCCTCGTAACGATATGTCTCTAGGTTGTTATAAAGTTGAATGGATTTTGCAATATTTTTCTGTTTAGTATTTTTTCTCTATATTCTTTAGATGAAATTATATTCATATGGAATGTATTTTATCAACAGAATAAAATATTTATCGGGAATATTTTCAACTTAAAACTTTTGAGGACAAACAAAATCTGCCGACATCCAATGATAGAAATTTTAATAAAATCTATAAGCGTATATTCCATTTCAGGAGACGGATGTAACTAAATTATTTATACAAAAGTAAATACGTATTTTATATCTAAAGTGAAATTCCCGAGCTAAGTCAGTTTAATTTAATGTACCAATTCCATTATTTTCCAACTCGTTAAATGCTACATACTGTAAAATATTTAGGCAAACTTTATAAAATTATACTAAACCTCTCGCTTACTTATTATAAGAAAATCAAAGAAACGAAATCCTTTTGTAAAATACGTATTTGTGCTTAAAATCATAATCTAGATTATGTAGGAAAGTCATTTTACAGCATGATTCTATTAAGAATTTCAAAGAAAATCATAAGAGGTTTAAATGTTGGGGGGGGGGGTAGGAAAAGGGAACTGCTAATGCATGTGCATTTGTAAAATCAAAACAATGCGTTTAGATACGTTTTATACTTATATTAGTATTTTGCATTGTTTTAAAAACATCTTAATAGTAAGTGTTGGTAAAGATACACAATTCAAACAAAATGTTTAGTTAGTTCTTGGACAAATCTGGGAAATAAACATTTTAATTTTGGACTAACAGCTGCCATCGATAACTAAATGCAATTCGAAGCTCTATATAATGTCTAAATCAGAAGTTTTCAAACTTTAAAGACTCGAGACACCCTTGGAACTGCATGATATCCTGACAGAACCCTATACCTTTCTCCAAAAGTATATGTAAGTTAAGTGTTAGTTACATAGGTTCAAGTGGTAAGAGGTAGTAATGACTAAAAGAAACGGATGGAACTGAATTTAAAAGTTGCTTAATTTTATATTATTTATCTAAATAATAGAATAACTCATCGTCGTGTCGCCAACTTGTGACCTGAACCTGGGACATTTTTGTGATCACGTAAATTTGAAAACAATTTTTTAACATAAACATATTGTTTTAAATGATATTCAAATATTACGGCTGTTCTGTTTTAACTTTTGTTGCCAGCACAACAATGAACAAAATGTTAAAGCACAGCCAGCATAGAATGTTATCCACAGACATGAAACCTTGTTTCTTAGAGGTCAAAATAACCCTTGTCTTGAAATTTGCACATATTTTATAGATTTAATACATGAAAATAAATTCATCTTTAAGGGAAATGCAGGGAGGGGGGACTGCGATGAATGGTATATTTTACCCAGCCCCAAAAGCGCCTGTGAAAAGTGGCCAGTAGCTATAACATACCTAAGCTGATAAGAATATATCCTTCAGCTCCCAAAGTGTAGTAAGGTCGGGACTTACGTACTCAAACCAATAAGCCAAGAATAATTCAATCACACAAATATGTACCCTAATTATTTATTAAATTTGTACTGGTGCAGACCATACTGAGTAATTTCACCATCACAACTGGGGATTTGGCCCGGACAAGCTTCACCTATCACAACATATGGTGAGCGTTTTCCTCCTCAAGACGGCAGCTATAACAAGAAGGTTATCATGCTATGATGCTTTTTAACGGAGCAATAGTGAGTTAGTTGGCCAACAGACTTTCTCGTATCATTCTCGTGAAGCTTCAAAAGTTCCTTGTTGCGTAAATTGGAGCAGTCACGATTAAGATCATTGGCTAGTCTATGACCCACTCCATTGCGTACTGAACACTATTTAATATATAACTACTCGATATTTGAAGTGTGAAAGAAGATAAGAGTTTGTGGAACATTTTAAACTTTTTCTATTGTTTTAATTCATCGCCTCGTATGAGGTTCAGATGAGCGAAAAGGTTTCCTTCCAAATAAATTTAAACATTAAATTGAATAACAAGTTTTAATAAATCTCTGGTTATTATATCTCACAAAATATTCAACAAATCGTTTAATCAAATATCAAAAAAATTCTCAACTTTTAAAAATTTATTGAAATACGTAACAAATGAATCAAATAACTGAAATAAAAAAAGTGGCACCACTTCTTAAAGTTAATTTAGAATAAGTGCTTATTTGCCCAATATAAATTTTAAGTAGTAACTACAAAACATCACTCGTAATTTTTTAAATATGAATGTCTTCCTGAATCTAATATTAATTTAATAAACTTAATTAAAAAATAAACAGTTGATACAAAGAAAAATAGAGTTTGAATGTTTCATGATAGCATTGAAATGTTTTAATTAGATTTGAAGTTGAAGATTTTATATTACTGTATTTTATATTCTACAAATATAAATATTTGTAGCATATGAAATATAGTGAATACGCATATAACAGTATGAGAATAATTATTCATGGAACTATAAAGAAAATGACTTTGAGGAGTTTTTGACCACGTGTTGTCTGTGAATCAATTGATGCATTTAATTATAAAACATATGGAATTTTTTCTGGGGTGTATTTTTAATTGTACAGAAATAGTTGAGTTTTCATACATATTGTTTCGTATTCATAAAAAAATGGAAAAACTGGAAGGTCTAAGCCATTTTAATGCTTATTAATTCATAAAAAATGGAAATTAAAGATAATAACAATAATGATTAAATGGATTCAAAAAGTTTTATGTCCTTGTCGATTAACTTCCACTTGTACTCCTTTCTTCAACAAGAATATCATGACTGGTGTCGAATTCACTCCAGGTACGGTCAAGCATGTTGATATTCCCAACAGTTATTGCGGCCAGACACATTTTAATAATTCATAAAAATCGTGGTTTAATAATTGATTATTATGCCAGTAGCTTGGTTAAATCAGCTAACATCTTGATGTTCTCAGTGCGAAGAAGGGCTCATAGGTGGAAGTACATGAACCAGGGCCATAAAACTTTTTAAATCTTTCTAACTATTAATGTAAAGAATTTAAACCTATTTTCATTATTTATGAATTATTAAATGTCAAAATGGGTTGGACCTTTTATAGACACCCTGCATACTTTCCAAATTCAGAATGATATTATGAAATGTCTTTTAGCATTAAGTATTTTTCTGTTTGGACAAATATACAATTTTTAGTAGAAAATTTCAAAAATCAGTAAGCTTTCTATGAACACTTTTTATAATCAATTTGACTACACATGGAATTTCAGAATCTTTTTAATATTAGAATTTTCTGCTAATGTAAAATTAACTATAATAGTGCATATTAGAAAAATATTATAAATACGTTTTATTGTGTTAGATACATATTTTGAGAAAATATAAATTTCAAGTTTCTGGAATAATCTTAAACTCATTTTTTTTTATTTTGAAACCATAATGAAATATTTAATATTTTGCATTATTGTTTTTACCATAATACTTGAAAAAATAATATATTTAAGAAATTACGTACGTTAAGAACATACCGTCGATTAGTTACATGTATAGTTGCATTTTAATCAGTAATTATCGGGAAAAGTCTGCTATAGCCTAATAAAGTTTATATTCGAAGAAAAGGAATGGACCGGATTAATGGTTGGAGCACCAAACCTAAAGCTAGTAATAAAGCCTCAGATCTATGCGACTTTGAACCAGGCAAAGTAGGGTCTTATTTCGTATTAAAAGTCCACAAGGAAATCGGTAGGGTGAACAATCTATTGATAGCAACAATAGATACTAACAATGCAAGTACTACAAGATAGGAAGAAATTAATTTTATTTTATAACATCCATCCTCATTTAGAATATAGTGAATTTAAAAAAATAAATTAATTAAAATAAGTTAAAAATATGATACGATACATTATATTTGTTAGTAAACAGAGATAGCAAGTAGAACAACCAAAATTATCAAATTAGGAATCATTTTTAAAACTATTTATTCATTTACAGTTACAATGCATTAAATAAAAATATTTGAATATCAATGGTAGAATTAGGCACAATGTCATCTTCCAACTTTTAGAATACTAGTGCTTCTTTTCCAGATTAGCAAATTTTTGAGCCTTTTATATAACAGTGTCTTTAAATGAAGACTAAATCATAAATATGAGAAAATCCAGTGTGAATAGCCTTGGCATGGCTTAGAATTATTGAATATTTGCCGATATACACATTTTGTTGAAAACTTTACAGTTTGAAAGGCGGCTGATTAAACCGTGACGTTGAAGATGAATTAAATGATCGATAAATATCATTTGAACTTTGGAAGCGTGTAGCCTTTTTCTAGGACCCCGATCATTATCTGTGCAACGTGCTTCGAAAGGTGGCGAGTGATTGGCTGACCCCCTTAGTGGACGAGTGGAAACAAGAGAGCCACATTTATCATCGTTACTTAAATGAATTAGCACATGAAAAGAGCACCAAGACAAAAGCTTCCAGTGTCGTCTAGCGCCAAGATTTGAGTGAAGAAGCCTTAAATCTTAAGTGGTTGGCGACTGAGCGACGGATGCGTGCAACGCCCACATTTACCGACTGAACTTTGTCTATTTTCCCTCAGCAGAAAGAAAACAATCTATCATTTCATTTTAAATGAACAAAAAATATTAAGTAGGTCAACATGCATCGATTGAGGGAAAAATAAAAACTTTGTATGTTTATTTATGCGGAGCTTTTCTCAATTTATTTATGCATCTACTTCCTTTGTTAACTTATGAGCTGCCTTTTTGAGCAGAACAAGAATAAATCAAAAGAAACATTTTAACTTTAATTCCGAAAAATTTAAATGCAAGGAGCGTAATTTCTTAAGTGGCTTAAAGACAAAAATGACAATTAGTTTATTCATATGAAGAGTTACTAAAATAAATGTCTTACTTAAGTTTTTTAAAGTTTATTTATGTTTTCAAATCTATACTTTCAGTAAATTAACCAATTTAGTGGAAAGCGAGAAAAATTGGTTAAATATTTCATAGGTGGCTTAGAATTTTTAGACATTGCAGTAGTTTATTCTGATTTTCAAAACAAAAATATACATTTGAAATACATGCTGTAAAACTTCAGCTAGTTAAGCAAGTTTTAACATTTCCTTGAACTCTAACATTTACATGCCCTCTCTCATTTGATATCTAATTTAGTGTTCGATCTTCATAGTCCCACTCTCCTCGTACTCTATTAGAGCTAACCCATGATTAACTGCTACATAATTAATTATGATACTTGTTTCCCAGATTAATTGGAACCGTTTATTGGGAGATCGGACTTGTCTCAATTTACATTGAAAACTATCTGTTCATGAAATATAAATATTACATCTTGATAGTTGTAAACAGTGTGATCTTTAAAATGCTTGTTATTTTTTAATCATATTTGTTAAAAATATATTAAATGAGCAGAATAAGTCATTTTCGACTGAAGTTTAGACATTTAAAGTTTTTGGGAAAATACTCATCTTCATATTTTCCTCCCATAGGACTTTGAATTGCATGCATAAATTGTTTTATAAGTATGAGTAAAATGTTTATTGTGTAAAAATAAATCGAAATAAATTTTAATTGCAGTGTGTTACTCATGATACAACCGCTTTATTCTGAATATTATGTCTACTCAATTCGACATTTCTCATTTAACCCAGAAGTTTGATTTAAAAAAAATATTCCTCAAAAATGATAGCTCAAGTTCACTCCTAGTCACAATATTAATATAAAATTTGTGGTAGTAAAAAATGCATTGTCTGGTTACCTAATTCTAGTTACGTACTTAGTTTCCTCTTGTCCAATTAATATTATAAAGCACAGAATTTTAGTCGTAGCAGCAATCCATTTCAATCATGGCAATGTTTTCACTATATACATACACATAAAAGGACATTAATATTTAAAATTTATATTTTACAAAATCATCGGATATTCTTCTTTCATCGAATACTTTCATGGTAGATTCTACGTCTTATGTTTTATTTACTAGAAGTTTGATTTTGCAATAGATATTTCAATACAGCCGATACGCAAGAACATACTGTCTCAAAATGTTATAAAACTTGGAGCAAAATTTTTCTTATTCAAAACGATAACACAATTCCATATTTATGATATAATACAAAATATAAAATTTTGACATGTATTATGCATATGTGTATGTACATATATATATATATATATATATATATATATATATATATATATATATATATATATATATATATATATATATACATATATGTGTGTGTGTGCGTGTAAGGAAAAGTAAACTAAATCTGTAAACAATTATAGACAGTTTGTATAACCCCTAAGACTGGCCTTTAAGGAATACATCCTGTAATTAGATAAATTAATAGTACAGAGGTAAATTTATAATCCAAACCCCTAACAGTTGACGCCCTCGGGTAAAAGGTCTAACGAATTAAAACTTTATAGTGACCTAGAGGCCAATTTAGGAAGTTCTGAACAAAAGGGGATGACCGCTATCAAAGAGAAGACACATTTAATCTTTGAATTTTTTTAGAGATTTGTATTAGACTGTATGTTAGAAGATATCGCAGTCCTTCCTTTCCCTATAATGAAATGGCCCATCCAATTGACCTTCTGGCAATAAATATTTTTTTGTCACTGTAACAGCTTCTTGCTTTATCACACTAACTAACCATGACTGCAAACCACCCTTAGCACACATCGTTTCACGATCTCTATAATGTACCTGAATTTTTTTTATCAGAATTCATTGTACTTTATGATGTAATATTTAGATTATTTTATGACAAATGACTATTTTATCTAATTTTCAAAAATCGATTTTAAAATTACCATGGAATTGAAATAGCTTGTAAATTAAACAAAGTGCTTCAGCTTCTAATTAGTTATGCACATATCTGTACATATCTAAAACGTTAATGTACATATCTGTATACACACCTATAAATATACACAAAGTATATACATTATATACTGAATAGAAATTTTTTTTCTTTTTCCCAGGAAATTTTAACCTGGATATCAGTTGAAATCTAAAAAATATTCATCTGCTTTGGTCTATTAAATTGATTTAAGCCGAAAAGGATCTTTATTACTACATTTGTATAAAAATATAAAAACTTTTGGATCAATAATTTTTCATTATAACAAAAAGTTTTATTATATTATAAATAAACAAATCCCTAACAAAATAAAGTATTTCTCCTCATTACTAAGCATTTTATAAATTTCAGTCCAGTCTCATATTAAAAAATTTAGTTTTAGCATTACAAGAAATATATTTAACAAATAATTACACACACACACACACACACACACACACACACACACACACACACATATATATATATATATATATATATATATATATATATATATATATATATATATATATATATATATATATACACATATGTGTGTGTGTGACAACCTAAATCTGTATATAAAACTAAAGCTTTATTTTGTAAAGCTAAACTTTACAGGTATCTGGAGTAGAGTGAAGGCCGAATGGTAAAGCGCTGCTATTAAATTACGGAGTTTACGGGTTCAAATCCCGCTGTTGGAGGGGTTGTTCGCAACTTACTTTAAACAGTAGGTACCAAAAGTATCTGACAATTTTAAATTAAAAAAGAAGCTCCCGAAAGATTTATTTCTACTCCAAAAAGCTTTCTCCTCTTTTAACTATATTTCCACAATTGGTAGTATATAACTTTATAAAATAAAGTATTTCCAAATATTTTGACTCTCAGGTGTCAAAGGACAATTACGAGAAGCTTGATAGTAACAAAAATGGGCATAGTATACTTTGAAGTAATGGAAACGAAAAATATTTTAGCTGAGTCAACACTACCGAAACAATTCTATTTAAATAAACTGAAGAAACAATCCTCCGATAGAAAATAAAAATGCGCCTTCTAAGCAAAATCCTTCGTTTAGTTTCTTTATCAGGATCACCAAAGTTGCATTTAAAAAATTTCAATGTTTTAAATCATAACTGTAGTCCATTTTTCTTACAATTTAAACTCCCCCTCCCCCCCTAATCACACTAAAAAAACACAACAATATTTTACCATTAAATTATTTCCTCTTTCTAATATTTTGTTTCTCTTGGGCTGCCATATAGATTCTACTTATTTTTTAATTTGTATTACATAAAATAATAAAATTAACGAACTTTAACATTATTGATTAATTGCAACTAGAATATTGAAAAATAACCTAATATATAAACGTAAGAATAAAATTAATTTAATACATCAATTTGTATATTTTTCGTTACATCTGCTTTTTGAACACTGTATTTTCAAGTTAATAACCATGCATTTAGCAAAAACTGAAATCCCAATATTTAATGCAGTGTAGAATAAATTTAACTGCGTTTATAGTAAGTATATTTCTTTCATCCGTTCATTGAGCCTCCATAACTAGAATATCTCCTCCCCCGTTACCATTACGTATTGGAATGAGGAAAATATACTTGCCCATACAATATAAATCTTATCATTGTTTTGGAAAATCAATTTTACTTAAAAAAATTCTGATATTTAATGCAGTGTAGAATAAGTTTAACTGCATCTATAGTAAGTCTATTTCTTTCATCCGTTCATTGAGCCTCCATAACTAGAATATCTCCTCCCCCGTTACCATTACGTATTGGAATGAGGAAAATATACTTGCCCATACAATATAAATCTTATCATTGTTTTGGAAAATCAATTTTACTTAAAAAAATATCACTAACCTTTTTTAACAATATTTTCTATTCCCAAATGGAAATCACAATAGAAAGATTTGAAAACTGGGACTTTTGTACATCCCGAAATGTTTTTTCGGGTCATCGTGAACAGAAGGCACACTTTGATCCAAGTTTTTAAGTTAATTGTTAAGAGATTACATCTCATAGGAAAATATTTTAGCCCACTTCCTATTTGTATGATTTAAATGTGAAATAAATAAGCTTAATTCAATGTATAACTTTAACTGTGAAATAATTTAAAGCTAAACTGAATTTTCTAACAATTATTACATCAATTTAAGTCGCATATTTTTTGGCTTTATTTCTTTTACTAGAAACATGAAGATAACTATTTTTCAATGTAGTAAAATGTTTAAATAATAAAATAGATTTCTGGGTAAATTTGTAAACACTCGGTAATATCGAGTAAGTTAAGATTAAATATCCGCCACTGAATACATATTACAATTCCAAGATTTTACTTTCCTCTCACATATAAATAGCAATATTTCACAATTTGGTAAGCTTCCCATTTGAACTTTACATTTTAAATGATTTGTGCATGTTTTAAGAAGAAACATCGTATTCATATAAATGCATTGAATTAAGTTTGTGTTAATACATTTTAAAAAAATTGGTTCTTTGAAAAATGTTATCTAAGATTCCCAAGTTACTTCAGATTCTCGATTTTCGATTCAAGTTGATAAAATAGAAACTATAAATATTGTTTTACTGATGATAGTATGCCCTTTACGCTATGACTAATACTTAAATGTATAATTATTTTGACTAAATAAATATCAAATAATGCAATTATTAAAAAATGACAAATTCTGTGGGAGGTTTTTAAAATTGACATGGAGTTATTTCATTAGAAAACGAATATTTGATCCATTGCTTGGAATTTCTATGTAATAATTTCGAAAATAAACAGCAGCTAAAATTAAGTCAAGTAAATAAAATATTTTCTGTGAATATTCATAAAGCCGAACAATTCAAAATCTTTCCCCGATTTGTTAGGTACATGGCACCAAGCTGCTCGTAATTTGTAAAATTAGGTTTGGAATCTAATTTATGAGTGATTTAGTGCTAGTGATTTTCATGTTAACAAAGCTCGATGATCCAATTACACAGCGTAGAGAGTTTTATCTGGACGGAGACAAGTTATCTGACCTTAACACATTCAGCGTGTTCATCGAAGCAGAGTTAGGATAAAAAAAGTAAAACAAAATGTAACGTAAATGCAATTTCACCATTTGGATTTCACAGGAATTAGAAAACGAAATATAAATAATGAGGGGTCGCCAGAGGAAATATATGTTTCTTTAAGGGAAATATGTCAATTATTCCGATGTCCAAAATTTAACAGCTTTTGAAGTATGCGAAAGTTTAGAGCATAAATCCATGCTATTAGTTTAATACCCGAAATGCTTACAATGATATAGTAAAGCGTGCATAATTAATTGAAGTTACGAAAACTATTGAGTTGTAAGTCAGAGATTAATAGTAAATAATGAAAACCCCGTATTTCTTTTAAACTACTGTTACTGTTAGTCAGGCATTCAAATTAGTATGGAGTAACTGTCTATAACCCTTGTTATCGTAAAATTTAAGGTAGGTCAAGTTAGTCATCATAGGGCTCTAATCGTGAATTCAAGCCAAAGTTAAATTATATCAAATATGTCTGCTAAGCAACTGCAATTTCCTTTAAGTGAATTAAACGTCCTAATCTGAATACTCTTCAGTAAAATCTTTTTTCTTTTCCTCACTTGTCGCTAAGTGATAGTGAGAGATTGTTCATTATCTCCTATTTAAAACTATCATATTCCCAATTTCTTACAAACAACCAAAATATATTCTATTAGGGGCAAATTTATTACCATCGTTGATTAACACAGCTATAGATGAAAAGAATACATCACATGTATTTTTTTCATTCTTTAGCTATATTTAAAAGATTATTTACTACAATTTTTCACCCCACTACTTTCCCCACAACTTTCAATAGATTTGGTTTAGACAGCAATGGTCTACTTTTTTGCGACATAAGGGCTATTGAGACTGTGGCCTACTGCTTAAAGCAGATTCCTAACAGCTACGAACACCAATGCCATCTCAGAGATTTGAACCTCCGAACTTGGGCAATCCTTACAACAGGACATAGAAATTTCTGTACCACATAAATGTTAATAAATAAGGAAAATTTTTAGTTGAATAGCCAACCTAGTGAAGATATTCCCCAACCTTGTGGTGTCCTTATTTTGAATATTCAGATTGATGTTGTTTCTAGATATTTTAGCATTTAATTGAAGGAGGTTTAACGAATGAGAGAAAAGAAAAATGTGTTACAATGAACAATATAATACGAGATATGCTATTAAATCTCCCTCATAATTCGTTTTGATGTTCATTATGTATCTCTTCTCGGTTTAAGTTGTGATGTTATATTCCAATTTATGATCGATAAGAAAAGATATTGCATTGGACTTTATGAGTTTCTCTAGGAGAATCCGTGATGAGATGCGTAAATCCCATATTCATAGTTCAAATCTAAATATTGAAAATTCCTCGATTAAGAAGTTTCCTCTTACAAGTTACTTAATCTACTTTACTTGTATATCTTTTGTATATTTTCCGACGAACATTATCTTGTTTATGCAGAGGAAAATATTTTACCGTGCTTGGGCAATGGAGTGGTAGCATTTTAAAGATATTAACATTGAACGTACAGGATGGTTCAAATAAAACGGAAATTCCTGAAATATTTCTTAAAGTTGGATATATTTCAATACTATCGTGTTTATGCAGAAGAAAATATTTTCAAGTTGTTGGGAAGAAAATGGATAGCATTTCACAGATATTAACAAGTAATATACATGGTTGCTCAAATAAATGCAATATATTTCGTAACACTTAGTACAGTCGAATATTGTCTCGTTTAGGAAGAAGATATTTTCTGCTTTTGGGAAAGAGAATTGAAGAGAGTAACGATACCCGTTGAATCAAATAAATGTCAAATCCATACTAATACTCGATTGAGTATTCAAATATGACTAGAGATATTCACTAAATAAAGTGTAAATGAATGAAAAACTATCTGCTGTACTGGCGAAATGAAATACCGAAAAGTCACTGCAATGCGTTGTCACTGCGAATGTTTATAAATTGCGATGACTCCGCATTTGACGTTGATTGATCACAACGTGTACGCCCTCGTAATGAATTCTCGGGGCAACATATAAGCTCGCCATGACAGACCGTGAAAGACCAGTTCACTCACTTGTCATTCGAACTCGTGTTTTCCTCACTAATCTATAGAGCCTTTAAAATCAATTCTTTAAAGAAAATTACGATGAAACTAAAGGAGTGTGATGAATGGTATTTTTTAAAGGAGCAAATTATTTCTAGGTAACCCTAAGAAAGGATTTTTAAAATTCAGTACTCACGGAGCATAAGCTGGGAATAGAGCTTTACGGTTCAGGACTCCTATACAGATAAGTTAATTACTGGACTTAAATATTTAAATTTCGCAGCAATGACAAGTAACTTAATTTTAACTCGAGAATTAACATATGCTTTGATTTATGAGTGGATTTCATATTTTAAAATTTATTAAAATTATTATCGTACTAATAGGTTGCTGAAGTAGATTTATAGCAACTCTGTACTTTTATAGTTTTTTTCCTGTATTAGCGTTAATCAACTCAGATTAGTTTTTTCAGGAGAAAAATAACTATTTCAGGAAACTTTTTTACCACATTAACATACGTTAACCTTCCAAATAACACAAGAAATATAAATTACAACTATTATGCTACTCCTTTAATAATTTATGATCAGTAGTTTTAGAATTGAAAAAATTCGAATTATAAACTATTTCAGGGCTAACCATCTGAAAAGCCATTTTTATTGTTCATCCTTTTTATTTATTTTTTTAAATTCCATAAACGGTACATTTTTAGAAAAAAGTGCTACAAAATATAATTTCATTACTTTCCGGGTATTTTTATTCAAATTGATCAAATTGATATACTTCAAATTATATCTTAACTACATGGTTAAAATTTGGTACAGATATTCTTTACAATGTTTTCTTTCATTTGTCTTTGGAATTTTTAATTAACAGCAATTGCTTACAAATTACTGCTCACAAGACAAAATTTAAAACCATTTTTACATCATGAACTGATATGCTTATATTCAGTATTTTGAAAAATACAAAAAACAAATTAATTTATCTTTTATCTACATTAAAATGAAAACACTATTTTAATACATCTATTCATTTTGCGTTACATAATAATTAAAATGCATTTAAATTTTATAGTTTTAATTTTTTAATTAAATTTTTAACAATTTTATATATTTAGTAATATTTGCATAAGCACATATTACACGGAAAAGAACTACAAAGGTATTATAATTAACCATGATGTAAGGCGAACAGTTGGATATTTTACAAAATATATCTTTATGAAATCAAATTTGATGTGTTTTTGAGTTATTCTATTTACGAACATCAGACAGACGGAATGCGAACGATGGCCGATTGGTTAGGGTGCTGGCCTTCAGTACCGGAGTTTGTGGATTCGAATCCCGCACTGGCACGGATGTTCGTAGCCGCTCGGAATCGGCTTTAAGCTATAGGTCCCGGTCTCATTAGCCCTCGTGTTGCAGAAAGCAGACCGTAGCACTCCAAACCAAATCACATATGGACTGTACTCCTTGTGATGCAGAAATTTACTTTATTTATTGATATTATTTATTATTTTTATAGAAATTTCTGCTAATGAATTCTTATATGTACATAAATATATAGAGCAGTTTAAAAAAAAATTGAAAGATTTCCTCCTTATTTCTTCTGTGGAGTTCAGATTATATATATATATATATATATATATATATATATATATATATATATATATATATATATATATATATATATATATATATATGCATGTACATGACATGTCGTGATCCAGAGTTAAGGCGAATGGAAACAGCCTTCTTGATAATAATAATTTTATTAAATCATCATTTCTTCTAAAAGCAAAACCTACGTCATTTTCATTCTTTGTGGCAGAGACACGCGTAGAGAGTTTACAGTTCCATGTCCATGCACTGATTGAAACTTATCTATTTGCAAGCTCATCAAATAGCCCAAAAATGCTTCCGCCTGACCGGATGATCCCAAAAGCTTACGCGAGGGTGGGTATTTTTCATTTATTTTATTATTATAAAAGATTTCTCTTTTTAAAATCGCTTTAAACTCACGTAATTTCCAACTACCCCTATCTTACATCTGACACACACACACACACACATCACAATAGTATATTCTCAAATATAAATATATATATATATATATATATATAGATAATATGATAGTCTATATCTCAATATATATATTAATATATTATATATATATATATTATATTATATATATATATATATATATATATATATATATATATATATATATATGACAGGGTCCAGTAAACACACAAGAGTTCGAAGTACCACTTCATCTCTTTATTTAAATGTCATCACACACTACTCTACAATGGCGTCTCACATTGGCGCCCAACTTCTAACAAAGGCAGGTTTTACTGCTTCGAGGAGCTGCAGGTCTGACTGTGGAAAGTGCATACTGCTCTCTGCCCTTATCACTGCGCGTGAGCCGTATTTATGTGGCTAATTCCTCAAGCCGCGTCACTCTCATTAAAAGAATCCCTAATTAAAATCTCTTAATCTATATTTTAAATCCTGACATATATATATATATATATATATATATATATATATATATATATATATATATACATACATACATACGTGTGTATGTGTGTATATGTTTATATACATATAAATGCTACTATTGTTTAATCAAAGGAAGACGAGCAAGAGGTGATCAAATAACTGATTTTCTAGAAAATCAAATTGATCACAACTTTCACCACAAAAACCCTTTCTGGATAATAATTTAATAATATGATCATTTTTATTAATTTAACAGTCAAATTTCATTTATATTAAGCTTTATTAAACTTTCTTTCGTAATAAACAATAAATGTAAAGTTTTGTTATCGTCATTAAAGAGCGTATGTATTTTAAGGTATTGGGCAATGTGTAGCAGATAACACTAATTAAAGCAATACCCCAAATCAAGGAGAAATTCTTACCTAAAATTAGAATATAGAAGTACAACATATTAAAAAAATGGAATAATTTAGAAAGCTTTCTTAATTTTTCTCTGTCAAATAGTTTCATTTCTTTTATTAAACTAATTTTGAGTATTGCAAATGGAAAGCAATTTACGTTTTTTGTAAAATGAGTTTTTAATTTAATGTTTTAATGTGAATTATTAAAAAATGAAATTTTACTGTACAGTTATCACTCCTTTAATGCCATGAATATTTAAAATTTTGATTTCTAGAATGAGTTTGTTTGAATTCTCTTCACTGCCGAATTGCATATCTAGCCTGTAAAATATTTTAATTAAAAGGGTCTTATGCTCCTCTTCTCGGACAAAATTAGCATTTTAGATGCAAAAATATTTCTATGCCTCAAGTAGTCTATTATTACTTTAGTTAGATAAAAGCTGGCTCTTTTCTCTTGAATACGACTATTTTGTGATCATTTAAATTTTCAGCATATTTGAGGCTTTGATATAATTACAAAAGATTTAAATAGTACATACTTTCTTATATTTATCATTTACTGTTATGAAAATATGTTTAAAAATTAAAAATATGAATAAATTTTATTTTAAGGGGGCTTAAGCTACTTATCTTCATTTTTACATTTTGGTTATTTATTTATTTCATTTGATATATGTAAAGTATTATAATTTGTGTTAAAGTTTTAAATTGCACAGATCAAGTAAAAATTTTAAAATATCTACTCAGAAATTTTATGCATTTACTTAATAATGAACCCTTTGAAAGTTTGAGAACCGCCAAATGTTTTAATCATGGAAAAAATATACTGTTGATTTTTCAAGTGTTCTGTTTTCTGAAAACTCTCGGTACGTTTTAATGAGGTTATCACAATAGGATAAATGTCACTAGACCCTTCGTAAGCTTCAAGAGGCAGAAAAAAGTCAATAATACTGTAAGAATTTAACAATACTTTGTATATACTACCAAACATTTTTAAATACTAAAGTATGGGGATAAAATGGGGAATAAGACTTACCCGGACTTGGCGAAATTTATCCAGTATGACATAACCGCTTCAGAAAGTGACATTTCAGATTTGGAATAATTTTTTGAAAAGTGTGACAACGTTCCCACTAGAGGAGCTCCAAATAGATAGGCTAAATCTTCCCCATGAATGCATCCATGTCTTTGAGGGTAATCCCCATTTTCCGTTTGGTAACCGAAGACATAAAAATATGTTTTCGATTTAGTTTTCGAGTGAAAATTCCCGGTGCGTATGATAGGAGCAACAGTTAATCCATCACCTAAAGCTTCGAGAGTTGCATCCAGAATACTGACTGGATGCTGAACAGGTCTTGTCCAGTCAGTGTACTCATTCACTATGGTTAAAAAGATCTCTTGCATGTGATAGTTGAAAAGATTTCTCACTAAAGTTCGAAGCAACCTATCTCTTCTATCGGGATCGATACCATGCTTCTCTTCATTTGATGATAAATGGTAAAAATTCTCAGCCCTTGTAACTCCAAATAAAAGATCATACTGACCAAATAAACTGTCTTTTTCTTGCATTGGTGTTAAAGGATCCACTGGTATCACAATCCCATCCACCGTGGGGCCAAATGCTGAAAGATGTTCTGGCACAATGAGCTGAACTTTCATAATATCTTCCAGTGGTCTTTGTCGCATGCAGTCTAACATAGGAGCAGTTTCCGCTGTAGGACAGTTGAGTGTAGCTGATACTTGTCTACCATATGTTAAAGCATCATGTGCGATTGCCCATGGACTGAGGGCAGATCCACTCTGCATAACAGCTCTTTGGAACAAACCTAAAAGGAAAATTAGGAAAGGTTAAATATATACAAAAATATTTTAAGCATTTCAAAAATATTTCTTTATCATTAAAAACAACATTTTTAAAAATAGGGGCTTTTAATCAGCTTCTTCAAAGACATAATTTTCATAAGAATAATTACTAAGGCTATAACAATTTATTATATTTTTATATTTAATACAAATAACTCCGTAAAATTACAGATTTGGCATTGCTTATCTCATTTTTTTATCTGCCAATAACGAAAATGAATTAAACTTGAATAATATTCATTGATAATTCAAAATCAAATAATTTTTAACAGGATAATGACACGTATTTTGAATAATTTCGCATCTCTCTCTATATTAGGTGATGCAATTCATTTATGTATTAGCTCATCTTGAGATATTTACATCGTCATATTTGTTTAATCAGATTTTTCCACGTAATGTAAATTACCTAGGAAGAGAATCATGTTGAGAAAAGAAGAAGCCTTTCCAATATACCGAATTATTTCTATACCGGAATGTAAAATCTACAGAAAAAATTCGTACTAATCTATGTTACAAATATTTTAATAACCGAAATAAGTAAAAAGGCATTCAAATTCTATTGGACTGATTGAACAGTATTTCCCTTATTTCTGCAAGTCACGATAAAAAAAAAGGGATTTTCATTTACTCAAACGTTTATCTAAGTTTAATCTGTTATGTACTGTTCTTTTAACGTTGATCAGCGGTTAGAAATCTTTAATTTTATTAATTTCTTTAAAAAGGAGCTATGAGAAAATCAGAAAAAGAACTGCTTTTTAACCAAAAAATTCCCCTTTTCTATTGTTTTAAATTCTGTTTGCTTTAATAGTTGAGTCCCCCTTACATATCTTCTGAAAATATTTAAAATCCGATTTTGTGTGCCTAACACAGATGCAATGCTTCGTGAAAATGCGAGTCTAAAAATAGCGTCACGGTGAAACTCTAAAATTTTCCTCTGTGGACCTCTGCCGCATAGAAATTATTGATAACACGTCAGAACACGTCAGTGTTATGTTATAGCATCTCCCCTACTCTCAATCTACTTCCTAAAAGCATCATTTCTCTCTTTTCTTATTCTAACATTTTATAAATTTCGAAGAGTTTTTATACAATAGGGAATAAACTGTATTAACTGAAAAACTTTCTCCATTAAAATATTTTTGTAGATCTCTTTCATTTTAGTAAAGTTTTTAAAATGTTTATTTATACTTTAAAAATAATATAGGTTATTTTCCATTTCCGAGATTAAAAAAATAAGTACATCTTTTTGTTCTTTTCTGATGCACGGATGTTTTACACGGGAATTTGATTCCTGTATTTATAAGAAAAATGTATTAAGGGGCAAGTATTTAAAATTACATTTTTAACGCTTGTTTTCAGAAGAATTTTATATAATTTTATTATATATATGGCGATAGTGGGCATACTTTTGGAAAAATTTAACTGAAAAATTGATATTATTACTTTATTAGATTATAAAGAACAGCAAGACTGAGATGCTAAAAATTCTTTAGTATCCCAGTATTCTAAAACAAACTACCACAACATACAATATTCATTAATTTTGCCAAATTCGAAACACTTTTTTATTTAAAGAATATTTGAAAATCTTTGGGTGAATTTCTGTGTAGTAAAAAGAATAAAATTAAATAAAAATTAAGAAATGCTTTTATTTAAACCTATACTAAAAAGTAAAAAATATTGTTTCCACTGTTCATCGTATATAAATAAAATTGAGCGTCACAGAAACAACCAAAATTTTTCTTTTACCGCAACTTAACATTTTAAAAATTTATACATTTCGAAAATAAACTATGTTGGGTGGTCTTATTATACAATTGCTCTGTAACTTAGCTTAATATACCATCTTAAAAGTTTTAGCATACATATGTTAGAATTTTAAAATAATAAGATGCATAAAAGTGAATTTTTTAATTTCTGGGACGTACAATTTTATTTCTCGGCAACAATCAATTTTACTTTCTGATAAGAAAAATTATTTGCTTTTCAGTACATTTTGAAAATAAAAGCTTTCCTTAAAAAATTAAAATTTTATTTCATTACGGTTATCTTTTGATGCCAGAGAGACTTAAAAAATACAATCCAAATATTCATTAATTTAATAGCAAACTTGTTGTAAAAATGATTTTCATTCCTTTTATATATTTGATAAATAAAAATATATGAAATTAGTAATTTATCTGATATAAACTTTTTTAATCAGATAAAAAATGCAAAAATTTTTAAAAACATTTTGTATTACTCACTTACATATTTCAAAAATAAGATTAAATTTGTTATAGGTATTTCATTGTTGGGTAATCTTATTAAATGAAATTCGACAAAATACGAAATAAGAAATAAATGCAGAATAAATGGAAACTATTGCCTTTTAAATGCAGGTAATTGTTGAGAATTAAACTGTCATGAGAGAAAAATGAATATACTAAGTCAAGACATAAACTTCAAGTGGGTACTTCATAAAATTTAACAATTAATTTATCCTGTTAAGGATTTTTTCCTTTCTAAATACTACATAAAATTGTTTAAGCGCATAAGGATTAGCTGAGTGAAAAGATTTCTAACAATAATAATCGCCATTTCGGAAGCATTATAAAAACATTCCAGTCAGCGGTCGAAAAATATTATATAAACATTAATCGTCTTGAATCATTGTTTTAATAAACCTTATTTTTGCCCTTTTGTCAGAGATAAATTTCCTATTAAAACTGTACTTCTGGGTATTTTTAATTGACAATTTCAAGGCATATCAATTAAAATGTAAATGATGTTAGCTTTGTTCGAATGTTACGAGGAAAAACGTTCTAAGCAAACTCATTACTTTTCTTTTCGATCGATTATCGTGAGAGGTGGGAAAAAATTAAACTGCTTTTAATTCTTAACTCTACATGTGTATATATTTAGGAATCGGGGAAAAGTTGAAACGTACATAACATAAAAATAATTTACTTTTCCTTTTAAAAGAATATATATATAACTAAGCCTTTCAGAAATTCTGAAAATTTAAACATATTTTTTTAATCTTTTACTTTCAATTTGTATGTATTCTTTCAATTTAAAATTATGCTTTATAACCAAACTTCTATTTATAAATTTATTCTTTATTTTTAAGATATCAGGAATGTTCTGTTATTAGAAGTTATTTTCTTGCTTTAATGACATTTAATTATCTTTAAATTTATACCTACAATAATTTGATTATACGAATATATTAATAGTTGCATATTTTATTAATCAGTTATTTCTGTTTAAATTAGGCATGAAATGAATGGCATTAATTTGAAAATATTAAAAAATATAAAATTAGTGAAATACTTTAAAATTGCTATTCATTAAAAGTATTAGAAAAATTTTAAATCGAACATTTTTCACTTCTTTCAATTTCTGTATACAAAATAAATTGTTAATTTAATTTAAAATTGAAATGATTAAATTAGTAAGGCATTTTTTTCAGTACCAGAGATCCCGACTTTGAATATACCACGGTTCAAATTATATGATAGTAGTTCAGCCTTTTTAAACAGTAGATCTCAATCAAATAAACCCTCTCATAGGCTAATAACTATAAAACCAACTAGAGTGAAATCTAATTATAATATACAGAAAAAAATTTAGTTCTGCTATTAACTTTGTTGGTGTCTGTTTATGGTAAGAAATTCAGGTTTAAAAGAAATTTAATCTAGAAATATATTGCAGTTGTTTTTTTTATTTTAACTCTAAACATACCATAACCGGTGAAATGACCAGTAATGTAAAAAATTCGATGGGTAGTGATTTAATATAGAAATAAAAGAAATACGTATGTATTAAGTGAATAAAATGAAATAAGTAAAACAAATAAAATAAATAATAGAAAAGAAATAGGTATGTAATAAATGCTGTTGTGTTTAGCGTTAAATAAGATAATACGTCTGACAATGAAATCCAACAATACTTAAAATAGGTTGAATAATATATAACTATAAACGAAGAAAAAATAGATAACGCTTGAAAATAATAAATGTAAATATTTTTTGTTATTTTAAGATTACTAACATTCTCAAAATAAAATTTCCATCCTACCTTGAAAATACAATTATTTGCTTAGGATTGGATATTTACAACATTTAACAAAAGTGGTAAATTATTTCTTTTCAGTCCTCCATGTGTTTTAATTAAAATATCCAGTTAAATGTTATCGAATCACACATATATTTTTTTTAAATTTTGATGGTAAAGCGTTCTAAAATATATTGAGGAAATATATAAATATAACTTTACATAGTTACGGGCTAAAAATTCGTATAATTAAAAGTTCTAGTTTTATCAGTCACGCAAATTTCTCATTTGTTTCTACAAAAACACTTATTGCAATAAAATTTTAGTAGTTTGTATCCAAAATACGTTATTTTTGCAGTGCATTGCATGGCCTTTAAATACTGTGAAAAATATGAAAATAAAAATATACTTTTTTTACATTTACATCTATTAAAAGTACCCAAATCTTGGAATTCGTAATTCAGCGATTTCAGTGAAACATGTATGCGAATGTACTAGATATTAAACTGCAGATATAGATGAATTATTTCTATACCATTAATTTTTCGTATACTTTATACGTAAAATAAAGTTAAAAATTGAGGTCCATAATTTAATTTACCATAACTATTCAATTAACAAACCAAGTAAAATATTTAACAATGAGAGTAAGATGAGGTTTTCTAAAAATCTATTGAATTTTATTTCAAACTATGTTTGGATGTAGAAAATAGGACATATGACAAATGTATTTTTCTTGTCCAGAAAGGAAATATTTTAGAGACCAACATAAAAATTAAGAACATCATTTTGTTTTTTCAGTTTTATCTCATATTCAGTGTTTATAATAAAAAAAATTATTTTTACAGTAGTGAAAAATTTTAACACTACTTTTAATAGCTAGGGGTTGTAAAAAAATAAATATTTTAAAATTTATTTTATTACATTTATTATAGTAGAAAATACATTTTTCTACTTCTTTTACAGAACTAGAAAAATAAATAAATTTTTATGGTAAATTAGCAAATATAAAAGTATAAATAGATTTTACTACTCTATGTTTGACATTTATACTTCTAAAACCTATTATTTATATACTTTTGGAATTGTCACAATCTTCTTTATGCTTTCAATTTGTAACGGAAAATTTGAAATTTCGAACCATTTTTAGTTGTTCGCCTTTAAAGTTTTTCTCTTCAGATTTTTAGAGAGCATTTCGAGTAGAGTAAATTATTTCTGAAGGCAGAAAAAGCCGTACTAAGCAATTCGACATAGATAACGATTTTATTCTTAATAATCATAAATAATAACCCCTGAAAATTTTTTTATTCAATTTTGTTTGCTAGTGTACAAGCATTTAAAGCGAGTTAACCTAATGTGAAAAGTGTACCTTTTTACAGAAGGGATTCGTTGACTTTATATTCGATATTATATTTAAATATTTGAAAAATTCATAGAATGCTTAGTTTAGCAGACTAGAGGTATTTGAAAAATCAAGAGACTTTAAAAATACTCAAAATTTTAAGGTCTAAATAATTGGACAGATATATACCATATAATTTTGCAAATATTTGATCCAGTTTAATTACAAAAGTATTTAGCGATATAGCGATATAAATATTGTGTAGTACCAATTGAGACGTTGTTATTGAAAAGGGTCCCCCAAACCAAATATTCCAATGAAAACAACCAAACTTTTTTGAGAAACTTTAATGAATAAAAAACAAATATTCATAGAAAAGTAATATTTTAGTTTGAAAAACTGAAAATACTCAACTGTTAGTCATTAAAACATGGTAATTGGAATTAGTCTTGTTTAAACTGCAACTTTCGCTCCTCCTGTTAGAATGAAGCTAAATGGTCTACCAACTGCACTTAGCGCTGTTAGTCCAAGAACTGCGATTCTTTTTAATGACAAGAAAATGTTTAGATTTTTTGATAATTACACCTTTTTCAATCTAATTGCCACAATAGTGTATTCATGAAATTTTTATAATACTATATGTCAGAGGTGGCCAACTTCTGTGGATACATGACTAACCGCTTTCTCATAAAAGGGAATCACTATCTCTTGAACTCAGAGGCGTAAGTATAGCTTTCCCCCTGTTTTGCGAATAACAAGACCATTACAGAGGAGGGTAATTCTTTCAAATTTCCCAACATTGCAATTATCTTTTCTTTTCTTTTGTAAGTTAACTTTGTACATTTTACCCTATTCATGGGTACAATGTGCTAGGATTTCACTTCAGATTTTTGAATTAAATAAAAACTGATCGATTATTTAAAAATTGTTACTTAGAAATTAGTGAAAAAAGTTATAACAGAAAATTTATATAACTCGCTCTTTAGTTATTGATTAGAGGTCTAAAAGAGTTGTTCTTAAGTTCTAATGATATTATTTCATATTTTAAGTACGTTCAAACTATAAAAAGATAGACGGACTATGCTTTCTTTACAAAGTGGAATGAATTTTTCTTATATGTCACTGATGTCATTTAGTATGGTTTATTTATTTATTTATTCTAGAATCAACCATCCTTTCTATTAGGAAACTAAAGATTCTAAACGTTTTTATAATATGTGTCAAAAGTTAATACATAACTTCGTGTTAAAATAAGTTTAAGGATATCTATTATTCTTGATGGAAGGAAGCTATGAAGCTAGATGTTTAACTAGATAGCCTCATTTTTATAAGCTGAATTCGAAGCACTCTTATTTTCTTACTTCTTTCCTCTAAATGTCACAATGATTGATAAATATAGTGTGGTTTATTCTAAGCATGTGTAATTTAAAAGTAATATTGCATTAACTAACGAAATAATGTGACTTATAAAATTCTTCCTAAACAATATTGATCACCGTAAATTTATCAGAATGAAACAAATGTCACTTTTAAAAGTTATTAATGTTAATCAAAGTAGTTGGAAAAAGTATCAAGAACACGTGAATCCCATTCCTTTATATAGGCGCTATTTAAGAACTTCTTCCTCTAATATTAACCTTTATAAAAATTACTTTCCCTATGATTAACTATTGGAAATATTTGAATTTATTTTAAAATATTTATAACTATTTGAATTCAATGTAACAGTGTTATCTAACTTCTTTTCAAAAATTTTTGGGGTAAGAAAGACTTCCTAAATTAATTTTTTAAAGCTATGCCACAATATTGCTCTCAAATTTTTAACAATTATTAAAATGAAAAATCATTATTATATGAGTCACTTTTATTAAGAGGAAGTTTTAGTTATTTTGATTTTTTCAAGTAGATATAATAAAGTCAATGCCTCAAATGCACCAAAAAATGTCTGTCCAAAACTGCAGATGTGTAACTGGAATAATATTCTATGAATAGTAAAATATTCTGAAGCATTTCTGAGGTAAACTAATGTTAAGACCTTGTAGTTGGTGCGGCATTCACTGACAAGGCAAGTGAATGTCTACTTATGTTGTGGTGTCGTTAGACTCATAGTTCAATCTTTGGCACAGATGCATTATAGACGCCGTATTTTTTTCTCGCCAAACTTGGCGATTTTAATGGGGCGATGACTGGGTTGCTGTATATGCCCTAACTTTGGTGGGGGGATATGGAAGCTCCAATATGTTCTTGGATCCTATTGGTGCAAGTGACTTTTGACGTCATTACCTGGACCTATATGAAAATTTGCTGTTCTAAATGTTCTTAGCTGTTCTTTTCGTTCCAGACGCTGAGTGGTAAGGTGTCACCTACGTTAGGTAAGTAATTTAGTTTTGGCGGGTGTTTCCAGAAATTTGCATCTTAGCTGCTATTTTGGTTTACATTCGCCTAGATCAGGTAGTTTTTTTTTTTTTTTTTTTTTTTTTTTTTTTTCTTGTTCTTATCATTTTCTGGGATTTAGTATTTCAGTTATGGTGGGTGTAGTTATTTCGGTTCTTACTATTTTTATTCTAAATCAAACAAGATGATTTGGTTTGGAACATTTTGTTTTTGTTCATATCATTTTCTGGGATTTAGTTAATTTAGTTATGACAAGTGAAGTTATTTCGGTTTTGAAATTGTTAAAAAATATCAAAATAGTCTAAACCAAACAAGATGTTTTGGTTTGGAGCATTTTGTTTTTGTTCTTATCATTTTCTGGGATTTAGTTAATTTAGTTATGACGGGTGAAGTTATTTCGGTTTTGAAATTGTTAAAAAGTATCAAAATATTATAACCAAACAAGATGCTTTGGTTTGGAACATTTTGATTTGTTCTTATCATTTTCTTTGATTTAGTTAATTTAGTTATGACGGGTAAAGTTATTTCGGTTTTGAAATAGTTAAAAAGTATCAGGATATTCTAAGTTAATTGGTTTGGAACATTTTTGTTTAGTTCTTATTTTCTGGGATTTAGAAATTTAATTATGGCAGGTATAGTTATTTCGGTTCTTACTATTTTTGAAATTGTTAAAAAATATCAAATCTAAATCTGAGGGTTTTTTTTTTTAAGGGAGGTGGAGTGTTGAAAAATGATTCTGGCGCTACCCTTTCCAATTTTCATTTGTTATTAAGTTTATTTTGCATTTCTTTTATTACAAGGAGGGGGGGGGGTAAAATGTTATATTTTGTGTTTATTCTGTTGACACATATCATAAATATTACTAATCTGTTATTTATTTTTTTAATAACGTAAAAAATGATGATTATTATGCTAATTTTATTTTAATAATGCTTTAAATTGTTAATCTGTTTTTTCCTTTTAAAATTTAGTTTTGTTAATGTTGTGTTTCAAATATGCCACATGACCTCCACCACGTTTTTTTTTATGTTTTTCTACTTGGCGATTTTTCTAATCACGCGTTTTTCAGTTGGTCGCCAAAAAAAACATGGCGGACGGGACCGGCGTCTATAATGCATCTGTTCCCAATCTTTTATAAACCTAGTGACCTCATGGCAACCTTATGTTTGTATCACGTTGTCGGGACTGAGTGCAACCGGTACCGCCTATCGAATTTAGCACTCCTCCCCCTCCTTTCCACCATTGGGTCCGTCTATTTCAATTAGAGGGGGTGGGGAATGACATCCGATTACTTTACCCACTAGAAAACTCATTTAGTAACACCTTCTTTAAATATCTGATTATCATTTCAGGAAAGCCAAATCCCGAAATCAGTTCCGTGCTGCTATGCTGCCCTAAAATCATTTTCGTCACTTATGTTATACCAAACTTTAATCTTAAATTTTCTTACTACCACGCCGACACTGCTCATAATTTGGAATCTCATTTAGTATATAATTTTGAACTTCTTTAACTTGTAAATATTTTTTCTTAAACTTAGTGGTAATTTAATTTTTCTGCTTTTATATATTTACGAAAAAAACTAAAAAATTTATTATGGAATAGATTCTTGCATCCGCAAAAATAATTTCTTAGTTTTCTTTTTCACGTATTTTTTAATTTTTATTTTTTATCTTAATTTAATTGTTTCGTATAAACTCTTTAGGGCCTGTAAATACTTTATTTATTTTAGTAAGACTTTATTTTAGCAAATTAAATTAAAAAGCTATCAATTAAAAATCTATTTTTATTATAATTGTTTCACACTTTTATAATTTTTTCTTAACTTTACCAACGTTTGACTCTCATCCGATGATCATCACTGGGTTTTCGGCTATGTCCCAAGCAAGTTTCAATTCAGTACTCTGCAAATACCGCAAAGTCAGACAAGGAACAAAGACAAAAACAATGTTCACGATTTTCTCCTATCTAAACGATACAATGACCGCAGTTTTCAAAGCGTATTCCTTGGGTCGGATATACTTGAGTTTTTCATAATGTCACAGTGTAATCATTGCAGAATATTGCGATTTAAATTAAATAATTTTAAAATTTTCTTACTATTATTTGAGGCAACCAGTAAAAATAAGATTTTTATTTCCAACCATTTTTTCCCAACTTCCTCAATTTCCTTAACTTCTAAACTAGCAAAGAAAGAAAACGAGAGACTGCGGTGAGTAAGAAAATGTTTTATAAAAGATTCAACTGCAGTCGCACTCCAGTGTTCCAACTAAAATTGTTTATTCATATGATTTTTGGTCTTACATCTACATACGTGTTTAAAAATTATTTCTGAATTATTTAATGCTAGAAGAATTAAATATAACCTTTATATCCTATTTTACAGTCAAAATTTATGCACCATTATACAGTGGCAAAAAGTTGAATTATGACGGCGAAAACACAGCCCTGTATAGCTGCTTTCTCATCAATCAAAGGAATTTTATTTTGGTTGATTTGTTTTCATTACTTTTCTCCTGTATTTCAAATTTTTAAAAGTTACGATACATTTTCTGACGAGTTTTACTTTCTAAAATATGAAATTCCTCATTTCTACTGAAAATGTTACTCTCTTCAACCAAAGAGATGTAAAAACATTTTTCTCCTTGAAAATATGAGGTTTTATTTTGAAAGAGGAGAATTAAAAATCTATTTCTATGTTTTCAATAAAAAGAATTGTCAAAATGTCTAACATTCCAACTCACATTGAACATCCAGATTGATCTTATAATAATAGTAATAGTTAAAATGGAATTACCTAAAATATAACAACAAATATATAACAACTTCTATATTATAATTTAATATATACAGTTATAAATTCTTCACAGTGTGGTACAAGTAACTGGCAAATAAACATCTATCTTTTTATTATGTGTATTATAATCATATTAAATTATGATATTACATCGATTTCCATTAGACCTGTGGTAAGCCTCAATAAGGTGTGAAAGCGTTTCCAGAATAAGAATATGAAAATTTGACTTTAGTTAAGAAGAACATGCCAATTAAATATCCATTTAGTTAGTCGGTTTGACGCAGGATTATTAATACACATATAATATGTTCAGTTCTACTGTTTTATTCAGATTCATTTATATCTTAATGTAAGAAATTTTAAAACTTAACCAGTTTTATCTTCAGATAAACTTTGTTTGCAAGATTAAGAATTATCTAATACATATTTTACAGGCCGTGGAATATAAAAATGATACTCGTGTACTACTATACGACGTCGGCCATTAACGTTAATATTTCTTATACAATGTACCGCTGTTTAACCTGAATGTACAAACCATTGGATCCTCCAAGGCAAATGCGTTTCTTTTCACCTTGTCCAATTTTTCCCCCATGAAAATTGGTTTTTACCGTTAGTTCGTCGAGGTAAGTTGTGTTCTCAAAACCAAATGGTAAGTCCATTTTTACTGCAAATCCTTATTTTAATAACTTTCTACGTTAGCAAAACACAAATACAATCATATAAAATCCAGAACTAGTAGATCATGTTTAACTGATACTATTCTGTCTAGTACATTTTACATAATTCTTGTGTTGTTGGTGGTGCTGATGAGTGGTTTACAAAAATGTAAACAAATATAACATATACAGTACTTATATATTAAATTCACATTCTCATGCAGTTATCTGGACTTCTATGAAACAAGGTTCGTGAGTCGGTGGCTAACATCGGTGTCTTCTAAATTCCTCTTCAGAACGCACCTCTGCTGCGTTCTCCCGAAGATTGCGCCTGCGGCTTTCCGGGCGCGATCTGGGCACTTCAGGGGTGATCGGCTATACTTGCTATCTGCTCAACACCACCGGGGAAAGCCTGGAGGGCTTCACGGCCTTATGATCCCGGATCGATGCTCGATTGTAACTAAGCTAAGTATAGAAATTTACGGTTAAACCCCTAACCAATGTCACCCAAACTGAGTTCGGTTCAACTAAAATGTAAAAAATCTGTGGTGATACGGACAAAAGCAAAATGAAAGTTTCTATCAGTTCATAGCAAAGTGAGTTCATTTTTTTTTTCGATCATATATTTAATATGCAAGCAATATTTCCACAATATATGACGGTACTATTTCTTCACGTATATGTTATACAAGATCCCTTTTTCCAGTATGTATAGATAAGTTTGTATGAGAAATATGCACTTAAATTGGTGGTATTTTTGAAAATCCCAGTATGTCTGGAGAAGTAGTTATACTGTTGGTAAATCAAGTAAGCAAAGGTTATTGCTTCGGTCACCGATTATTATCCATCTATATATTTGGATGGTGTACTTACACAGTGTTCTACTAACCTAAGAATACTAGAGCGTGCAAATAGAAAGGATTTACCGGTTGATTTTAATTAAAATTTCTAAAAAAAAATTTTCTCTTCTTTTCAACTAAGACATAAAGTGAAGCAAGCAAATTTATGTTAAAATACGGCCATTCTTGGAACTTAAGACTTTAGTCATAACAATCATGAAAATAGAAGTAACGTATTTATTTTTTTCGTTTACCGAGGCAACCGTTTTCTGAACTTTTGGAACACAATTAAACATCGAAACACTTTTTTTCATTTTATACATTTTTTCCGAAATAAATTCAGCATTTAAGGGGATAAGCATTATATGACATTTCTGTAACTGACTAGCTCGAATATATAACAGATGTACTTCTTGACATTCCATTTTAAAAAGTAACGAAAGAGTTGAAGTGGGGAAAAGAAGGTAGACTATTTTTTCTTTATAACTTAAAGACACAATCCTCAGTATAGTATTTAAAACTAACTGATAAAAAAATTTTGTGTTCTTGTTGAAAATGTGATTTAAAGAAGTAATATAGACCAATATTTGACTAAGCCCAATATTTTTAATTTTAAAAAAGCTAACTGTCGCAAAATGTATATTTAATAGTACTTTTCAGACTCTATCTGAAAATTATTTCTATTCATTAAGAACATAAAATTTAACAGTGATTATAAACTGCTTCACTTATTAAAAGTACTTCTGCTGACTAATTATTTAAAAGAAAATTTACTTGACATATTAGTCTTCAAGAACATCATTTGAAACAGAGATTAAAATCACGAAAATTATAGTTCTAAAGTATTTGTCACTTTTTTTTTTTCACTAAATTCAGTTTTTAACATTTTTTTCGGAAATTAGAATTTCGATAGAATTATTAAAATCCCTTTAAGACATGTCAAAAGTTATTGATATTTAACTGCTGGAAGGGATCATATTAAATCAGATATAATTTCTTTATTAGAGTTACCAAGATAATTCTCTTGAAAATGAAATACTAATTATGTCTCTACTTTTGTGTTACCAGGTACTAGATCGTCCTCGATGAGATTTACAAAAAAAGCTCTCTATGACTTCATATTTATAGAAAAAAAAATTTACTAAAAGCAATTAAATTTTCTAGTAACAAACTGCAGGACATTCATATTTAAAGAATAAATTTCATTCCCTGAGCATTTTTAAACAAATCATTACTTTGAGAAATATATTAACCTAGAGAACTTTATTCCATTCGGTTAGAATAAATTCTTGTATAGTTCACTAAAAAATGTGTTCTAATACTACCCTTAAGGTTTAATGGTGAAAATGAAGAAAAGTTTAATTATCTGTACGTAGGCATATAAATGTATAAAAAAGATTCCTGTTTTAAATTATGAATTAGACAGTAGTTTAAAGAACAATTCAGTTATTGTAATCATATGTTTGATCGACAAATAGGTTGCAAGACTTTTTTTTCTTTTCTTTTTTGCTTAAATGCAATTAATGCGAAATTCTGTACCGAAGGCAAGAATGTTATGGATTTGAAGAACAGTTTTTAATAACGACTGCTCTTATTACGCATTTTATATTAACTGGAAAATAAAATTTTACTTTAGCTTTATTTTATTTTTACGATGAAAAGTATAAAAATTGGTAATCTCTGGTATTTTGTAAGAAACTTTTTTTTTTAAATTGATCTATAGAGAAATCTATGGAACTGATATCTCTATATATTTGTATTTTGACAAAGATGGAACAATATAGGAGATTAAATAAAAACAAAGATCTCAAATAGAATAATTTGTATAATGATGGGTGATGCTACCTTATACTAGGTTAGGCTTGAAGTACACTCTTAGAGGAAAAAACAACAACGGCGCAACAAGAAGATTTAATGCAAATTGGACACTAATTGATATGTATACAGGTTTCAACGAAAAATGCAAAATTTTAATGTTTGGTATCCAACGAATGAACGTGAATCGCTGCAACCGCATCTTATCTGCGCAACTCGCAGGGTATTTAAGGGGAGAAATTACCATTCCAAGTCATAAGTTCTTTACGAATTTCATTCCATGGACATATAGATACGCAAACGATATGAGTAGATGTCAGCATTTGAGAGAAAATATGTAGTTGGGCTAAAGGAAGTCAGTTTTCTATTTGGTGAATCACTCGAAATTTCGGTATGACTGATGCCACTATTACACGATGTTGGGAGGAATGGGTGAACCATAGCCGAACACAGAGTCAAGAAGAAAGCAGTAGGTGTAGAGAAACGATAGAACGTAAGGACCGAACAATCGTCAGAGCGGCAACCACAGCCCCAGATACATCCTAATCCTCGATTGTACGTGCAATTAGTGCTTTAGTGACAGCAATCACCATTCATAGGTGGCTCAGAGAAAGGGGACTGAGGTGAGGGCACCCCTTGCACTGATTACCATTGACCTTTGTGCAACGACATGTCCGTTTGCAGTGGTGCCGGGCTCATTCGAACTGAAATATCACTGACTGAAGTAGAATAGTCTTCAGTGATGAGTCCATCTTTGAACTGAGCCCCGATCACCAGGGAAGTGTCTGGAGACGCCTTGGACAACGGTGGCCTGCCTGACTGAACCACTTGACTGTCTTCCAGCATACAGACCAGCAACGAGTTAGGATGGTCTGGGATGTCATTTCATTTCATAGTAAGAACCCTTTGGTTGTCATCCGTGTTTACTTTACAGAACAGTGGTATACGAAATTCTACGCCCCATTGTGTTGTCCTTCTTGTCAGACCATCATGGGCTTCCATTTCAGCAAGATATTGCCAGGCCCCACACTGCGTTTGGAGCATTATACCCTCAAATGTGCTCGGGATTTTGACGATCTAACTAGCCAGTTGCACAGAATTTATTGCGCTATGCCTCAGGAGGACATCAGTGACCTCTATCAATCAATGCCGAATAATTGCTTGCATAGTAATGGCCACAGGTAGACAAACGTGTTATTGAACTTTTCACTTTGTGAAGCTCTATCACTTGAATAATTCATCCAATTTTTTTCAAATTGTAATCATTTGTTTTTCTGTGCATGTACATCACGTCTACTGATTTTCGTCCTATTCAGGTGTGTCGATTTTTTTTTGTCTAAGAGTGTATATTTATTTGAAATTCGTTATTAATCTGTTGAATACTTGTCTCAATTTGAAGTAAATTTTAAATTATTAAAATATCACATTATTAAAATATTAAATTATTTTTAAACTGTCTAACTGGCATGCTTGTACACTACAAATAAACGAGCTTTGTTCATCAGCGGACATACAGCTAGCGAAGTTCGAAGAGGAAATCTGCATACTCTATCCCTTTGTTGGAATGCTAAATATGCAAAATATCAACAGCAAGAACAATAAATTTTTTTAAATAAATATTAAACAGCTAAAATAGGAGCCTTAAGACTAAAGAAAATGTGCACTTTACATCTACCAGGAAAACCTATACGGTCGAACTCTGTTACAATGTTTTCAGCCTATAACGCAATTTATAATGAACAAAAAGTTTTAGTCCCCCTGTTTACAAATGGTTTTTATGTCAATTTATTCTTTTATATCGAAACTCCGAAATCTTAGAAATTGAATGTAAGGAACATTTTCAGTCCACAACAGAATTTTTTTAATCGTATGTTTTGAAACTCTTCCGGAGATATGAAAATAGTTCTTTGTCTCGAATTTCAGATCGAAACGAGTGAAATTAAATAAGATTTTGTCCACGTAGATAATAAGATAAAACATGCTGGAATACTTTGTAATATTAAACATAGACTTTCATAAAATTTTCTTTGAATTCAACACTATTACAATTATTTCCGTATCAAAATTGTTAGAAATAGTTTCAGGTAAAATCATTTTTTAGTTTTCATTTTTAGTCAGTTTAGTTCTATTGCCATATAATAGGTCAATAAAATTGCGTACTAAATTGTTAAAAATTTAATTGATTTAGTCAATATAATTTAGTAAAGATTTTTAATCATCACTATTGAATTTCACCAATATGATCATCATTACTGACTACCACTATTTTTTCCTCACTATTGAATGTACTTATCAATACACTAGCTTAGAAATATATATTTTGTTAGATTCAACATATTTTTTAATCATATAGTACTACTGGATTTAGCAGATGGAATTTCCGATTCCATCAACTTCATTATAATAAAGGTTCGATCGCATTTAAAAAAATTATCTCTCATTTCTTATTTTAAAAATCTTTTTAATTATTTCGTCAATAAAAAGATGATTCCAAAATTTTAGTTCGAGTCTACTTGCAAAAATACGTAACTGTGAAATGATTACGATATTTATTAACATCATCCAATTTGACCGAGTGGAAGCAGATGAGATCCTACTGTGAGCCATTTTTAGCCTCTTGCTAGTGTCGACAAAATATAGTTCGGACAGCTCAAATGTGCACAATTTTTAATGCTCGAATTGGTTTCAGGAAGCAGAAAAATTAAATTTTCTCTTCTGATAAGGTCAAACTAAATTCATTTTGAAAGTACTGCATTGATATTTAACTTGTATGTCAAAATATTAAATACAGAATCCATGTGCTTAAAATTATGTTATCTGTCAAAATAAAAAATAAATCTTTGTTTATATATAGTACTGCAAATAAAGCACGAAAAAAAATTTCGAATTTTTAAGCATTTTTCTGAAATGAATACATAGTTAACATTATCTGCCTATTTTGCTCGGAGTCTTTCTTTATATTTTTCTACATTGCAGTACTTATATTTAAAAACTTACTTGAAGGGGTTGCATTTCGGTACTGGAGTTCGTAGGTTTGAATTCAAGTATTAGGCATGGATGTTCGTAGCCGTTTAGAAATCGGCTTAAGCATTAGGCCCCGATATCGTTAAACCAAACTAAAAACTTGAGATGTAAAGCCCAGGATGGTCCGAGTTTACCACCTCATCCTCTTTACACCTGTGGCTTTATTTATTTGTAATACGCACACTTTCAAAAAATGTTTGTGATCAGTAACGGTTTCGATCTTATATTTATAGCAATAACATTGTACTGAAATAAAATTCATATTCTTAAGATTCTTAACCAATAGCATCGTCGGTGCATTCATTTTCAATTTTGTGTAGCTATATCTTTGAGCTTGCATCCTCTTATATAGTATTCAAGAAAAACTTTTTTGAGCAAAAAAATTTGTGCAAATTTTAAGTTTTCTTTTTTTTTTCTTGATAACTTTTATATATCAAATGGTGATATTTGATTTTCTTCTAAAGTATGTGCTGTAAACAAAATACTAGCATTCAGTAGAACAATATTTAGAAATTTTCTTACAAAATTGGTATTTAATACTTAATTTAAACGTTCCCAACTAAAATATAGGAAAGTAACCACTTTTTAATTTAATCAACACATGAAACTATAATAAAAAGAGCTATTTTCTGTATTTAAATTATTAAAAAATGTTAAGAAAATAGAATAAAGTTGACTTAAATGCTATAATTTTATTTCTAAATAAACATAATGACTAAGACACCTGAAATAATTAATTTCTTTACGTATTTCAGTTCCTGAAGACGGTTCTTTCTGTAAAGTCATTTTGCCTTACTCTCCTGAACCTTGAAGAAGGAGCAAAAATTTCCAGTTTAAACTTTAAGAATGTTAATCAACGTTACATGTCAACACACAACTTAAAGGTCAAGCGAATGTCATTTGAAACTTGAAAAGTTAAAAGCCATGTACAAGAATACTTAATGACCTCTGAAATAGTCCAGTACTAGAACAATCGCGTAGAACGACTGGGAAACTTCATTAAATAATGCGGAGAGTAATAATTTAAAGCTAACTGGAAACGCAGGAAAAATTAATTTACTTTGTTTACTGAGAACTTTAAAAATCTTTCTATGCCAATGTACTCGGTTTAGAAGTGAAAAAGTAATAATTTAACAAAATTTTACATCCATTGAATTTGTGTAGGTATTTTAAATAGCATTTGCTCTTAAACCAACAATATAAAAACTCTATTAAAAATGTTAAATTATTCAGTCAAAACTTATTTATAATTCCTTAAATATAATACCTTACTACCACAGTTTTATAAATGTTTTTGAAAGAACTCGGACGAGTGATGACCGAATGGGTATGGCGCTTTTGTTCAGTACTAGAGTCATTGGATTCGTAACTCCCTCATGGCATGGATATTTGAAGACATTTGGAATTGGCTTTAAGATGTACGTACTGGTCTCTTCATACTTTTAGTCTAACAATAAGTAGACGTAGCGCTAGAAAACAATCCCTGAAGAAACAGGCAGTTGGCTTTAAGACAGTGTATTCAATACCCATTGCTGGATGTTTATAGATACTTTAGAAAATCTTCTTTCAGGAGTGCGTCTAGGTATAATATATCATCGTGTAGTAAGAAATTCGCTTATAATGCTCAAAACTAATAAATGCTTCGTTGTTGAAAAAATAATGAAAATTTCATAATTTATTTATTAAGGTATTTTTTCTGTCATTCTTATAAAATCAAGAGCATGTAGTTAATATGGCTGATATCTTCTGGTTAGATTTTAAAGTGGTCTTTCAGATATACAGGATGTACATAAAGTATTCCACTTTCTGAATATGTGAGCTCAAAATTTAAATGAATAGCACTGTTTTAGGCTTTGTCATATAAAGTCCGAAATATTTTGTATGCGTATGTTAGATAAGTAGATCGTATATATCTGAGCAGCGAACAGATTCCATGGCCATCAACTTGGTGAATAGAAAGCTACTTGGATGTCCACCGGATCCTCAGTGGAACCTGAATGGGATTTAAATAGAAATAATTTTCGGATTGAAAGTTTAAATGTTGCATCTGTTTAAAGCAATATAGATAAAAATTTGAGACTTGTTTCACGGATTATTTTGCTTTTGATTGGTACATAATTGAGACTTTTCTTTTGGGAGTTTGAATCTATATGCCAGTTATAGCCCAGTTTTGGAATATATCACATTCTCTTAGCTGTTTACTTCTTAACTGCAAATGTTTTATTAGTATGAGTGAATTTCGTTAATTAGTTCGTATGTCTATGTATAACCTTGGGATACATAGAGGGGTTAATGTAACTCAACTTTAAGTTAAAAAATACTTTTTTCCATGGTTTTAGCTAATTATTTTAAAAACAAATTTACTGTTATGAGCATTAATGTCATTGAAATGAATTTGTATATTTTATCCTACTCCCCACGGAAATCGACTAATGAGCTACAATAAAAAACATCTTCGTCTATAATACGAAATAAGAGTTGACGCAATATCTAATAAGCGTATTTAAAAGAGTAGTTTCTAACGGATATCGCCTACTGAATATGTAATATATAGCGTTAAACGCTTGATTTAATTCTGAAATATTTTTCACATATTTTCCTACCTCTAGCCATCGGAGATATCATCAGCAAGTTGACGAAAGCAGCTCCATGACCTTGTCCAACAATTGTCACATTTTTCGAATCGCCCCCAAATTCGCCGATATTCTCTTGAACCCAGTGGAGCGCCGCGACTTGGTCCATCAGTCCGTAGTTTCCTCTGGCCGATCCTTCAGTGGCGGGCAGGAAACCTGTTAAGAACAAGGTTAAAATATAGCAATAACTTGAAAGAATTAGTAGTTATATACATAATAAAACCATTAATACTTCGAAATACGAAAAATTTGACTCTATTGAAAACTGAATTCATTTTATAATTGGAGAGTTCTGTAAAGTTGGCACGACAGTTGAACATTTCGACTCTGATTAGTATCACGAAAGATACCACATTTCGCTATTTATAATTGAAACTGAGGAAAAAGTAATCAAATTAACAATCTTATAACGAATAGGGAAAGAAATAAAAAACAGTTTCAAAGTTTGAGATCTTTTCTTCTTAAAAAAACTCCCCTTTAGAAATTTCAAATTTTCCACACTCTTGTTTTTGTATTATTTCGTCGGTTAACAATTTAAAAGATATTAAAATCTTATTGAAGGGGTACTGCTTATATATAGGATGTTACGCCGATTACCCTTTGAGTTATATATGTATTACTGACATGGCAGGAAAAATTATTTTAATTACAGCTTATATATTTATATCGTTTCGGGTTTCTGCTCGGGAGGCTTGGGTTTAATATCAGAGTAAGGGTTGGAAATGTTTATGTTTTGGTCATATAGGAAGTGCGTTTAACTGCCTTTACGGTGCTAACATTATAAAATGATCGATGAAATTATTGTGCTGTAGATATAATGCTGAGTAAATGAGGCAAGAAATTAGAAAAGTATCGCCGCATAAAACTATTCGTTATATCAAATTATTTCTCGGAAAAGATTTATTAAATATTTAACTACAGCACCTCGAGCTTGTTCGGAAGTTCTTTCAAGAACCTGTAAGTTATTGTCTACAACCAAACATTTTTGCTGAAATTTTTATAAAAGTATTTCGGTATCAAAAGCTACGCTGCTACTAGAGTTTGTGAAATATAAATTCAAATTTAACACAATTTGTGGTAAGAATGATTTTATAACAAAAGAGTTTTATTATAATGAGTTAGTTTACAAAAGTTATCTTGATAAAATTAAAAAAAATATTTAATATCTAATTTTAGTTATGTGTTTAGTATTGTTAATATTATTTTTTTGACACACTATTGACGACAAATGATAAATATTATAACAATAGCTCTTTGAGTAAAATGACATACTTAAAAATAGTGTCCTATTTTCTTTTTTAAATTTTCAAATGATTTTTCTCTCTCTAAATCATCACTTTTGTGATCTTATAAGTTACGTTCAGGAACAAGGTCATGTATACACACTGCGAAACTACAGCGCCTCTTATTTTTGTCGATATTAACATATATAAATTTATATTTGCTTGAAATAACTGATTTTATAATCAGTACAATTAATATTACATATTTCAAAAATACAGGCTGCACATGAGTGGACGTCACTCACTAGAGATTATTTTTGACTTGCAGCACTATGTTTACCCCAGTGCCGAATCTTATGTATGATGTGCGTTCAAACATTTACAGTCGAAGTGAGCACAACTCGACACTGTTCATCACGCAGTTAGTTTTGTTGCTTGTACGTACTCATTCGTAATATTGATTGCGTTTACTCCATCGCTTTATACATTACAATATAAAATATAATAGAATTTACTTAGGTATGAGTTAAATTTTAAGTTATACACTGTCTACCAATAAGTATTTGGACACTTATTCAAATAACGATATCTGTGGTCCTGAGGTACGTCACGGCCTCCGCCGGTATATATCGTGTAGGACACAGCATCGGCATTAGTCGAATACAAGATGCCGCTCAGTTCGGAGCTCTCTGATTTCGAGAAAGGTATAATTATCGGGTATCATAAATGGGGCCGAATCTTAAAGGACATATCTAGCGATCTGAAGTACCCAAAATCGACAGTGGCTTATGTGATTAAGAAGTGGATGGTGAGCGGTGATTGTCGGAATGTGCCCCGAGTCGGCATACCAACGAAACTGGGAGATAGAGACCAACGAATGCTGTCCAGAGAAATTCGGAAGAACAGTACCCAGCCGATGGCTTTCATCCGCAAGAAGTTTCAACAGGCTTCCGGGAGTATTGTTTCAATGAATACCATTCGTAAGGAAGCACATCTGCTTGGTTTTCATGGTCGTGCTGCTGCCCATAAGCCTTTGATCACAAAGTACATCAGCGCTGCTCGGTTAATGTGGTGCAAAGCATATTGAAATTGGACCATAGATCAGTGGAAACGGGTTCTTTAGAGCGACGAATTACGGTTCACCCTTTACCGTTTGGATGGCAGGGTCTGGGTCTGGTATCTGCTTGGAGAACGTCTTCTGCCATAATACATTGTGCCAACAGTCAAGTTCGGCGCAGGTGGAATTATGGTCTGGGGGTGTTTCGCTTGGTATGGACTGGGATCCTTGGTCCCCATTCATGGTAATCTCAACGCCGATGCCTAATGTACTATTTTGGATGACAATGTGCTTCCTATGTTGTGACCGTTTTACGGGTTGGACCCCTATTACTTTCAGGACGACAATGACAGTTGTCATGTTTCGAGGTTAACCAAGGCTTCGTATGGTGCTAATGGAGTTCATCGAATGGACTGACCTGCCAGAGCCCAGACCTGAACCCTATCGAGAACTTCTGGGACGAGTTGGATCGCCGAATTAAGGGGTGCACTACCCGTCCGAAATCGTTGAAGGAACTTGTATGTCTACTGCAAGCCGAGTGGAAGACAAAACTACTAGCTGTAATACAAAGACTTGTGGAAAGTATGCCCCGGAGGGTTCACGCTGTAATTGCCTGTCGTGGAGGCTCTACCAACTATGATTTTCAAGAAAGTTAGTTTTTCTTTTCTGTCACAGGTTTTCAAATACTTATTGGTAGACAATGTATATATATCAAAATTAAGTTTCTGTAACAGATTCTCTATTTCCTTCCTCGAGAATTAATAAATCATACAAAATCATCTCAATCCTAATTTTGGCACTTAGTGGGGTAAATAGCTCTAATGCTCTAAAACCCTAAAAACAAGCCATACCCATGCAATTCAGTCCAATTCTCTATTATTTTAAAACTTTACTGTATCTATAATTTTTAATACTAAAAAATTTAAAAATACGTCAACTAGAAAATAATTTTGATATTTATCTTGCTATAAAATAATATAAATTGTTCGTAATATCATTGCAGTTCCCAGAATGAAATATATATTTAGCTTCAACTTGATGTAGATTTTTTTAACTAGATAAATTTGAAAACTTATCTCGTTCAATTCCTTTATTTAGTTTTGAAGGGTATATTTTATGATTTTTTAAGTATATGAGGCTACAAAAATGTTTTTAAATTAGCCTTATTAAAGAAAGATATTTATTTTAAAGTTATACTTATAAAAATTTATTCTTTAACGAGCAGAACATTTCATTTTTGAGGAATCGAAAAAAATGTATAATGAAGATTTTTCATTTTGAAAAATACTATTATTAACTCTAAATACGTTGAAATACAAATAAATCGGAATCTGATGCTCTCAAAATATACTATTTATAGAGTCATCTGAAAAGTTATGTACAAAATGTGTAAGAGAACGTTTTATTTTGAAAATGGGTAGTAATACAACATTTCATCAGGCTAATGTACAATAAGAACGGAGAGCAATTGAATAAAATTATTTTAAAAAAATCTTAGTAGTTCTTTTAAGTATGGACTACATGGCGTCTGCCCGAAAAAGCAGTTGGCGAGTTAGACTCGTCAAAGTCTAGAGTGGTACATGAAATGACAGACGATCAACACGTCACTGCAAATGGGTGACACGCTGAAGATGTTAAAAAGCATTTTTGTAACATATTAAATTAGAATCATAAATCAATCAACCCCATATATTTTAGCATCTGATAATCTGCTTTAAAAATTCAATTTTTGAAAATTTTTGTTAATGTTTATACTCAAATGAAAGTCATTCGTTGTAGTTTAACTTAGGGCTTTCAACGCTTTATTTGCTTTGATTCAACAATTTATCGTACTGTATTTATTGAGAATTATTTTATATAAAAGATATAATTCAACGAATAATATTAATTCTCCATCTGAAGAATAACTAAGTATTTTAACAGAGGGAATATGATTTGCGATATTCTTTATAGATGTTGAAAAATTGTATTAAATATTTAAATGGACTATTAATTCTGAGATGTATGAAATCTTTTCACAGTACGCATAAATAATTAAAACGAAGTATTTGATTTGATTAGTTCATCCGGGTTGAGTAAAAAATCACTACAAAAGGCAATTTATTAGGAGCTTAGGCAAACATTTATTAATATATTTATGTCTGTACAATTCTTACCTTCTGCAAATTACTGTTATGAAGATAAATTTAACGAAATACGATATGTATAGGCAAGCTAATTAGTATCTAAGCAGAGAATAATTTCTAATTGTCTGATGTTAACGGAGATAATTTAAACGATCTAAAAGTATTTTGTTAAACATTTGGGCAACATATTATTCTAATGTGTTTTTAATGAACAAGTTGCTTTTACCTGACAAATGTCAATACTTTCTCAGTTAACTACTTCAATTGTCGATATTGAAGCTATTTAACAAAAATGTATAGGGGCCCTATTTAAATCGACCCGGTTGATTAAAAGAAATTACGTACAATCTGAGAACACTTTGGCGAGGAAATTGGTAAATTATAATAACAGCAATCTTAAATCATGCATTTATGTATCGATAGCTTTCAAATAATTAGCGATAATAACAAACTGGACATCTTGGAGAAAATTAAAATATTGACTTTTCAGTAAATCACTGAAGTCGACGGAAAATTAAATGATTTATTCACTAGATTTTCTTCGACTAAGATATAGTGAAGATGCAGGTTGCGGTTATGAAGTAGGTGTTAACAACAGATACGCGAGCAAAAAAAAATAAAATAAAAAATAAATAAATAAATAAATAAATAAATAAATCTATGTATAAACTGACGGAATTTATTATGCATATTTATTATTATAAGTATTTTTGTAATTATAATGTATATTTTTCTATATTTATTCAAAATTATTTTATTTTTACAGTAAGTGAATTTTTCTAGTTAATATACATTTAGCAATTAAAGGTACAATAGCATTTAAATGGAAGATAAAGAGTATGTCTTAGATTTAAAGCGCTCTTATTTTGTCCATTATGTAATGACACACTGAATATATAATCTAAATGAAGTGAAATAATTAATAACTATTATGTGTGTGTATGTATACATGCATGCTAAATTATATACTATAGCCAGTATCATGGAACACTTTGGATTTTATAGTTAAATTATAGATGCAAGACCCCTGTTAGCAAGGTACTCGGTAATCAGACTATAGGGTATTAAGGTATTCCAAACTGAAGGGAAATTTTAAGTGATCCATCGTTTTGTAACATACTTTTTGTTATTCATTTTCTTTCAGAAAGAGTATCTTACAAATTAACAAATTACACTTAGTAGAAAACCTCTTGTTATTTATTTACTTTGAGATAGTGACTGAAATATGACTAACTACATCAACTTAACATTTGTAAGATTCATTTGAGTTACTCTACATAGTTGTCCTGTAATACTCGGTGCAATACTATAAAAAATATCGATAAATTTTTCACATATGTAGTAAGAATTTGTACTTTATTTAATCATATTTCAAAGTTACTTTCTAAAATTTATATTGCATTGTTACGTTTGCCTCCTTAGCAAAATTTCTATAAAACTTTGTTAAAAACTCTTTATTTAGCTAAATATCCTTTGTACAGCAAAACATTTTTGTAAAAATTTCATATGTTTTATTTAATTGAAAATATCTTCTATTTTTACTAGAATCCATGTAAACATTGCCAGTGGTCCATTAACTAAGCAAAAGTTACCTCCCTTTTCCAGATGTTTTTTAAAGATATGTGGGTTTTTTTTTTTTTTTTTTTTTTTTTTTTTTTTTTTGATTTTGTGGACTGTCTCCTAAATTTGGCAGTTAACTGCAAAAGAAATTGTGATCTGTAACATATTATTTACAAATCTAAAATAAAAGAAAGGTTACGTATCGTTTCTTTTGTAGATTTAAAAAAAATAACTGTGTAAAATCTAATTTGTCTAGTAGATTTTGGCTATATAGTATATATATGTGGTTAGGAAATTGGGTGTTTTGCACTGTCATTTTCAAAGTGTTTAAGGAACAGAAAAGTCCTCTGCGACTCTGTAACTATGGCCATGCATGACTGGATTGCGTGAACAAAACTAGGCTGTTTGGAGCAAATTATGCAAAGATCTTAGCTAGCCTAAAGTTTTATAAACTCAATAGGCCTAAATTTTATAGGATAGTTATATAGCTGTTGATAATTTCCTCTATAAATTATGAATATTAATCATTGGGATGATCAAAGAATAAATAATAAATTAGATAAAAGTTACAGTTGATATCTGCATATTAGTACTAACTGTAAATAAAAAATTTCGAAATCTAAAAGCTAGTTGAATTTTATTTTCTACTGTGAGTCTACTGTTGTAATTATTTACATTTTAACAAAATACTTTTTAGTAATATAACAATTTTATTACATATTTATTGCTTTATTGTAGTAATAATAATTTCAGCCCTAAAGATAATTGTTGTGCAAATTTAAAGGTACATTTTTTAACCCAAGTAGATGATATCTCTCAAAAGCTCACTAAGGTAAGTACTGAAAAGAAACAAAAAATCTCCCTCTGAATAAGTTTTATTAGTCTCACCTATTTAGAGTGTATTACAATATACCTGGTTGAAAATGTGTTGTTAAATCAGATTTTATTAACCTAATTGCGTTTAAGCTCATTGCAATAATTCTTAAAATAATCATTTATATTGGGAAGTGCCACATGATACATCAATTCACCTTGGCTCTTTCATAAATGCTATTATTGAAGGTACTCCTACTAGGCTCTGACAAAAGAGTAAAATAGTAATATGTCAAGACATATGCATAAATTTTATTAGTTTATAATTATGAATACAAAACGTATGCATGAGGATGCACATAATTATCTTTTAAAAATAACTGATAATAACTTAAAACGATTTTAAATTTATTCCATGGACTAATGAGGATGTAATATTTAAGAAGTAATTATCAAACATTGGGTCGTCAAAAGTTTAATAGTACTGGAGAAAGAAGTTTTACAGAAGTATTTATCTATTGCAAATTTATCTCGAGTTGCTAGTTTCTACTAACACACACTTTATAAGTGAGTAAAAAATACACCGTTAAAATGAACCACAAAAGGCATAAAACTAAATATTTCTGACGCCGATTATATTTATATATTTTGTTGAGAATTCAATTTCATGTAGAATATTTTCGAGATAAAAAAGTTGAAATATCCGATGCAGGATTAAATTATACGAACAGAATATCTAACACACTCTTTCTTTGTGATATAAAACACAGAGCAAGAGTTCCGGAAGGTAGACACATGAATCAGCAAAACTTCAGTGATAACAAATCTTATTGATTTTTGTCTCCGTACTTTATTGTGTATTCAAACAAGTATTGGGGACAAATTTTACATTTATAGTATCTACTAGGATTGATTTCGAAGATGATACGAGTTTAAAGGGAAAGCGAATTTTGCTTACCGAGTCACAAATTATTCAACAAATGGATATGTCGTAGTAAATTCAGGAAATAGACTTGAATTATTTAAACCTTTACGGGAGGGATATTTTTTGCTATTTTAATTTTAGCTAATACAATTCCATTAAATACATATGTGTACCAGACCAATATGCAAGATTTATTATTTCCAACAGTAAGAGCGAAGTATGACTGCTTCGAAGAACTTCTGTGAAAGAAATCAAAGAACTTACGGTTTGAAAATGGCTTAGGTTCACCGTTACAGTTAAACTTCGAAACAGCTGTCTATTTTACATAGCTTTTGTCGTTTCTATCATCATTATTATTTATGCCTTTTATTATTTAGTTTCTATTATTTGTTATGGTTTCTGGCGGCGAGTTACATGCTTCCTCGTTTTGAAAAAAAGCTTTTAAGTTTCGAAAAATGTATGCTTTCTCGAGTTTTAATCAATGTTTTTTTTTTAAGATTTTAATGCATTATTTTCTCATTTTCACTCGCAGCTTATTACTGGAGAATTTCTTAATTTCTCGCACTAAGTAACAAACTGATTAAGCTTCGAATGGCTATATTTATTTGGTTTAGTATTATTATTATTATTAGAGATCTTTGTAGGTTAGTATCATTTATATACTAATTTTGAACTAAAGTGTATTAACCGGAATACAGTTATCCTGTTCTATTCAAAATATAACGTATAAGTAATTCTTTAATATTTAACTTCTAATCGTTTTGTAAATCCTAAAACCAATACATGATTATCACTAGAGAAATACTAGCTCGAAATAGCAAAACTTTAATTTTTTTGCACACATATCTATTTTATCTCTTTTAAATAACCTGCTTATGTAATCATCCTTTATGAAAAATAAAATGTTTACATAATAAGTCAAAGAAAGTTATAATATTAATCTCAATCATGTTACCCTATGTAAGATCGCAATACATATTATGATAAAAGCATAAAAATATACAAACCCTTTATTACCTTTATTACCCTCTAAAATTAAATGGATCTTCCTTTAAAATTTAATGTCTCTATAGCAATATAGTGGATATTATAAAATTAAAATTACACAAACGTGCGAGTGACAAATATTTAATATCACAAATTCTCTAATAAAATATTAAAATTTATTCCCTATCTTGTGTTCCTATTAGCCTGTTTGTATTTGAAATGTTGTATATCCTAATTGTTAATTTATCATTAGAAGTTTGGTTTATTTCTGTGGTCATTAAATATAAAAAGCTGACAGTATACACTGAAAAACTATTACAAATACTAAATGAGTTAAATCATGTGTGCTTCGCTGTAAAACACCTTATAATACGAAAAAATCCTATAAATTGTCTGAATACACCACATTTCAAGTAAAGTAACTGAAGAAACATAGTTATTTACATATCTGAATATTTGGAACACTACATACATTAAAAAAGAAAATAAAGTTTTAAAGAGTATGATTTAAAATCGTATCTCTACTTTCAATTTTAAATAGAAATAATAATGATAAACATTCTAAAGATCTACCGATTAAAAATTACTTTCACATATACTTTATAAAATAATACAAAAATAGTAGTGATCACACCAAAAGCTTTAAAACATAGTAAGGCATTCCAGACTTTAGATGATGAATTACATAATATTGTAAGAAACATCGATGGTTTGTTAAGCTTAACCGTACCTCTTGTTTTAAGCAGGAGAATAAACCCCAATAACTTCCTTACACTGTATAAATATCTGATTCAAATTTCTTTAGACTTAGGTTATAAAGTGAAATGTATAAGAGCAGATTTATCGAAAATTAATAAAAAATTATCATATAATCAAATCAAATTTCAAATATAATTTTTAGTGAATTTTTCACATTTTCAGGAATTTCTGAATGTGTCAGTTTAAATACATTCTAAAAATATATTGAGTCTTCAGTAAGATGTGTACTTTTCAGAAAAACCAATATATATATATATATATATATATATATATATATATATATATATATATATATATAATGAGTTACATGTTGAAATTTTGAAATAAATGACTCATTTGTGCATAAATTTGTGCTTCTTTCTTGGCCCCAATATTCAATAGAATGCCTTTTGTAATTGTAGTACCGCTTGATATTTGTCGTAATGATTCTTAAAAGAAATCTTTTTTCCCCAGATAATAAGCCCCTGAATCCATCGATATTAACTGTTTACGGTGTCCTCAGTTTCTGCGATCGGTATGCCAGGCCGATTGTGGCATTCGCCTTAATCCTCATTTGAGGGCCAAGTCGGTTGCCTTGATCCGTGTCTCAGATTTCCGCTTATGGATCGCTGAGATAGAAAACTACGTCGCGTATACTCTGGGATTTCTTCTGCGGCCCAGATCGTTACAAACGGATGAATCGGAAGCCTAAGCTGTTTTCAGAGGTTTTAACATTTACGTGACAGTCGGAAAACTACACATTGGAGATAGAAAATGGGGCTTTTTATTTTGATCGCGTTTCAAAATTCTATATTAGAACCTTTCTTCGAGTAAATTGAAAATACTGGAAAGAAAAATTATTTAATGCTAATCGTGAGGCTGATCATTAACATTCTTTTAAAATGAATATGAAATTACAATGAGCATTCCATATATAAATATAATAAATGTTGGGTGAGGGTCTTTCAAAATGGACGTTTTTCATCTTTATTATTATTAAAAATTTTATTATTCCTAATAAACATAAGAGATTATATAATCGCTTATGTTTATTAGGAAAGCTTCAAAAATAAACAGTATAAACTCAAAATATTTTAATTGAACATTTCCCCCTTATATATATTTGAATTATATACTGATCTTATTAATTATACCTTATATACTGATCTTAATTTCAGCTTCAGCCTTTCTTATTTATTTTCTTACACAATTACACTATAAAATTTTTTACTTGGAATGAGATACTTAATGTCAATCAAATAACGAGCAATCAGGATTGTTTTGTGTGGTAAATTTGAGTTAATTTTAATATTTATATGAATTAAAATTTTAATTATTTAAACTGTTGTAGGTTCTAAAATCGTTTTCAAAGCTCTTTTGTCTGTATGAATTTTACAGCAACATCTAGATAAATATTAAAAAATAAAATAAAAGTATACTAATCTACTGAAAATTTGAAATAAATGATACGTCATTTGCACATGCTATTAGTGTCTGCCTCAGTCTAAGTAGATTTGTGGGAAATAAATTTCGTTGCAATGACGTTGAAACTGTAATACCGTTTGATGGTATTCGTAATGATTCTTTAAAGAAATATTTTCCCGAGACAATAAGCCCCCGCAATTCATCTCTATTAACTTTATACTGCGCCCTTAGTTGCACCGCTGTTCTTTCATCGGTGTGCCAGGCCGATTGTGGAATCCTCATTTGAGGGCCAAGAACGACTGTTTAGATTCACGTCTGATTTCCACTTATGAAAAACTATGCTACGTAAACTCTACAGGATTTTTAGGAAGGGCCACATTGTCCCAAACGGATGAAGTTAAAACCTAAGCAGTTTTCAGATGTTTTGACACGACTGTAGCGAAATTACGTATGTGAGAGAAAGAATGAATCATTTTATTTTGATCATGTTATAAAAATTTATATTAGAAGACTCTTTCCCGAGTATATTGAAAATACGGTAAAGAAAAGTTCGAGGATACTCGTGGACTTGATTATTAAAAATCTTTAAGAATTTTTGTGGATATAAATCGATATTTATAATGAGAATATATTTTATTTAGGAGAAAAACTCATTTCAAAGAAAGTACCTGTTATTTATTTATTGATATTTGAATAGAATTTAGGCATAGTAGAAAAACTTAAAAAATACATTAAATATAAATTCAGGAAGATAGTCGTAATACAAAAAATGTTTCTAACCTTTAAAAGTAATTTTAATAGCTGATCTCAAATTCAACCTTATTATATATTACAAAACTTGATTCTTAAAGATTTATTTATTGTAATGTCCCACCCAGATTATATATTTGTTAGTGTATTGTACTTTTATCCGATGGGTTTGGGTTCGATTCACGAGTCAGGGTTAGATATGTGTGTTTTCCTCCCACTCAGGGAGTCATGCTGCCCTACTTATGTGGTACTCCCGTAATAAAACAGGCAACCAATCAGCGTATTGAAAGGTAAAATGTTAACAAAGACAAGAGCCACACATTTGTAAAAAAAAAAAAATTTTAAAATATCGGATACCTTTCAGCTGTTAAAAATATACCTTATTTAGAACCTACTATAACTTGTACAATGAATAGGAAAATGATATTTCTACCAACTGTTGAGCTATTTCTGTGAAACCAAAAAATATTTAGATACTATCCTGATATTTCTGCGGTACAAATTTTGATCACAAGTAAACTTTATTAGTTAAATTTTTGAAATTTCTGAAATTTTTCAAAGATATTCTTTTATCTGTAAATATCTTATAATGTTAAATTTTTAGATAATTCATATAAAAAATACAATGCATTTAATTTCATCTAGCATTTTGCACCTATTTGTAAGAATAACTAATCAGTGCCGTACTCAGATTACTGTAAAAATATATCATCGAAAATTTGAACTTCTTCATAAATTTTTGTGTTGAACAAAACAAAAACAATTATACCCTAAAATCAAAACTGAAAAATAACTTAATATTCAGTAAAAGTTTTGTGTTTTCTAAGTAAATAGTTTAAGTTATAGAAGAATGAAAATAACACAAACTACTGCGACTATTAAAATGCACCAGAAATCTTAACATTATTTTGTTTCTTATTTGATAGGTATTTCTTTATGAGCATTCCCAATCATTTTTATGAACGCAATTTAAGTAAACGATATTATGTCACACACACTCATATATATATATATATATATATATATATATATATATATATATATATATATATATATATATATATATACCGGGTAGCCATAATTAAACTGACAGTGCTCACAGTGTTCTATAGAGTGATCTATTTGCGAGAATGACGCCACATTTTGTAGGAAGATTAACCATGACGGGGGACGAAGGATTCCGCGAAAAAACAAATTAGTTCCTAAAGTCACCGCTAGGGGAATATTTGGGCTGTGTAATAAAAATAGAGTGTTAACAAATGCAAATCAATACGGAAACTACCTTTTATTTTGCATTCAAATGAGGTTCAATGTGGCTGCCGTTGTTGTGGACCACATATTGCATTTTGTGCACAGCAGCAGAAAGTAACATGTCTGCAGGAATCTCCCGTACAGTCAGTGATATGTTATCATTCAACGTAGCAATGTAGCCATACACACACACACACATATATATATATATATATATATATATATAAATAAATATATATATATATATATATATATATATATATATATATATATATATATATATATATATATATATGTGTGTGTGTGTGTGTGTGTGTGTGTGTGTGTGTATAAAGAGAGAGAGAGAGATTTTTTTTTTGTTTTTACTAATATTATTTTTGAAATATCATGTATACCAACGCAAAACATGAATATAAAATTTACCAGCTTTAAAAACTTTTTAATGTATAATTTTCTAGTCTTTGATTTTTTTTATAAGACTCCTTAGATTTTACTTAATATCCTTATGAGCAAAGTATTTTCCGTATAATTTAAAATAACATTTGAAGTCCAAAAGTCCAGAAAATAATTGTTTCCATACGTAGGTTGAGAGGATATAAGTAGAAATTATTAAACATCTAATGATATAAAAGCGAATAAAATAAAATAAATGTAAGAAAATCGCTTTCAATTCTTATTTTTTTATAATAAAATATTGGTATAAATATTGAACGTAGTAACTGTTCACAAAACTGGAATTCGTAATATTATATGACATAATTCAGTGACAACGTCTAGATAGACTATATTTTGAAATATTGACATTTATTTTACTTAACTTTTCTATAATAGTTTTCTATAATAGCCCACATGACAAAATTTTGGTCAGTTTGCTTTTGTTGCTCGCTTATTTCCCAGAAAAAGTTTTGTTCTCGGAAAAAATTAGTAGTAAATTTTTCGTAGTCGATTTTTCGTAGTTCTGTAGTACGACATTTATGTGATATATTAATATTGCCTAATGAATTGTAAAAATTTTGTAGCCTTTATTTTTAAAACACCATTAAGGTATGTTATATATATTTTCAGTACATATATAAAGAATTAAATTCTAATTAAAGTAAATGCTCTTGTAAATACCTTCCCAATTACTCACTAAGTAAATAAATATTTAAGTTTTTTTGCAGAGACATTTTGCAATGTACTAGTGCTGAAATTCGAATGTCGAAAGAAAGTTAAAACCGAGCTTATCCATAGTATTTTTTACTATCTTCCGGAGCTTTAATTTTTTTTTATGAATCTTCAGTAGGTTTCTTACTCTCCTCTTATTTTGAGCAGGACCCGATTTGTCTGTGTTGTCTCCATGACTTCTAGCTTCCATTTACGGTGCGAGAGGCCCACTGCAGGGGTTCCATAATTCAATTTCGACCAATTCTCTTGTCTTTAGTCAGAGTCAAATCGTCTTTTATTTCCTCTTGTAGTTTTTTTCCCTCTTTCACTTTGGCTTAGCGTTTAACTTTATATTTCTTCTCTGCTAGTTTTTTATTTGTTCTAAGATTTTTTCTTCAAGACTCTTGACATAGGTCTAAAGGGCTAAATTTAAAGTAAAAAGGCAGAACTCTGAATTTTCATAATGCTTTTCATTTTAGAGAACAAATTCAATTCGGCGATTATCGGCGTCAATTGCGAGAGGCATTGGCTTGAGTCCAGTTTATTTTTCTTTATAAAAGAATCGAGTCAAAATTTCGGAGTTGGGAGAGGGGGATTCATAAGGTATTAATGATTACGAAGAATGAACATATCGTTGAAATGTCCTTAAGTATTAGAGTATTAACTTGTTTTTCTCGGTTAAAAATATATGCTTAAAAATATTTAATTTTCTCGTGTTAAAATTCTATTTACCAAGAAATTAAGATAATTCAGAGAAGAGAGAACTTCATTCAAAGGAGAAAGATGCCATGATTGTTCATTTAAATAAGTTGCAACAGGGCAAGTTAGTTATTGAAATTTATAATAATTATTTAAGTTGAAATCATAGTTGAAAAATCATTTTTATAAATTTTTTCAGTTTACATTACTTCTGAATACATATATATTTATTTGAATTACAACGCTATGATTTCTAATACGAGTAAGGAAAAATCCATGAAAGACTCTTTAGAAATTAGAATGAAAATTGCATTTCATTTCGAAATAAATCAAATGTCACGAATAACAAAAATCAATAAAATATCAAGAAGAGTAGGATATATATTTTCAAGTCATTTACACAAAAGTATCCCATACAAGTCTGCTGAAATCTGAACTCCCAAAGAAAACCAAAGCTAATTCTAAGTATTGTAAATGAAAAATATTTTGATATTTCCGTTTCTACCTCGTTTTATCTTATTATTCTTTATTAAGTATCTCCAGTTCCCTTTATTTTTATCTTTATAGTGCATCATGTAGCTGACCCGATTTATCTGGTTTTATAGCTTTCATTTACGGTACCAAAAGCCCCCTGTGAAGTTCCATAATTCAATTTATAACAATTCTTTTGTCTTCAGTCGAAGTCAAATCATTCTTTATCCCCTCTTCTACTCTTTTTCTCCCTTACACTTTGGATTAGTACATAATTATATTTTTTCTTGGTAGTTCTGTTATTTTCTTTTTACTTGTTCTAAAACATGTTTTCCATTGTTTTCTTCTAAGTCCAAAGACTAAAGTTGAAGTAACACTGGAACTCTAAATTTTCATATTACTTTTGATTCCAAAGAGCAAATTCGATTTTTGTCATCAAATGCTCGATGTATTAGTTTAAGTCGAAAAGAAAAGAAAAAAAATTTTGGAGATTGAAGAAAAAGAGGGAATTAGAAGGTACAAATTATTTTAAAGAATGTACATGCCATTAAAATGCATTAAAGCAATAGTGTTAACTCGTGTTTTGGGGACAGAAATGAATGTTTTAAAAGTATTTTAGGTGTCTCGTGTTAAAATCTCGTTTACAGAAAACATAAAAAGGTATAGAAACGTGTAGATTGTTAGTTTAAAGGAGTTGCAGTTTTTTTTTAAGATGAAAAATTATTTGCTTTAGTAATTTAATAAAATTATTTGCTTTAGTAATTTAATAAAATTATTTGCTTTAGTAATTTAATAAAATTACAATTTCGCAAATGTTTTTTGTAATTTTAATACTGTCTTTATTACTTCTGAAAGCATATGCATTTTAAATAGAATATAAATATAATATTTAAATAATTTATGCATTGTACAAGGGAAAGAAAAGATGCAAGGAAAAATTTCATCTTTAAAAATTAGAATAAAATATGCAGCAGAAGTAATATATATTTTTAATTTATTACAAACTTCCGGAGTAACAAAGTTCAATAAAATATCAAGAAAAGATCAATGTAAGAAATCTATTTTTAAACCAAAGACTGAGAAATATCTCTATGTGCCAATGCCGTAATTCCTCTTCCCTGAAGACAGTCAAAATATATATTATTTTTTGTACTTTGCAAAATTATTCGAGGGTTCCCTTTTTGTCGACTTTTTTCCTTATCCTCATGAGTATCTTCTGTTTCCTTTATGGTGGTCTTTCTAGTATAAGCCGTAGTTGACGGCACGATTTGTCCGGTCTCCATTACTTCTACCTTCCACTTACAGTACCAGAACTCTACTGAGGAGGGAATTTCTTTTACGCTGACCCAGGCTTATGCCCATACAGCAGCACACACTACTGACGCCAGTCAATCACAACAGCAACCCATAACAGCTACCAAGCTGCTGCTGACCTACGAGAGGCCCGTCATGGTTCGAAGCTTACTTTGGACTCCCCCAGCAATGAACAAGCCTACAAAGGCAAGTTCTGTCTACCAGGGAAGACACTAGGAAAAGATCACTCAGGCACCCCGGGATCGTGAACCCCGTACACACCTAAAGGAGGTGCGCCCCTGGGGGGCTACTGAGGAGGGAAACATAACTCAATATTTATCAATTCTTTTGTCTTTAGTCGAAGTCAAATCATTCTTAATTCCTTATTTCTATATTTTCTTCCTTGCACATAGGATTAATGTTTAATTATATTTTTTTTCTTGGTTGCCAGAGTTTTAATTCTATTTGTTTTAAAAAATAGCCCGTTTCTTCTTCCCATAGGTCTAAAGGGTAAAGTTGAAGTGAAGTACACTAGAACTCTAAATTTTCATACGGCTTTTTATTTTAGAGAACAAATTCAATTTGTCGACTTTCGTCGTCAATTGTGCGATGTATTATTGGCTTATGTCCAGTATGTTTTAAAAAATCGAAGCAAAAGTTCTGAGTTTAGGAAAAAGAAGAAACCCAAAAGGTATAAATTATTTAAAAGAATGGACATGCTATTGAAACACACTTAAGCATTAAAGTGTTAACTCGTGTTATTGAAAGAGAACAGAGATTTTTTTTCAAATTTCTTTTTGTTTTGGTGCATTAAATTCACGTTTAGAGACAACTGAAGAAAGTCTAGAGAAATGAGAACTTGTAAAGAACTTCACAATAAAGAACAGCAGATCACTGATTGAAATAAGTTGCATTATTTTGCATATGACTAGATAATTATTCATTAAAAAGTTGTTGTTGGGAGAAGTTACTTCAGATATTGCGTATTTGAAATTATTGTATCATATATATATATATATATATATATATATATATATATATATATATATATATATATATATATATATATATATATATATATATATGTATATATATGTATATATATGTATATATATATATATATATATATATATATATATATATATATATATATATATATATATATATACACTTATAGATATATCTTTTCGTTTTGCATTCGGAAAGGGAATAAATATGTGTGGTACCCCACTATCTAGAGCTAGAACAATTTCTCTCTGTTATCCTCTGATCCTCCACCAATATTCTAGTGATATTACCATTTTCTCTTACTCAAAACAAGCTTTTTGCTCGCTAAACTGATTTACTTTGCCCTTTTTTTTACCCTAGAGTTCTTTGGACGCGGATAAAAGATGGAATTAATGAATAAGAAATTCTTTTGGTTATTTATATTGCGATAAGGAACGGAATCATAATTTACCCAACTCTACTTCCATTAGAAAGTCTGTGATCTATTTCATTTCTTTGAATTTAAGTTTTTTTAATGGTAATTATATATTAAGATTTTAGTATACTGTACCTATTTGATCTTACACTACCTTTTCATTATTCGTCGGAAGCCTGTATTCAACATACTTTTTTTCGATTTTCAAGAGAAATGTCTTTCTCTTACTTATGATATTTATAGAAGAAAATCCTTTTATGGATTGGAATTCTTAAGAAATAAATTCAACTTTGTGTTAATTTTTAAGGAGGCTCATATGAGACTTGATGGGACCTGCAAATGCACATATGTTTATGATATTAAACAAAACAGGTAGTGCCTTTAGATGGTATGGTTTATCTTTTCGTTAACATACTACATTGTTAGAAATGGTATTAAAAATATTAATAGTAAAGAAAAGATTAAGCCTAAATCATATATTCTATGTATGTATTCAATTTTTGATCAAGAGTAAGGCATCCTCTTCTCTACCATCTACTATCGGGAATTTTGATTGCTTTTGCGGTTGGAAAATACATGCCTTTTATGAGAAATAAGCTATTTAATCTCTAAAAAAGCTGTCGATTCTGCTTTAATTTAAATTTTTTTTTCATTTTATATTTTGTCTCTGCGTAGATATTTTGTTTATCCTATTCAAGCTTTCTTTTCGTCTCGCCAAATGGTTATTTTCCAGTATTCAAGTTCCCAAATTTTGTTTTTCTCTAATCGAGATGTCTTTTTAATTTTTGGTGTTTGAACAGTCATCCAGCTTTTACATTCAAGTGGAAGAAGTATCTTTTGAACAATATTAATGCTAGCTAGAATTGTTATAGCTCTAATAGACTATTTACCCTATGTTTTCATCTGAGGATGAACAAATTTTTTTCTTCATGAGATGTAATTAATCTTGCATTATGTTTGTTACGACTGACTTTCTGTAAAAGATGCAGTCAAACGCTAGTTATATCCTAATATCTCTTTATCAATATCATCAGGTACTATTCGTTTTATTCAACGTCGCTTATCGAAGTTATGCAAATAAGGGAAATGTATGTGTCATTTTAACTCAATTATTGGTCTGCAGTGTCGTTATAGAGAATAAATAACCGATAATATTCTACAAGGATATTGGTAAAATGAATTTGTCACAGCTAAGCGTCGAAAAGAGATTTGTTCATGTAGCACTGACAGACCAATTCGTGTGATTTTCCACCTGTCTAGTTTTCAGTCAATAATTAAAATGTATCACACGAAGGCACTGAATTTAAAAATGTTAAGCATCATATTGTGCTCTTACCCATCATTTTGTTTAAAAGGAAATATATTAAATGATGGGAAAAAATAAATATTTTCCCTTGTTTAAGTCCTCCTTCTGTGGAATACAACTCAATTAGTACGTTAATTGTTTTATAAACTACTAGTATCATTCCTTTTTTCTCAAAGTTGGCATATTTAATGACGGTAGGTCAATATCGTAATAATATTGTTATATGAAACAACATGCTTTGATTAGATTTTAAAAAATACTTAGCCAAATAAACTTTTATATGGCGGGCAATATGTCGAAAACAGTTGGCACACTTTGTTGTGTAGCATATAATTGCATTAAAATAGGAAAATTTGCTATAGTGAGATATATGTCGGCAAAATACTTATGCGTTCATACGGCAGATGTTATTAAGACAAAAATTAGTCACTTACCCATTTTGTGACATATTACAACAAAAATGGGACTACACATTAACATATATTATTTTAATATATTTTTTACGGTCTTCCTATTAAAATATGTGAGTTCTAAGAGTATAAATAAAATAAAAAACATCACATTCTTCTTTAATGAAACACTCTTAAATATTTAATTTTAAACTATTTAACTTTTAACTGCATTCGTAACATGAGGTATTTAATACTGTGATATGAAATATATAAGACATTAAAATCTATTAGAAAAGAAATTTTGGTTAAAATATCAAACGCTTTTAGAAAAATAGAGATTTAGCAGCATAAAGGCTCCAAGTACACCGCATAATAGACAATTCCTTTCTTTTATTTACCGTATGCTTATAATTTATCTATAGGTAAAACTGGGAATCGAAATTCTGTTATGCAAATCACAATTTATATAAATCTATCCTTAAGCCGAAAGACCGACGATTGGTTTGGGTGCTGGTGTTCGATGCCGGAGTTTGTGGGCCCGAATCCTACAGTAGCATGGATGTTAGTAGCCGTTTGGAGTAGGCTTTAAGCTGTAGGTCCCGGTCTCATTAGCCCTCGTGTTGCAGAAAGTAGACCGTAGGACTCCAAATCAGACAAAATCCATCCTTAAGTTTTGCGCACTGCTTTAACTGTTTTTGTGTACTTTTGTGTGTTAATTACACAATGAAAGCGTGATAAAATACAGAACAATTTAAATAAAATTACTTGGTGTTATAAAAATGTATTAATAGATAATGTCCAAAAATTAGAGATTCATTGAGTAAAAAATAATGCTCCTAGAACATTTTGAAATCATCTATGAGGTATAACAATCAAACTACAAAACCATAAGTTTACAAACAAAGATATATAATAAAACATATTTTAAGGAAATAAAAAACGCATTCGGCTGCGAAAATATGACTCAATTGTGAAGTGTACACCTAGCTTAACAATTTCGGGCAAAATCATGTCATATTTTTGATTGAAATCTGTTACTTCGTCCATTGCTTAATACATTTTGTCATACATTTTAAACCCCATTCCAAAAGATGGCGAAATGGGTAGCGCGTGGCATGGATGACCCATGAACTGTGGTTGCATGGATTCAACCGCATTTCATAGAATAGAACTTAACAGAAAGGATTTCAACATTAGGTTCAGTTATAATGCCCTTTCTCACTTCTTCCCAGAAAAATAATTTTACTGTACACTGTATAGCCCTTACAATACTAAGCCATTTAAAAATCTAAATTTTCTGCCTTGTTCTCTTGTTCAGGGAACACTTTTTAAACCAAGATGATGTTTTCCTGTAAGTAACTTAGCTGAAAAACCTGGTGTTCTCTGAGGTTATATATATATATATATATATATATATATATATATATATATATATATATATATATATATATATATATATATATATATATATATACCCTCTTAGAGAAAAGTAGACGCACTGGGAAGATATAATGCAAATTGGACACTAATAGATATGCATATAGGTTTCGATGGAAAATGCAAAGTTTTAAAGTTTGGCGTCTAATGAATTAACACGTGTCACTGCAGTACATCTTATCTGCGCAACCGCCAGGATGTTTAACATAAGAAATTTCGATTCCAAGTCATAAATTCTGTACAAATTTCATTTCGTGTACTCAGGTAGACAGTAACTATACTTCTAATACAAACACCGGATCTATCTCCTATTGAGCATGTTTGGAGCATTATGGGCAGGTTCCACCCACCAGCTTGGGATTTTTACTATCTAATTCGCCAGTTGGACAGAATTTGGAACGATATCCTTCAGAAGGACATTCGCCACCTCTATCAATCAATGCCAAGCGGAATAACTGCATTCATAAGGGCAAGAAGTGGACAAATGCTTTATTGAGTTTTATTCAATTTGTAAAGCTCTATCACTTGAATAAATCATCCAATTTTTTTCAAATTGTAATCATTTATTTTTCTGCTTTCTTTTACTTACTATCAGTTTGAAGGAAAAACTGTTTGGAGTCGGATTTACTCACCACACTAAAGCGAGGTAACTGCATAACTATCTTTAACTGTCTGTCAGCTTTTGTTGCGAATAGATTATTCCTTAGGACTTGCACAGAACCAATTTAAATGAATAATTTTGCTCCTCAACATTTAAAAATTGAAAAAAATACTGCAGTGTTCTAGTTGATTAATGTGGGTAGGCTTCCATTTTCCACTTTTTTCACTAGTGTCAATGGATGTAGCAAAATAATAGGAAAAATAAGGATGATTAAATTTCAGTTTACCGTTGTTTAAAAATATAGTTTAAGATAGAAACGTCAAGTTATTGAAAGGTTAGTTAAGAAGTCCATTTATTTTCCTTTCGCAGTTTCCGAATCATCGGACTGGAATAATGAAAAGGAAAAAATATGCCGATTTTGTCATTTGAATAATTTGCGTAATATATTATATCAAAACGAAGAATGTTAAAAACTTCCCTTGTGCTTACAACAATGAATACGAAATATCTCCAAATATTGAAAGATACCTACTCATCGATTGCAGCCGATGAAATAATCGGTAAAAAATGAAAATGGGTTTGATTCCTAAATGAAATTAAGAGTCGAATGCTAATAATGCCAAACAACTTTTTCTTTATAGCATTTCTTATAGGTCTTTGAGTCAATATTTGAAGCATGTATGTACTTGCAACCCTTTCTTGTCCTTTTATTTTTTCTCAGTATGCATGAGTATGAAATGATTTGTGGCGTGACGGATAATGTCAATGAAATTGAAAGGAATACTGGTGGCCCAATACGAGTTGGATGATTGAAAATTTTTTATTCCACCAATTAGAACAGCAGCCGGGGTACTTTTTTTGAAACGAGTTTTCTCACCTCTTAGTCACCTACGCCTTTATTGGCTCAAGGTCACATTCTAGGAGATAAAGGCCTTATCACGTGACGTCACATGCCTTATCACGTCCTTTTTCCGATGAAAAGTGTAAGGGTTTTCGTGCAACTTAAAAAAAAAACATTCAGCCGATTAAATCTTTTATTATCATTTAACTTAAACCAAAATAAATCAGTTGAATTTGTTTTGTTATCTCAACATATCCGTGCATTCCTCGTCTGGAAAGATATTATAAATGAAACCCGTTATTTTTCAACGTGTACATGTTGATGTGAGATAAGGCCTTGTAACAATAGGTTACATTCGGTTCAGGTTCCCGTGTGTTTTCGACGGGGACATTCCGGGGCGGGACCGGTTTGAATGCAGAGCGACTTCGGACTTCTCCCAGCCAATAGAGGTGTCCGTTCGTTTGGGGAGTTTTGACCCCTCCCCCTGCCGTTCTGGAGTGGACTTTTTTTTGTCTCCGCGAACAGTCGAAAATTTTTTGGAGTTGTTACAAGGTTGTTACGCAGAAGAATGAGAGGTGAAAGGCTGGCATCCACGTCTTGGTGGAAGAACCCTTATCAAAGAAATTTTAGCCATTCTTCTTAGGATCGACGCCGACTCGAGACCAGTCTTCGATCTACAAATGATAAGTTGATTCAACTATTTGTTTTCCTTAGGCATTTATTTAATTGTATAAAACCATTTAATCAAGACCTATTTTCCATATGTTTCTTAATGAGTTTTAATTTCTTTCTCAAATACTAGGCCAACGTAACATTATTATTTTTTACAGGCCTTCTGCTGCAGGTTCCAGTAACATTGCGTAAAACTGATATCTGTTCAAAGTTTTCTCGATTCGCCTGTTCTTGAAGAGACAAATAATCTTGAAAACTATATATATATATATATATATATATATATATATATATATATATATATATATATATATATCACTCACACACACACACACGGACTGGTTATATATAAAAGTTGGCAAATATTTAAGTGTCGATGTTTTCATCACAAAAGTTCTACATGCATGCATGCATATTCCTTCTACGAATTTTCATTTCATATTTATCTTTTATTAGTAAAATAGAGAATATGAAAGTAGAAAGAAATATTTGAAAGTAAACCTTGAACGTGATTGGAAATAAAACTTGCTAAATAATTCTTTGTAATTTCATTTGCAACAGTAAGCTTCGTCATTGAGCTACTTCGATGATAAAAGGTTATGGAGTCAAATTTAAAACATTTCGGGCTGACAAAAAATAAAAATAAAATAAACTGTTGGAAAAAGAAATGCTGCACTTTGATGTTAACTGAGGCTACAACGTGCTTCAAAGAAATAAAGATTACTTATTGCATCCTTTTATGTGAGATTTGCAACTTGATTAATGCGGAATAACTTCTATGAAAGTGGTTACTCGCTACATCGGAGATCAAAAGGAAAAATTATAAAAAAAAGGTAATTGTTTGGAAAGTATCGCAAGGAAAAATAATTGTTTTTTAGAGATTGAAAGAGAGCATTTGTTTGCTACTAGAATTTATTAATTTTATCAGTAAAAAATGATGTAGTTCATTCTGTTGTGAAAACATATTGGTTTAGTATATTATATTACTTTTAATTGTGTCCCAAGTAGAGGAAATTAATTAATTTTTGAACTACTAGAATTGAATAATTTGAAAAAGTGTATGCATAAAAGAGTGTGAATTGCAAACAACTCTCCATATACTGTTGAAGAGTGACCTCCGAGAACACAAAACGTTCTTCGAACCTCGGTTCTCCACATTCACGATCGAGCCCCGTTGTAGCGAATCCGCCATGTCCCTGTTGTTTTTCATATTATATCATTCTTTTATTATGAATTTTCGAAATCTAATAAATTTGATACAACAAAGTTTTCTAGTCGTTTAAAACGTTTTTAAAGTTTTTATTTTGAATTTCCACAGTGGGGAAAATAGTATGTCGTCTACAAAACGTAATTTTATAACAAACTCGTGAAAATAAGTTTTTGTCCATGAAAATAGTGTAGAAAAATGTAAACTTCACTTCAATTGCACAAATCATTTCATAAAATTTTCTTGGAATCTCATAAGGATTATAATTATTGGTGCATCAAAAATGTAAATAGCAGTTAAAGGTAAAATTTTTTTACTTTTCTTTTATTTTTAGCCATCTTAATTCTTAAGTTAGTTTAACATTGTAAGGTCATTATTAAATTAACTTAAATTTAATCTAGTATAAAAATTTAATTCTTAAATAATTATTAAAATTTGACTAAATTTGAATCGATTTTAGTCTTTTTTATCAAATTTATTTTATAAGAATGTTTTAATCAATTTTTATTTATTTTACTATTCAATACAGAATTTAGCAGGTAATGAAGTATACATTTCCTAGGTCGAATAGTCATTCTAATAATTGTTTGGATATAATAATCCACCTCAAAATTGGAAAACCTCTGAATCCCAGGAAAACCGGCCACTTTGAAATATCTCTACTCCATTTTTCCATTGAAATCAAGGTCTGTAACACCTGTCCATGCCTCACGCCTGAAGGCTGTTCTTTTGTTTCTATATATACTGCAACAAAGTGCGAAAAGGGTACAACAAATAAAAATGCATAAACGAAGCCAGAATTCTGAGATACTGAAAAAATGGTTAGCATTTTTAAATTTACAGCAATTTTATTTTCTTAATTGACAATTTACCTAAGAGTTTATATATATATATATATATATATATATATGTATATATATATATATATATATATATATATATATATATATATATATATATATATATATATATATATATATATATATATATATATATATATATATATATATATAAACATTTGTTACTAATGTACAATATTCGTTTATTTAATCGAATATTGTTCTTTTAAAAGAAACACTAATTAAATGAAAAGTTGTCCTTTATGCATTATAAATGTATCTGTTTTCATGTATATAAGAAAATTACCCTTTATTGCTTCATTTGGTCTTTGACAAATTAACATCGTAATATATAGCTATAAATCTGATATCGATTTAATCAGATTATGAAATTTCAGTTGTATTTGTTCTTCTCAATAGTTTTTAGTTTCTCGTTCATTTGATCTGTCGTCATGACTAAAACTAATATTAATTTTACATTAAAACTTGCACTTCAACAACGTGTACAAACAGATTAAATAGTTAAATTTCAATAGTAGGATAGCCACCCAGGGCAGATCGAGATTTGTTGCCCCCTCACCTCAGCAACTGTGAAATTTTCCTTGAGGTAATACTTACTAGAGCTAGAGAGTTATCAAGCTGCAAAAAGATTTTTTTCCACCTAAATTTTTAATTTTTACAAACTAGATATTTAATTTCTAACACTCATCTAAACCATAATTCATGAACGATTATCGGATATGGTAATATTATTGGAAAAAATACTTTTTTAGTAAAAAACTATATCTTAAAATATTCAACATCCACTAACTGTAGCAATATGCCAAACACTTTTTTCAGCTGTCTATGTGTATGGGGTAGTGCTTCGAGCTCTCACGACACAGGTCCGCGGTTTGATCTCCGGGCTGGGCAAGGTTGACTCAACCTTTCATCCCTTCAGTGGGTAGATGAACTGAGGACCAAGTGTACTTGGGAACTAAGCACTGGGGGTTCCTCGTTAGATTGACCACTTAACCGGAACATATGGTTTGCACCCCAGAGCCCTTGGTCTCATAAACGGAGATTGGCAGTGTAGGCCTTAGCCCCCTAGGGGCTGTTGCGCCGAGGACTTTAGTTTTTTTATGTGTGTTAATATTATTTTACAGGGTAAATAGAAAAGTGAATGCCCTTTTCCTCTTTCTTCTTCTATACTCTACAAAGTTTCAATTGAGATAATGTTAAATATGTGCCTAAAGCTTTAAAATTCATTACACTACTGCATACAATCACAGTTTTGTGTAAATTTTATGTCAATCAATGATCAAATGTACCTGTATACTAAACGTTTTTTTATTACATCATTAACAGATAATTAATTAGTGTGCGTATGTTAGAAACTATGGCGTACAGTACTTAAATTCAAGTATAATTTTCAAGTATAGTAATTAAAGAAAATCCGTTAAGAATTTGTTTAAAACTGTTAACCCATGTGAATGAAATTATAACTAAAAATATAAATGAATAGTACTAGGAAAACTCTTATTAAGCGTAAATAGTTTTGGCTATTTTAATATTTTAAATTGCTTATAATTCTAACGTACAGCTTAAAGAATATATTAAATAATTGACTCATACAAATAAAACATAATTTAAAAATATATTAAAATAATTTTGTGAGTTAATTTTCTAACTTTTAGAAAATATATAATAGCAATTCATATATAGAGTCATTTTTGGACATGACGTTATGTATAAATGTAATTAAGAACAGATTTTGGACGTTGATAAGTAAATCACATTCATTTCACTAATTAAAAAAAATTAGCTTTAAAAAATTCATACTGAAAATGTATATAAATGTGCTATGCTTTGTTGAAGGATATTGAGGACACTTCTATTCACCAGATTGAGCTGCAGTCAACTACCGATGTGAGAGCCATCTTTGTCGTTGTTGTCAAAACCGTTGGGACTTATGCCACCCTAATTTCCACGTTTAAATTATTTTGTTTCTTAAATATATAACCTTTGTTAAACCCCCACCCTTGGCTGCTTATTATTTTTCATGGTTTTTCTTTTCTATTTGTTTATTTGAAGTAATGTGAAACCCGAAGTAGTATTTTGAATGTCTAAATTAGGAAAGATACAAGAAAGAAACACTTCTATATTCTATATTCTTCATACTCCCAAGAGTTTTCAATTACACAGCCAGAATTAGTTTTCCTTTCTTCTTTTCAGCAAGATATGAATATCATTTTGTAATCTGATAATGTGGAAAAATAGGTTAAGTATCTCATACAAGTTAATAATAGTCAATCGAACTTCCACCTTAGTGCTAATTTGGCTCCGTAAGGTGAAAAGTCCTAAATAACTGTCGCAAATACAGTAGGAAACTGTGGTCTGCTTCGGGATTCAACGGGTTAAGGTTCGAATACTGGTTAAATATTTCTGTGCGCCCTTCTATATATTTTGGAAATTGTCACTGAGACAGTTGTCAATAGTTTAAAGTGTATTTCATGAGTATAAAAGTAGATAAAAGATGTATTAAGCTGCTTTTTTTTCAGAGTTCATATTGCTGCTGAAGGACACCATCTAGCGGCAAGTATAATAACCTCATTCACAACAATCCTAATTTAGATTTTCAGTATGAATCTTTTTATCACCAAGGAGAAGTTTTTTTTTAAATGCAAAACATATATAATCGGATTCATGAAAATGTGTTGAGTGTTTACTAAAGGATTTATTTTGAGAAATTAAAAAAAAATTGTAAAGAATTTTTTTGATAATTAACATCACGTTGTTTCGTAACTGGATATGCAGTTTGGTAATTTTAAATTTTCCCAAAATAAAATAAATTACGGATATTAATATTTCCCAGAACTTTTAATACCAAAATTCATTTTAAATGCATTTACTTTTTATGCATTCTTGGGAATATTGTTTATTTTATGCATAAATTCAGATTTCTTTCCTAATTTAATACAAAAGCCGTGATTATATCAAGAAAAAGGCAGAGGTTGTTGACGCAATTTTATTGACAGAATTCGAAGCACTATACTGGCTTCTCAGAAATGCTTCCTTTGACTCCAATATCATGTTTTTTTTTTTTATCAAACCTGAAATATAATAGAACATGAAACTGACTATATAATTATCTCTGAAAAAGAGTTTCTGTTCATCTTTTGTTGTTCTAACAATGGGCAAAAATCAATCAATCGTTACATTTCCGTAAATTGTAAATTCTTTCCTAGGATTCTGCAAGTCAAATGGTTGAGGTACACGTTCTTTTCAAATGAAAATTTGTAAGACATTTCTATTGTGATTGATTTGACTGCTTTTGCAAATGGTAGATATAATAATGCTACTTAAGGAATACAAGAATGGTAGTTCTTCAATTTCCTAGTTGTATTATTAACTGCTATAAATGGAATGACGAGGGTGCATATGTTGTCATGCTTGATTGACTCTAGATACTCCCTTATATTTGAAGTTAATCTGCATATACAGGTAAATGGTAATACACGGAACAGTTCAGATTAGGTTGTGGGAATAATTTTTCTATTTCTTTTCTAATCAATCTCGCAATCAATTCTGGATTTTAAAGGCCAATTTTTCAGTAGTTTTACTGATTGCAAATATTGCACAAGTGAATTCATCTATTATTCAATCTAAGATAAAAATAAAACGATGTTTCATATTTTGATTTTACATCATAACTTGAAACACACTAGCTCAGTCATTAAAGGCATGGGGCACATAATTGGAGGAGTGTGGGTTTGTCGCTCTAGTCGGCCAAACACCCGATATATTCACTAACGGCAGCTGGTGCACTTAAAACTGTTTCGGGGTCGCTATGTCCTCCAGTTTCAAAAGATACCGATAGAGGTTGAAGGCTAATTCCTGTGTGCTTGTCTGTTTCATCCCTGCTCTTAAATTATGAGAACCCCATTGAGCAAAGCTGCTCTTTCTCCCTAGCGATACTCTTTAAATTATTGGCCCAACCCTTCATCTTAATTCATGTAGCCTCCGGCTCACGTGCTTGGATCGTCCAAGGGGCATTTCTAACCATAATAGCAAATCGTAATGTTAGGCCCTCGCTATTTCTCTTTATGGAAATTCTTAATTTAAAGGAAGATCTTAATCTCAACTAAAATGTTTTATGAAGTAAAAAAATTGCATCTAATGCATGATGCTAAATATGGAAAAGCGTGATTATAGTTTATTTTATACAGAAACATATTTAAGATATCTGGAAGTTTAGAAGTCATATAATGGATCTGATGGTCGGAGCGCAAAATCAAAATTTCTTATTTCGAGATATAAACATTTAAGTTTTAAGTTTTTAAATAGTTCCCCATTAAGATCCAATATAAATTGAAAAGCCTGACACACACACACACACACACACACATATATATATATATATATATATATATATATATATATATATATATATATATATATATATATATATATATATATATATATATATATGTAATATGTATATATGTAATATGGGCGAGACTCATTCAAAATCACAACACAGTTTATTTCTGGTAAGAAACATGGATTCCATACAACAGGAAAACACTTTTACAACCTATTGCACCTAGACAATGTGATCCCGCACATACGCATTTCAAGTAGGAATTCCTCAGGTAAAATAACTACGAATAATCCCTAAGGACAATTGATCACGTGATAAATAATGCCCATGTTTAAAGAGAACGCGCTGACTATTGGCTAAAGTAGTACAGACAGAGGCTGAATTAAGTCTATAGCGAGTCTGGAGGGAAAAGTCAGAATTATTGCGCAAACCTCGAACTTACTTTATGAACAAAAGTTATTAAATTAATATTAAAATACGTAAAAAAGGAATTTTAATATTACACACACACACACACACACACACACACACACACACACATATATATATATATATATATATATATATATATATATATATATATATATATATTTATAAATAATAGTAAAAATTAAAGATTTTCATGGTTCTAAATTATGAGAGTGGGGTCGTTCTGTTTCAGGTTTGGATAGTCACGTGACAGGGAGAAGTTATTTCATTAGATGACTGAATGTGTAGTGTGGCCATAAGGCCTAAGAAGGATGTTCATAATTCTGCATGAAAATTAAAGTTTTTGGCTACGACTATCTTATGCTTATTGCAATTGGCGACATCTATATTGTTACATCTCTTTCTCTCTCTCTCTCTCTCTCACTCACTCTCTCTCTCTCTCTCTCTCTCTCTCTCTCTATATATATATATATATATATATATATATATATATATATATATATATATATATATATTGATTGCAAAATCGCTAGCTCAAACCTTTTGACAGTCAAACACATATACATAAATATCGCTTAACGTTGTTTTTCTAGTGCTTTTATTGATGGGAATGAGGGTAAATCTTTGACATCATCTATGCAAGTGGTCATTAGCTCCCCTGCCTATAATATTAACGATTTTTATTGTATGTAACTCTATAATTGATTAATATTTCCTAGAATTATTAGATATTTTTTAAATGTTTATAAAAAAATAACTTTCCGTACGATGGTTTCATTTATCAAACTTCCTAGACTGCACTACGATGTTATTAGCACAGATATTGCTACCTAAGAAATTCTAACTAATATAAATTTAACCTTATAAATGTATCGGATTTCTCCCTGGATATCAAAATACCTTAAAATGTTCGATTATATATAGTACTGTAGCTTTTATAATGACCATAAGACGGTAAGTATACAGTTTGATCATCTACTAATTTCTTCTTCGAGAATAAATTTTAATCTTATAACTTGCAAAAATAACAACTGATATAAAAATACAATAGATATAAGAATCATAATAGAGCAAAATGTATTTTGGTTACACTTTTTAGACTCACATTTCCAATTTCACCGGTTTTTTTTAATAATAGTAGCTTACAATCAGAAAATGTGTTATAAAAAATAATAAATTAGTGTTATAAATAAATAATAAAGTTGAATGTAAGCAAATGTAAATTTTGTATTAATTAATCAAATATTTAATAATTAATCAAAAGTTATAATAAAGATGGAAAAATAAAGATTTAAAACGTAAAGTAACAAGCGTAAAATATTCATAAATTGTTGATTATCAAAACGTATACTCAAAAAATTATATAGTAGCATTTTAAAACAAAACTTATGCTTTCTGAATAATGACTAGAATTATTCCACTATAAAATACGATAATTGAGGTTCTGAAACACGAAATATTCTAAATATTAAAATAACACGTGTGAAATAAATGTAAATTCATTGCATGTTATTTTTATTACATTATGGAAATAGCGAAAGAAAGATTCTTTAACCTGAATCAATGTATATTTAATTGAGAATAAAGAAAATCATTACCAAAAAAATGCCTGTGCATCCAAAAATACTCTCCATGAAAATAACATTCTGCTCCGACAGAACGTAAAACATGTATATTTAATATCAGATCGATAAAACGATTTATTATTTCACTAACATATGTTTAAAAGTTACTGAACATCAGGTACATTGTATCAAAAAGTATCAAACATTTAAAATACCACTTCTCAGATGAAAGATTCTGTTTTGTAAATATTTATTTTACCTAATAACTTTACATTTGGGTTTTCGAAGACAGTAAAAGATATCATCTTTACTCAGTATTATTTTTATGCTTTTTGAACAAGAACTCGTCAGAATTATCAGTGGAGTGTTTGAAACGTGATTTACTTACGAATTTGAGTAGATTCAATACTCGGCAAATTATTTTAATATATAATACGTAGAAACCAGTATGTATTTAAATCCTCATTTTTATATATCATTAATTATTTTTTAGAAATATAATTTTTTAGATACATATTTATCAGATTTTATATATATATATATATATATTATATATATATATATATATATATATATATATATATATATATATATATATATATATAGAAATATATTTATTTTTTTAGAAATATAATATCTTACATGCCATAAATTTTTAAATAGTTTACCAGAAGTTCTGAAAAAGTAAAACCATTGTTAAAAATGCTTATTTTTTTATCATATTTAAAAAAAATATATAAAACTGAATTGCCTATATTTCATAGTGAAAGAAATTAAGTGGTCTATGAGTATATTATACTTTTTTAGAAAATAAAGTGAACTATAATTTTGCATTTTAACTAAAATCATTTAATGTTATCCTCTGCTACTGAGAAAAAGTCTAAAAAATTTTCAAGAAGCAACTAATTTAGAAAAAAATGAAGATTAAGTATGAAATAGAATAGAGTAAACCATCATTTGAATATATTGAGGAATCATAGAAAAAAACCCGTATTCTCCGATAAAGTTGTAACAAACTATTTAATAGATGAAAATTTGTACGTAAATAAAATTATTCAATTAAACAAATCGGGATATACAAATCAAGTCAACACTTTTGCGACACATAATGTTGTAAGAATTGACCGCAGAAAAAGGTGGCTTTAATTCAGTAACCGAATGAAACAAGCATCGATTGAAACAGACAGCTGTCGCCCACAAAAATACGCTGTATCAAAAATTCCTAACAAATATTCGAATCTGTTGGAAACAGTCTGTCTGGAGATTTTATTTACTTTCGCAAAAATTTACTTGTGGATTGTAACTAACTAAATTGTAGAAGCATCTAAAAGAGTCTTTATTGAAAAATATTCTAATGGATTGGAGTGTTAGAATTTTAAAGTGTGTCTATGAATTCGAATCACATTGTTCGTATGTAATTCTCCTCATTTCAAGCAGTTTTGAAAGGGAAGGTATATTTGAAATTTTAATTTTGTAATTTTTATTTAATTTAAATGTTGTTCTACAGATGTATGCGTGTGAGTATATATATATATATATATATATATATATATATATATATATATATATGTGTGTGTGTGTGTGTGTGTGTGTGTGTGTGTAATATGGGCGAGACTCATTCAAAATCACAACACAGTTTATTTCTGGTAAGAAACATGAAATCCGTACAACAGGCAAACACCTTTACAACTTCGTGCACACAGACAATGTGATCCTGCACATACACTTATCAAGTAGAGATTCCTCAGGTAAAAAGACTACGGATAATCCCTAAGCACAATTGATCACGTGATACAAAATACCCATGTTTAAAGAGAACGCGCTAACTATTGGCTAAAGCAGTACAGACAGAGGCTGAATTAAGTCTATAGCGTGTCTGGAGGGAAAAATCAGAATTACCGCGCAAACCCCGAACTCACTTTATGAACAAAAGTTATTAAATTAATATTAAATTATGTAAATAAGGGATTTTAATATTACATATATATATATATATATATATATATATATATATATATATATACATATATAAATGTGTGTGTGTAAATCTATTACTTAGGCTTCAGACTGCGTAATTGAGGAAATCAGATGAGGTTGGTGTTTCAATTAAAATTGATTTTAGATTTTATAATAATCCAGCACTGTAAACAATTCCTAAAATAAAAACTTAATTTCTTAAAACGAAGAAAGCATTTATTTAAAATTTTTCTTTCAGAAGCTATACAAAAAAGCGTAATATTTGGTGATTTATCCTTGCACTTGTATTTGTTTGTGAACAGTATTTAGAGAGAACGAAAGTATTTATAAATATATTAAGGCTCGAACCGAGTGAATTTCATTGTTATTTTAAAAGAGTATGAAATTTTTTTCTTTTATTACTTTTATCATTGGCGGCTAATAATTTTGTATTCTTGTAAATGGATATCTAGTCTAGACCCTATCAATTTTATTCAAAGTGAAATGAAAATATAACTTTATTGATATAATTGAGAATAGAATGGCTGTATTTCTAAAGACCTCTCAAGAGTATAAGAAGCAAATAGGACAAAGGATGGCCAGCCGATATGTTTTCCAAATTCCTGAAAAGTTCTACATAAGTCAGCAATGCATAAAACATCATTTGTCTAAAATATCCATTGATAGAATTATTAAGTAGATTTCATCGGCTCTCATAAGACTTCCGGAAAGTTTTGCTCCATTGTAAAATTTATAGGTACCTTTTTGGGATAAATTTCAATAACCTGTGTCTATAAAATGTCTTTCATAACTATTACCGCCCACATAAAATCATTTTGTAATTCGTTTTAACCTCAGACCTGTGTTTTACCTCTGATCATAAGATACTACTTGACGATGAAGTTTATTGTTTCCTTTTCACCCAATTTTTAAAAAATATCTTCATTTAAATATAAAACTAGGTTTTCCTTAGTCAATTTCTTATTTATTATTAGTGCCTAGTGTTTCGGGATTCTTTTTATAAGCATGCCCCTGACCTATCTGATAATAGCTTAGGTAACCAAGATTTTTTTAAAAATACAAATGATTTACTTTAAATATTTTTTGTATAGCTATGACTCTTATAGTAAGAATGAAATTTTTTTGGAATCTGCCAATAGGGTGTCTAGTATCTGTGGTCGGCTGTACAACTAACAATTATACATTTTTATAACTAATATTGTCTAAAAGATGTCAAACTTAAACTCTTATCTTCATTTAAGAGAATTTCCTTTACTTAAACTCTAATGGATTTCTAAAAGAAACTGCGGGATCAAAATGACTCTTTCTGTAATTCTGGGTTTAAATACTCACAGTTGGACATAAAAATTTGACCTTGCTTAAGATGACTGTTCTTATTTGTTATAAGTGCTCCAAGTTTTCTGTCTTTTATTTATGCGTCCTAAGAAAAACTTCTTGAAACTCATTTGCTTGTACTTCGTGCTTGGATGAAATGGCGGCAATGTTTACTTTGGCGTCATTATGGGAGAGATAACTATTGTTTTTTCTTCCCTTATCCTATTGTGTGAAAGGAAAAAATAGAGTAACGACTCTTTAGAAGTGTGGTTCAATAAAATTTAGTCAGCCACTCCATAATAATGCCGATTGTTTTCTATTACACTTGTTCTGCTTAAAAAATATACATGTAATGATGCATTTTTTTGGTTTTAGCACACAATGCTACAAACAAAGATATTTAATGGGTTTTCATATGAAATATATTTAAAGATATGCACTAAATAACGAGCTATAACATATGAGAGGACAAAATTTAATAGCAGAGAAAAATACAGTTAAAATAAATGGGATTTTGTTTACAATTTCAATAAAGATACATTTAAATATTTGGTATGTATGATACCGTAGAAGTTACAAGCTTTAAACTAACAGAAAAAGTTTCATTTTAGAGATTAACAAAAACAGGAAAGTTAACTTGAGTTTTGAGTTTGTTCTGCATTATATAATGGAAAATAGCATACACAAATATACAAAAGATAAGTTCTTCGAAATTTTTATAACTTTTTAAAATTCTTGAAAATAATGCAGAAATAATTTTATGAAACTCTAGATTTGATAAGATGCACGATTTAAACCACATATGGTAATTTCTGTTTCAACATATTATAATGAATATTGTTTTAATTGAAAACTGGAGTTTAATACTAAGATGAAAGGATAAATTTTGTCTTAGTTTGTACAAAGTTTATTTGAATTTTATAAATATTTAATATTAATTAGTAATGTTTTGATATTCATTTGGAACCTACAAGCACTTCTAGAGAATCTTCATGACATCAAGCTTACTGAAACACTTCCATGTTTTACGTGGTTGATAGTAAATATTTTTAAAAAGTAATTAATTATACTAGAATATCTCTCTTTCTTTATATATACGAAATTGTATTTATGCTTCTGTTTGTGTATCTTTTTAAAGAAATTGACAATTTTGAAGATAAGAATCCCGAAATTTTGGAGTTAGGAGTATTTAAACTTCGCCAAAAACACTAAGAGATTTTGGATTCGATTTTCTGATAAGAATATTTTATTTCTGATAGTATACTCCGTGTCATTCGTTACAAAATATATAGCAAAATAATAAACTATAGGATGTTTAGATAAATATTGATTTTGAAATTGAAAAATCAGGAAATCTTTCGGTAGAAAATAAGGATAAATATATTATTTTTACACTGTTTAAAGATTATTAATATATAGTAGTAGATAATAGTCGAAGTAGAAAGTTTGATGTAAATACTAATTTTTACCTTCAAAACGAAATATAAAAAAATACTTAAATATTTGCCCACCCACTCTGAACTTAGATCCCTTTACTTAGATCCTTACTTAGATCTCTTTAGCGGTAATACTCATTTTTAAATTTCTAAAAACATTTTTGTAGTAAAAATAAACTTGGGATTTGTTTAGATTTTGACCACGTAAAGATCATACTTAAACCAGTGAAGTCTGAGAAACGTGCCCATTTATTCCACTTTCATAATTAAAAATATACTTTTGATCACCATGTATTATAAATGGCTGGAAATGACTGGTAATATTTACATAACCTTTACCTAACTAGTGGCAATGCACGCTTTATTTATTTATTTTTTTAGGAAACGCAGCTCACAAATAAGATATAAAGATTTCTTTGAAACACAACAAATTATTCTGCAAGTTTTCCCTCGTAATTCAGGTAGTTTATATCAATATCTTACGAAACTTACAGTTGTAGTTGTGAACGTGAAATATAATAGTGCAAATTTAGTTTTAGAAATATTGAGTTGGAAAGGAGATATGAGTATATAAAAGAAATATATTCTAACTGCGCATGCGGAAAAAGTATCCCTACTTTTATCAATTCATATTGCAAAACATACTACAGGGCAACTTATTAAAGTCCAATTGAGTATTATGACAATTTTAAAATTTATCAATCTATATTGAACAGTATCTGTGTTTTTCTGGGATAAGAGATGCAAGAAAGGAGGAGTCTTCCCCAAATTGCCAAAATAAAATGTTTGAAAAACATTATATATTAATTTATAACAATGGAGCCAAAAATATTAATCACGAGATAGTAGCTCTGCTGCGTATAAAATTTAAACGTATATTTTTAAAATTTATAAATAACATTTTAATACTTTTCAAACATTGTATTGCCAAATACAATACTTGATATTTCTAATGACTTTCGATGGTCTTTCTGTGGGTAACCAAGTTTGTGGATTCGACTTGCTCTGATTGTAAAAATATCATTACTCATTCGGAATTAGTTTTAAATCGTAGGTTCCTCTCTAAGTAATCTTCGTGTTTCAAAATAACCGTACCTCACCCAACCAACTAACCTCTAATAAAGCTAAGTCGTATTTTAGAATTTTAGAAGTGGATAGAAACACTAATTACTTGATTTGTATCGTTATGTTTACCCATTCTGACCCATTTCTTTGTAGCGACTCTTAATCCATTAACAGTTTTAATGTAAGAATTAAGTTCTTTAATCTCCTCTAATAAGTCATAATAGAAACTCTACCTAGACAAAGTTTTCTTTCTTGACGTAAGTATTTAATTTTAAACAAAGGAAATCTTAAGATTCAATTAATTCCCCATGGATAGCAAAGATAAAATCTTTGGTATAAAACCTTACTTTCTCTATCTGCCATTAAGTAAGAAAGGTCAGACACTTCGTAATAAAAACTGATAAGTGTGCGTCTTAGCTAAAAAATTCCTTTAATTGAAAAAGTTGAAGAATTAGGATAGAGTTCTATTTAAAAGCAAAAAGGTAGAAATATTATGATCTTACTTTTCTATTATTCCTAATATAGTACATTTCGTCACGGTTTTTTTGTAATTGTATTATTTCAAATTAGTTTATAGCATAATAATATGTCTTAGTTGTTAAACTCTTTTGTGAATGATCTGTAGTCTGAAAGATTTCGACCCTCCATGAATTCTGGAGACATTGTTTGGGGACTTAAAATTTCCTCCTTCTCCGCAATTCTTTTTCAAAAGAAATTCTTTCTGATATCTCTCCTAAAAATTAAATCAACTCTGTGTATCTGAATATTTTGAATTTAAATGTTCTCAACAAAATTCTAGGCTCTTAAAGATTTCAGATTCTTAAAATGTACTGATTTACAGATAGTTTACAAATAATCTATACCTCAGGATTACTATTTTATTAATAATTTTTATACGTTTATTTTGTATTTTTCTTTCAGTTCTATTAATTTAAAGCAAATTTCAGAGTTTAATTTACCTTTATTCCTTTTTTTTTAAATATATATTTATTTTTTTCTCATTTCATCAAACTATATATTTATAGCGTTAATATTATACTACTGTTTTACTATTGACGTTATACTTATATTGTTTACTTGTATAATTATTTTATATTTCCGAGAAGTCTATAATATTCGTAAATTACTAAGTTTTTTTTCTAAAAACTTACATGTAGCTTAAACTTTTTAAAATCAGTAAAAAATAAAAAGAATATGAAGATGTTTTATCAACAAATGTCCCTTTAATTTTATCAAATATTTCATTCTATGTTAGAATTAGGTTAAGGAAATTTTAAAGGATAAAGAGGCATCATTTTTAAACATATGGTAGGCTATAATTGTAAATTTCATATAAACTTACATATGTGTTGAAACTTTTCAGTTTTAAACCTAGAAAATGCATTCAAAGCATGCTTAAAGTATATATTTATTAATAAAATTTGCTTTACAAGCTCATTTTCTTTTGTGTGAAAATGATTTTGATATTTTTGACAACATAAGGTCTTGTTTTCGCAACATTCGATTCGCATTCATGATATCATTTCAACCACATTTGTTTTAATATTTTAATTTAATAGTTTCATTCATATAATTTAATAAATCTAAATAATTAAAAAATATAACATTTACTTACTATTTTATATAGGTAAATAACACATTATAACACTTCCTATCTACTTGCTTACTTCATTCATTTTTTCTTCAGAAATTAATCTAAACATTTTAATGGGAGGCGATGATAGATGATAATTCTGAACAAATTTTGCATTCTTATGCTATGAAATCAATAAATGTATGTTTAATTATTATCCTTTTTATTTTTTAAAATTATTATTCAATAAATAGTTTTAAATCTATAAGTAATGAAGAAGACAACATTTAAAATCGATTTCCAATTTTAATGGGATCATGCTCTTTTGTCATTCTTTATAACTTGGGTTGACGGGGACACAAAAATTAGATTGTTCCCTCAAGCAAAAAGTGTCCTAGTTGGGTTAAAGTTTTAGCATATATGAAAGCACTGCATTTAAAAATAAATTTCCTAGATGCAATGAAAAATTTAAGTTGTGTTCAATAAAATTATTGTAAAAAGAACTACTTTTAACCTTTAGTTTAGTTTTTTTAATTATTGAAGACACTGAGAAATGTAAAATAGAGTTTTAACATTAAGTAACTCATAAGATGGCTCTTCAGAACTGACAACAAAATTGACAAAGTACATATATTTTAATGTGCAAATAAGCTGTTTCTTAACAAGACACTTCCTGATAAACAATTCAAACGTATACAGAATTTAAAAAGGATTTTCACAGCTATATTTTTACATCTTTATTCAGGAGTAGTTTAACATTCATTAAATCATGAGAACTGTTTATCTGTGTCCAATATTTTTTTAAAATATATTTTAAATATAAATGTCTATGATAAAAATGGTAAGTATTAAAAATAAATGATTATCACAAGAAAAATAAAAGTAAATAAGAGATCGTAATTACAAATATTTATTTTTAAATTGTGCTGTATGCCAAAGAAGCTGTATACAAACATTAGCAAACGAAAAAAAAATTGAATACCAATGGGTGCAATCGTCTGTGATAATTTCAAGGAATGTTGAACAACTACTACAGGGTTTTTTTGTTTGATTTAACAACAAGTCATGTAGCGGTGTTTTAGATGTTAACGTTCATAATCAATTATTTTTAAGCAACTTTTTTAGAAAACTTAAATTTAATTATGTAACGTTGATTTATATCGATATTAGATATTGTTTTAAAATAAGATTCCTCGAAATTCTCTCTGCATATTGATTTTACACATGATGTGGCAATTCGTATGTACAGGATGCATTTAAATCTTACGATAAAACAATTTTCTTAATATATGCATTCCTTGAAAGTGTAAGAAAGACTGACAGAAGTGAAAATATCTTGAATGGTACAGAGTGGAGAGATAGTTCCGCATCAAAACACATTAACTTTAATTATTTTATTCACTATAATATATATAACTGATACATTTTGAAGGACTTTAAAAGTCTCAAATGTGTTTAGATTGTTTCAAATATTTATAAAATGCATGGTTTCAAATTAAATAAATGTTTAAATTTGCATTAGTAACTATTGCATTGCCCGTTCTGGTATAAACTTAATTTGTTATAGGATAATAAATATTAAAAATTAGTCTTTGCCTTTCATTCTAAATTGCAATCCAGGGAATAATGATTATCTCATTATTCCCTGTGAAGCAAAAAATTGTACCTTTTAAACAAACGAAACTATTCTATTGAGAGAATATATCATTCACAGTAAGTTTCAACCAAAGCTTGATCGTTTCTAACCTTGAATCAAACATTTTCAAGTATAATTTTTTCAAAACTTTATCAAATTTTTCGTTAATTTTTAAACATACTGTGGTTAGTATCTTGAAATATTTCTCTATTATAAGCATGAATAGGTACATTGTTAAAAAATATTAAAGTACAATTAATATACTTTCTACCATTAAAACTTGCCCCCAGAAAGGAATTAAATAAATAAAATTTTAAAAAATAAAAAATAAAATAAAATAATAAAATAATAACAAAATATTAAGCTTGAACGTAGATTCTGTGTCGTATTCTTGCATTGCAATAAGTATTAGCAAAATTCATGGCTAAGTGGTATCAAAATTGCACACTGTACTATTTTGGAAAATTCTCATTGAATTAAATTTTTGATACGCTTAACGGATCTTTTACAGTTCTTTAACAAATGTTTAAAATATATGCACTAGGGTGAACATTTTTATCTCGCCAATTCTTATGTTGAATAAATAGCTAGTGTTATGTCTACACCAAAAGATGCAGTTACATTATTTATTTAGGGAAAAAAGTATTAATTGTCTAAAAACATTAATATGATGGTATACTTTATAAGAAGATTACTTCCCTAAAACATTATAATTCGAAATAAATTTGTCTTTGATGCATAAGCAAAAGGAACAAGACTTTTCATGTAATTAAATATCATGCTAGTATAACATTCTCTCGCGAGAGCTGAGAGATTATCTTTTATAGTTGGAAGCTAAAATTTAATTAAGCTATTTTTACAGCAGATAAATTTTTCCGTCCCTTGGATACTGTATTAATTTTAAAATATCCGTATTTGCAAAACAGAAATATATTAATTGAAACTTGAAAGACATTTAGTTGCAAAAGAAAATTTCTCAGATAAAAGATATGAATCATATTATCTCACTTCATAAAAAAGATATAATTTCAAGGATCGTCTAATTAAACGCTATTTATTCTCCAAACGGATAATTAAATAAATGTGTTTTCAAAAATGTATCACGTCCAAAGTAAGCGGCCTATAGAAGAAAAATGTGAATCGGGATACTTTGCTTTAGTTAAAACTTTTCCAAAGGTATTAAATTTCCTTCTCCTAATGGCTGTTTTTATTCAATAACTCTTTTCGCTCAGAAGCTAGGTATTTTATGAAACACTTCGAAG
>CM063502.1:157834748-157922248 GCA_032207245.1 Pardosa pseudoannulata
TTTTATATTTTATGAAGAAACTCAATGTGCTGAACGAAGTTCCGCATATTACAAATAAACTCGTTTTTTTCCAAACATGCACATATCTGACAAGGAATGTCTGACTTGTGGGTAGACTTTAGACAGAGGATCGCTATTATAAAAGAAACTTACCTAGTATTCCTAACCTATAGTTGATAGTGACTACGACCACATTGCCTAAGCTCGCGAGTATACTTCCATCGTAAGGATTGCCGGCATTCCAGTCGTAAGACTCTCCGTGAATGAACACCAGAACAGGCAGTTTGTCAGGATCACGAGCCCCTACGAAAAGAAAATTCAAAAGTGAATTTCGTACGGAAATACATATTATGTCATACTATGCCATACACAAAAGATATAAAATTAGTGAAAACGACATTTGACTTTCTCAAAGAGTAAAATTCCAATTATAATCTGGGCCAAAAAAGGATATTAAATAATTATTAAAGGAACTAAGGTATTGAGATTTTCATTCAGCGTTTTAGTAAACAGTGGTATTTTAGCTGAAACTCTCGGCGTTGACCGAACATAAGTCTTCACACACACACACACGCAGTACACTATCACATAATATTAACATATTCATTATATTTATATCTCGAATTATAAACTGAATATAAGCAATTTCTATATTTTAAATGTATATTTAAATGAGCCAGGTAAGAAAGTTTATTCAGTTGTCTGAATGAGTATTCTCACTAAATATAAAATGTTATTTATCTTTTTTGATTCCAATACCGTTATCAAGCTTCGATTCATTGTAAGAGAATGCATTTTACTTACGTGATTAAACTACTAAGTAAACAAATGTAGAATTAATAATTTATCTGCTATTTCTAAATAGGTTATTTTGATTTTTTATTTAACGTTACGAAGCTTGAAAAATTTACGAATTGTCAGTGGTTAATCATCTGTGCATCCCATATACTCTTTTTAGACATTTATGCATTGTACCTTATCTTTTGGGAAACATATTGCTGGGTATTACAAATATTCGATTTTTAAAGTAGCTCGGCCGTGCCCTATAATGTACGTTTGTGGCTTATTTCTTGACGTGGGACACATTAATCATTCATATAAAAATCAATACCATCTTTTTTGATTTATGATTAGCAACCAAGATAACATACGAAAGAACTATTTGGAACAAACCATATTCGATTGGGTATATTTTGTTTTATTCCTTGGAAACATTATCATTTCATATCATAGCTTTTTTGTTTGTGGTTGGTTTCGTAGAAGTGGAATCTTTGACTCGTAGATGTAAAATACTATTTTTCTGATGGAGTAAAGTTTTAGTTTAAAATGCATCTTAAAATTGTTTCATTTTAATTTTTTTTAAACAAATATGTTAATTCTTTCGCAAGAAACTTTTGCTTAAAATTTCCTTACGGAAAGAAAATTTTCTAAGAAAATATTCGGTATCATAATTTGCTGATTTGCAGGGTCCATTAAACAAAAATTAGTATATGTTTCACACCTATTATTTATTATACTTATTTTCCATCATTGAAACTATAACTTTAAACAATTTTGGAAATTTTATCTAACATGTTGAGCTTCTTAATGTCGATTCAAACATTTACTTTAAATGTGAAGTTTCGGTCTACTGTTTCAAGGTAGCAATGTGTATATTTTCTATACCTAGGTAAATATTCTTCAACAGAACAAGATCCTTGGAAGATCTATGTACTCGAGGAATATCAGATACACCCATTAGGGCTGGACGATATTAGAAATTTAATATCGTGATATATCCCCTATTGATATTGATATCACTGATATATCGTGATAATACTAAATAGGAGGGTATATTACTATTTTTGAATAGCCTTAACTTTCATTCCAAACCTTTTTTTCTTGGTAATTAAACATTTTAGAATTACAATTTGATCCTAAAAAATAAAGATTTCTGAAATGTAAAAACAAGAATAATTTTTAGAAGTATTTCATTTTAAGACTTAAAAGAAAATATTTACATATATTGTTCAGATACTAAACAGAATTGTTTATTCAAATTAGAAACCATTACTGCTAATTTACATTGCCTATTTATGCCAAATTATATTTCTCTCAAATAGAAATTAAACTCCTATTCATTGGTTCTTATTCATTGGTAAACGGATCTTCCGTATCGAATTCCAGGTTCGAATTTCACTCCCGGCACGGATGTTCGAAACTGTTCGGAATCAACTTTACGTAGGAGGTGTTGATTAATAGAGTTCGTAGAGTAAAAATAGTAGATCGTAGCAATCCAAACCAAAACGGCTACATTGGTTGAATAATACAATTCGTCCTCATTAGAGATGAGCTTGAACATCTTGGGTGGTTATTTATAAAAAATGAAATATTGAGTGACTATTTTCTATTTTATGTAAGGAAGTACTATCAAAGGAAGTTTTGTAATAAAGTTGTTATTCCTGATTTCAACTGAAGTCCTTGTTGAAAAAGTAAATTTATGTCCTAGGATTAGAAAATATTAAAACTTCAATCCAAATAATAAAATTATAAATAATAGCAGAAACGGGAAAATTTTGAAGGTTTTTTATTGGACTGCCGTGTACTTTTGAAGAAAAAGAGTATTCGTTGTAAGAAAACTTCTACGAAATATTTTTAACTGTCTTTAAAAAGGGATGCTAGGTGTTAATAGTTAAATATATATGTATATTAGTCTTTTCTGATAGTATGTTCATAAAAGAAATTTTTTATAGAAGGGAAATGTCCAGAAGCTTTTGTATCAATACTAGAAATAAATTCGAAAAGTTAAAAAGTTTATTGGTGCAAGAACTGACAAAACCGTTTCTATATTTATGTAAAAATATACCTAGAATTATTAATTATTTAATGTTGTGTCCATATTTACTTAACTTGATTTCATTTTTCAAAATAACTGAAAAATGAATAATCGTGATTCTGTAATGAAGTTTTAATATCATACATATATTTAATATTGCATCCTTATTTTATATATTTAACTTTTCAATAGGACGTTTATACTAAATCTGACTCTTAATCTTTATTAATTGACCCATAAGGTTAATTTTAAACAATATTCCCAATAAAGACAATGAGTAAATTTTTCTGTTTCTTTGAGCCTTTTTAAAAACAATGAGGACGGGACAACAATCGTCTGCCCCACCTGCGAGGTGGAACGACATATTAATCGTAACACCTGAGGCAATTTTTTAAAGATGTCGTTGAAAAGAAACAAAACCGGCTTCACTGTTAAAAGCGACTCCTGAATTGTCTTTTTACGAGCATCTTGAACGAGAAATTGAAATTATAGTATTGGGAACATGAGTTCTCCGCTCTAATACGAGAAAACAATAGAGGCGATAAATTTCTTCAACTCGCCCATTATTACTTCCGTTTATAGCGAGATCATTGTCGTCAGCTTTCGATACCAACAATTTTATCCTTTTATTGATCCGATTATAAAAGTTTATCGGTGGGGAAATATAGCGTCGTTTTGCTTAAGATTATCAAATTTCTGTTATCACTAAGGACATGAGGCCATTTATGAGTTTTTGACTTATTCCAGTGATAACCGAAGTTCTATCTTGGACTTAAAACATTTATTCCTGGATTTAATTTTTCGTAGCAGAAGTATTTAGAAAATCCCTTTTTACTCTGGAGACTGAAATCGGTGTTTGTCTGACATTCCTGCTCTTGGATAAATTTAATCTCTTACGGTAAAAGTTTTAATTATCATCTAGAGATGTTGAAATTCCGAATTAATGAATTAATATCGATTGAGGAATGAGAATTATTTAGAAATATTTTTCGAGCTACGAAATCGCCTAAACCTATGCATTAAGGAGGATTGGGAAGAATACACACAATACTAGCGGGAAAATCTCCTTTCTTTTTTCTATAATACATATTATAAAATTGAATTTTAGTGACAACGTTTCATTCTTAGAAGAGTTACATAATAGACATGTATAGAATTTAATAGTATAGGTTTTTAAACAAATCGAAAAACTTTGAACGTTTGCAAATGCTTATATGTACAACTAACAGTCTACAATATACTCGTTTTCCTTCTCAATGCTTTTTAAGAACCTAGGAATGAGTTTTTTTACACTTCCGTCAAAAATTTCTGCTATCTCGTGCTCGACCTATTGACGAATCTCTAGACCTCATCTTCGCTCTGAACTCTTATATGATATCAAATAAGTTTAAAGATAAAAATCTGATAGTACCAGATCAAGACTATAGGGAGGGGGGGGGGTTCATAGTCACCCAACCGAAATTGCGTAAGAGTATCTTTGAGGCGTTGGCTATGTGGGAAAGCGCATTGTACAGCAACAAATTTCCTTTTTCAACATTTCCATTCATTTAATTGCAGGATGAAAGTGAATTCTAAAACTTAATACATTTCCTTAACTTTCCGCTGGCAGGATACGATATCGAGACAATCGTTCCTTGATTGACATATACCGACTGAGTACACATTATACCCCCTAGACATTGACCTTGAACACAATTCTATGTCTTTTATTTAAAAAAATTATCTTTGAATAGTAGTGATTAAGCTTTCTTACTTTCCGGTTGCTTATTGTATGACATTTTTGTTTTTCTTTAAATTAATTTTTTAAACCTCTATGTTATGTTTTAAGATTTCTAATCATATTAACTAATTTTGCATTTTTTTCTGTGAAAGTTTGAGATAATTTCATTTTTTATAGAGATACAGATTTTAAAACTGATACATTATAGATAATTTCTCAAAATTAAAGATAGTGAAACAAAGGTTGCTTTATATTAATGCAGTTTTTTACTTAAAATAGTTAATGTATGAAATGAAAATGTTAATATAAAGCTTGCAATAGCTCCGTGTACGTTAGAAAGGAAACGTTTTTAAATTCTTGAAAATAATTTAATCCAATTTTATTAATTCATAGTTTGAAGGAAGATTTGAAAAAGAGAAGTGATTAAATATGGCTGTTGTAAAAGGATCTTTTACCCACTTAATAGGACTATCTAGAGCAGAGGTTTCTAAACTTTTGGGGATCATCACCCCCTTTACAAGAAAAGCATTGTTTGAATTTACCATCTTCCATAACTGTTAATTATAATAAATACTGAAATATTATTCTATTTTACTATATCTATTTTATCTGTCCTATCTCTTAACCCCTTAACAGCCTCTGGCGCATTCAATGCTTTAACTATTTGGGCCGTACAGCTTCCTGCTGAACATTTTTCAGTAATTTCCTGCTATTTATTATTAAGTACTTGTACTTATACGAGAGGTTATGTACGTATACGCATGACGAGTAAGATACCGCATTGACTGCACAAAACACATAAATACGTCCAGGGAAGTTAAGGAATTAAGAATCACAAATCAAAATTAATTAAAACATTCTTCAAATGCAGTAAAAAATTACCCATAAAATCAATAAAAAATGAGTAATGAGTTTTTGACAGTGGGAGAAGTTTTAACAATGTCTTCATGTTGAGTTCGGATTTCGTTAACATAATTCGTAGCTCTCTAATTTCAGTGATCTTCCTATTCTTAGACAGCCAATTGGCTACTTTACTGACTGAGCACAAGTATAGCCAAATACGATAAAGGAAATGCATTAAAAGTTTTTGTTCTTCAGACCGAAGGTGACTGACCAAACAGCCGCCCGTCGTGGAATTCACGATATCTGTAGTTGAAAAAAAACCCTATTTATTATGGTAAATAAAATATTATTCGAATAATTTATTGATTATTTATATGCTATTGTTTATATTGATTTTAATTAATGCATTTAAGTTTTTGTTATAGAATTTAAAAAAATCTTCATTTTTAAGAGATACTTTTCGTTAATTCTTCTCTTTTTTTATGCTTAAGACTGCCATATTTCATTTTACCTGCAGTGCCGATCACGTAGAGCACTGCCTCTAAAGATACTGGTATCGAATCACATTACAAGATACCATGTGTTATGGGCTGTTATTATTATTTACGTATATTCACCAAAATAATTAGTGAATATGACACGGACAGTATCTTGATACCGGAGTACATGGGTTCGAATCCCAATGCATTTTACAGATATTGGTATACGGATTTGACTTTAAACAGAAAGTCCCTGTTTCATTAACCCTCATGTAGCAAAAAGAGAAGACTGAAGTGCTCCACCAGAAACAAAACCACCCCATTTAATAGTAAAATGTATCAGCTAAAATTCTCGAATACTTCATACATGAAACTCAAAATTTCTCTTTATTTGCATTGTTGCCAATTAAATAAAACTAACGTAATATAAAAATTGAAAGCTTAACAGCTCCATTTATCAAACTTGGGTTATGTTTGAAATATGCTATGAAAAGTAGGTCCCATTCTAATGAGGCCTCATATTGTGAAAATCTCTAGGGTAACAAATCAAAACAGATTAGAGACATAGTTACGTTTCAGAGAAGAGATTGGTCAGATTAACCCTTCAACGATGTTGGAGGTGGTAAAAACGATAGAAATGCTAATTAAAATCTGCTCTAACAAGATTTCCTAACATATGTTTTTAATATTATCGCTTAATAAAATAACTACAGCAGTTTTTGATAGTACTTTGTACTAAATATTATTCTTATTTCAGGAGTTCAGAACCAAAATGAATAAAATCTATCTGAAATAATTCAGAGAAATAGAGTCTAAAAATTTCTGAATCATAACTATTCTAGAAAATTTAAATTAATTTTAAAATGTCCTTAACAACAGGGGTATTTTGTAGAATATGTACATGTGCTTGCATATTAAATAACAATATATTAACAGTGAAATAATTTGATTTTGTAAAATAAAAATGGATCACTCTGGGCATAAATTTCTTATTTGTTCCTCCAAATTTAAAAATTCTATTAAAAGTTTCAGGGTTTTAAACAATATTAGTATAGATATTTAATGGAAAAAACTTGATATGCCATTTTTTCTGAAATAGGTAAGATTACTATATAATGCTATTTTAAAAATAAAGAAGCTAAGACAAATTAAAAACACTGCTTATGTACAGACACTATATAATAAAATGTTTACGGTAAGTTCCATAACGGATTGTTGTATAATAATCCATTTACAAAGAAACACAGAATTTAGTATTTTTAAAAGTTTGAGATAATTCCATTACTTATAAAGATACCGTTCAGAATAAAACATACTAAAATTATTATGATATCTAAAAATTATTTAATAACGTAAGTGCTATACTTATTCGATGCTATAAATGTTTTACTTCATTCTTATAAATGAAATGTCTCCGAATGAAATTTGTATATGTAGATCTAGGAAGCACTTAGAAATGTCATTAAGTGACCTACATTTTAAGTATAAATTTTATTATGCTCCAAACAATATTGTTATGAATGGTCAGAGTACTTTGTTGCCTATTATCAATCTTATTATAAAGTGAAAATATTTTTCGTTTCTAAAAACACTTACTATTTCTGTGATTAGAAAAGTAAAAAAAAATGATTTAATATGTCGAGGCGATAATGAATCACTGACAAATTCTGGGAGGAGTAATACAGTGACGAAATTTGTTTACTCATAAACTAATCTTATATTTTCCAAATGTGATTTAATTGAATCTGTATAGTATGTTCCATTTTGCATATACATTCCTAGTACACAACGTAATCTACCCATGCACGCATTCCTAGTAAATGCCATAATCCACTTAATACCTAGCAAATACCCTGTAAATACCATAAGTAAAGTACATGGTATAGGAAATCGCTTAAAATTTAATACGGAAGCATAATATGAGATAATGGTATTTATCACAAATCGGAGAATTAATCTATGGATAATATTACACGGAAAAAATATAAATTCGACTGACCAAAAAGCGGAAACCGGATGTTCCTTTGCAGAAATAACATGAAGCTTTTTTTTTCTCAGATTTTTCTTATGCAATCAGAAAAATACTAGATGACTGTTGTAAAAAGAATTCCTGTCGAAAAAAGAATGAAAATTCTTAAGGATATACGGTGTCATTCTCGAAGTATGAGCAACAATGTTTTGGACGAGAGATACAGAATATGCTTTAGTTTAACTAAAAAAATGTGTCTCTGAATATAATTTGTCTTCGTAAAGGAAAATGATAAAAACCAATAATATATTTCATTCTCTAAGAAATTTATTAGCAAACTTCAAAATGTTAATTACAGATGCATTTGTTAAATGATACGTCTTCCTTCTAAGTAGTTTGACATGCTAAATTTTATCCTTAAATACATTAGTTTAAAAGGTATGGCAAACGAACAAAATTCTCGAACTCTGTGTATATAGCTATTTATTTCAGGATAATGCTATAATATTTATACGTCCTATAGAACCATTTTATGCATTGTACAAACCTTATTTAAATACCATGTTAAAATTAAAAACAAATTGAATACCAATTTGCAATTTACTATACATTTACCATGATATATAAAATCCAAAAGGATGTAATTATATATGTAATAATATACATACATATTTTAGTACCAATTTTAAGCGTTTAATATTGATTCTTGTAAGCTCAAAATTATGTTTTTAAAGATTAATAGTTCTCTATATTGTGGGGGAAAGTCAACAACTACACTTAGTTTACATTTGAGGATAAAATTTGATTGCTTATATTGCTAAATTTAATTTTATTGTATAATTAGAGATAATTGAAATCGTGTTTTTTACCCATTCAGAACATGGTATCGCATCCATACACTATAAAGGAAATGCATTAGACCTTGGAAGGAAAAGCAAATTTGAAAGTAAAAATGTAGAGTTTATTGAAACAATCCCATCTTAGTGTTCCGTAATGGTTGCTTTCCCACACAAACTATGCACATTCGATTATAACGTGTTGTGAGGGTGGAAGGACGCAAACCAATCACAGGTGTAAAGCAGGGTTGTTGGGGGTTTTTCACATGTGAATGTTTTTTTCGGTTTTAATCCTAGTTTTATCCGTTATGTCAAAAATATGCGTGTTGAAAGTGTTAAAAACTTTGCAAATATGCGTACAAAGTAAAGTAATAACAAACCACTCAAACATTTCTCGAAAATATTGTTTTACTCTGAAAGATTTACTATTTAATTATTAAATTATTTTATTACTAATTAACGATAATTTAGTTACTGCCTACTATACACAGCTAAGTTTGTTAGAGTCAGAATTTTTATTCTTATATAGCTTAGAAACAAGCTTGATTTTAATGTTTTAAAATTTTCATAGTCATGTATAGTTTCATTAAATGGTTTTAATAATTAAAAGTTCAAAAAAGTATATTTATTATTCGAATATTTCATATTCATTTAACCATCCTATTTTAGGGATTTTGTAAAGTTTAGTAATTCTATAATAGGGTGAAAAGATATTGCTAATTGTGTGGGATATAAAAAATAATATTGCCACGCGTCTAAGATTATTAGTATAACTTTTATTCTTCTTTCTTGCACACCAAGTTCAGCATCGATTGAAACTGTTTTGTCCAACTTTGGGCATATACATTCAAAATTTCGAAATGAGTAAGTTATAGATGAATGTTTACAAATGATAATTTTTTATCCAATGTGACGGGGTCATTTTGATCCTGACTACTAAAAGATTATACATTTAGTAACAGTCTATCATTATTTTGATAAATTATTTTTAATAAATTATTTTTATCAAAAAGATAATCCAATTTTGCCTAGTGTTTAAAGTTAAGTAAAAAGGTTCAATATGGTACTAAACAGTCACTTTTCCTCCACGATTACGGTATTATACACAGATACAATTATTTAATTATTCTTGCATCCATAAGAAGAGAGTCCTGTTTGAGAAATTAAAATAATTTTAATTATCTATAATTCTGCGCTGATATGTACTATAAATTGTTAATCAGGTTTCAAACTCAAGACTTACTGATACGATTAAAAATAATCAATTACTTTTAATTGTATTCTGTATTTAAAATAACATACCTCAGGTTTTGGGTATTAGACGGTTTACACACATGTCGCGTCAAAAAACCCAAACGTGGTGTTAAAAATATCCACGAGAGGTCGCTAACAATCGAAACAAAGCGACGTAAAGTAGTTAAATAAGATTGCAAGCCAATATTAACTTGGTTTACTCATGCTCTGCTCGCCAAAGGTTACTGTAGGGACAGGCGAGTAATAGTGATCGACCAGAGAAAGCCATCTATGAAGAAAGTAAGTAGTATTGGGGAGAACGTCGGTGATGGTAGACTCCAGACATGAAAGATAGGCTCTTCAAATAGATAATTGAATTGGTAGAATTGTTTAGTGTAAATATTGTGCTATGTGTTTATTTAGTTGTCCGGTTGTAATTTGTGCTCTGTCTCGAAATAAATCTAGATGTTGAAAAAATAAATCTACTGTTTGGATGTGACTTTCTAAAACAACTCGGCGAACTTCACAGTTACTAAAATGAAAAAGAAACAAAGACTTTCGCAAAAGATTATTTTTTAGCTATACAAACACCAGAAATTGTTTTAGAATATAATTATTATTAAGTTGTTTAATTTATATATACATAAATTTTACGAATAACTAAAATCCATTCCTCGTAAATATTGTGTACCGAAGACAGTTTAATAGAATAGATGCAAAATCAACTAAAAAAACCCAAAATTTTTGTTACGTGATACTGAAGAAAACATCGCTTTTTTAATGATATAAACCAATAGTTAATCGAATAGGCAACAGTTTCAAATTTAGGATTTTGTTTTATGGAACTACTTTTGATGAAGCCCTTTAAATCGCATGGATCCTCTCCGACGGGAACAAGTTTAGTAGTAAAGGCACATGTGTGCATCTTACTTAGTTTGGTGTTCAAATAATACATTAGGTCAATGGCTCTCAAGATATGGGCATCAAATTGTGTCTGGAAACTACATAGCAACGATATAAAGATTTTTCATAATTTTATTGAAATATTCTAACTTTAAGATGAGAAATTAAAGAAAATAAAGTGAAAACGAATGCAAATGTTGCCCATTATAGCAACCATTTTGATGTCCTATAGAACTATATAGAAGTTTAAAGATCATTTGAATAAATATTTTTGAAGTTTGAGAAATACTATCAAAATAGTAATATCGATAAATTTGCTTTGAGCTCTAGATTCATTAATGCGACTAATTCATTTGATTGATTCATAAAAGAAAATAGGAGAATCCGATCTAGTTCTTTTGTGACAAATGATTAAAAGCAAAATTGAGCAGTTTAGAATTAAATGTCAGTAGAAGATGTACTATGTCCAATGCTAATTGCTAAAATTCGTTGAATTTTAATTCAATTTTCTATTTATTTGTGAAAAGCTGGGTTTTGGGAGTTATATAAAAAAAAGTAGGAGCGCGGATTTCAAAAAAATATGTAGTAATCAAAAGGTTCATTGTTACTACTAATTATTAAATTTGTTACAATTTTTCACTATTTCTAGCCTTAATTATATTTTCTTTATTTTTGCAAAGATCAAACAAAGCAGTTGGCTATTTTGCAGGATGCGCCTTAGAATATTCTAGATTCAACTCGATTCCCTTTAATTCAAACATTTTGCGAACCACTACCTAACGTCTGTCAGCTAACACGGAGGACGTTTAATCACCGTAATAATAAAAATTCAAAGCAATATGGTTAGTATTAAACCCCTAGAAAGACCACTAGAACTGAAAGTCTTAAAAATTGATTTTCTCTACAAACGATTTTTACAGAATATCATGACACCGAATTGTTAATGCATTCGCACATAATATATTTGTTTGAATGCAAAGTCTTAAATCAGGCAATTTGAATGCGGAAAATTAGAAAAAATTGAAAATTTAGGTAAAGTCAGAACCGAACAATACAAAAATATTCACATGGGATCTCGAGTGTATAAAGAGCTAAAACTGTTACGATGTCAATGAACTGAACATAATTACTAAATAGAAAATTAAAGAACTAATTTAAAGTAACAGAAAAATAAAATAGATAGTCTGTTGAATTGTTCTATGAAATTAAGACTATAATTTTTTTAATTCTAAATGCATGTAATACTGAACTATTTCAATATTTAGTTTCCTGAAACTTATGATAATTGTAGACTTATTACATAAAAAATCTATCCATACTCAAATCAAAAGAAATATGCCCTAAAACTAGCTTGTATGAACACTAATATATTTTTTCTTTCAGTGGAACAACAGCAAAAGAAGTGTTTCAAATTCCAAATAACAAGTTACATTGTGACATTTTACATTTACTACATACATTCTTAAAGACAAGGAGATAAAATGTTGATTTATCCTCTTTTGAAAGATATTTTTATAATACTGCGTGAATTCTAGACATTTATGAAACAAAAATAAATCTAAAGTAAAAGTAGTCATTTTCTAACACTATCCTTCAGATAAATTGAATAGATAGCGCATAGCAATATGCATCGGGACCCAGTCAAGTTCATAATATAGATCTCGGCAGTCATTTGCAATCCATTGGAATTAGTAGATGCATGTCTATTTATTCTTTCAAGTTAGTTTCAAAAAACTTCCTACTAATCAACAAACCTTTAGATAAATCCCGATTGTATTAAGTATTTTCTGTTTCTTTTTTAAATATATGAAACTCAAAACATGGTTTCTCAACTCAAGGTTTGAGGCATTTATTTAAAATATATTTTAGAAGGCAAACGAATCTCGTAAACCAAGAAAATGAACTCGGAAGAAATATAAACAAGGTAGTAATATTTTTATATTTAAAGAGGTAGTTAGAATGAAATATTTTAAAACATTATAACGTATGAACAGTAATAATTTCACAGACGTATAGCTTATATTTTTTGATAAAAAAAAGAAAAAAAATCAGATAAAATGTAAAAGATGTAAAAAGTGAAAAAATGAAAAAAGCCAAATTAATGTGGCTGATATAGGGCCTTTCCGGCCATTTTAAATGCAATATATCGTACTGTTAGCTTCGACCTGACCAAAAAGAAGCTGCATGTATTTTATGTTCGCATTCCACATCATATATAAATAAATATATACATATATATACATATATATATATATATATATATAATATAATATATATATATATATATATATATATATAATATATATATATATATATATATATATATATATATATATATATATATATATATATATATATATATATATATATATATATATATATATATATATATATATATATATATATACATACATATGTGCGTATGTGTGTGTGTCCATAAACAAAGAAATGGGGGTAGGAATTTAAAAATTATACATTTGTTATTATTATTTATTTAACTGTAAAAGAGATGAAATTTTATAAATATACATGAATATTTATGATTTGAATGCAGAAATAGACCTTATATTTTTATACTTAATATAACAAATGCAATATTTGTTTCAATTTTATATATTTTCTGTACTTCGCTTGTGGTTTCTAAAATGTTTCTGGTGGTCCTTGATTTAACCAAACCTGTTTAAGCACAGGTGTGGTCATCCTATTTTCGATAATAATTAGTACAGTCTGATTCTAAATCGTGTCTTTCCTGCAATTTACATTATGCATAACATACGTTTATCGAGACTTCGATAAAAAGCTCTCTTTTCCATTTGCAACATGATGAAGTCATTGTTAAAAAAATTCAGTCTTGAATGCAAAATGTATAATTTGATTCTTATCAGAACGCTTTTTTTTTCAAGTTATTAATTTCAGGAGGCTAAAAGTTTTAAATAAAAGTAATATTTTTGTATATTTCTTTGAGATATTCAAAGCATTTTTATGTATAAAAAATAAAACTTTTACAATCATATCTCAGACATTTTATGAGCAGAAAACTCATTAGAAGAGTCAGTCTATCACGAATGATATATTCCTTACTGCTAGCTGCTCAACCGCCCAGTGGCGTTGGATCCCATGACACAGTTCTAAATTTCGATTCTCGGACTAGGCAAGATTAACTCAGTTTTTATTCCTTCAGTGGGCAGTCCGCTTGAGGACTAAGCATGGTTGAGAACTCAACACTAGGATTTCGCATAAGGATAACCACCTAAACGGAAGAAATGCTTCGCACCTGAGGGCCCTTGGTCTGATGAACGGAGATTATAGCCATAGAGCATGGCTTTTAAGTAGACTGTAGAGCTGGGTGTTTTTTTTTAATTTAAAGAAAAGGCTATTTGCTCTACTTGATTGTATTTTGAGTCACACGTAACTTTTTTTTTTTTTTTTTTTTTTTTTTTTTTATACGTGTGCTAGAATTTCAACCTCTGAAAATTTCCATTTAGCATGGTAATCTCAAATCAATCTTATACCTGTTTAGACCATTTAGTACATCATATTTCTGGTAATAATTAGTAAATCCAAGTTCTAATTAGGGTCTTTTCTAGAATATATATTGCGTCTAGCGTAAGTGTGTTCTTCGCGATAAGAAGCGATCATCGCCATTCTCCCGCTGAAGTCATTTAAATAAGTTTTCGAAATCTTGGCATGCAAATGTCTGCCGTGATCCTTATCAGTGTTTTCTTTTTCGAGTAATCAATTTCGGGTGGCTAGATAAATCCTTTAAAAGAAAAGACGTGTTTATTGCATTCGTTGAGACCTTCCGATGGTTGGGCGAGGAAAGGGTTTTCTGTTAATGAGGTCTCGCCGTCATTTTACTTTGTCTTTTTACGGCATTCTATTCGTCGGGGATTAAATGGTAAAAAAATGTCGCCATTGAATGGAAAACTATTTTTCTCCACAAAGACCTTATGATACTGTGAAAAATGCAAAATTTATTGTATCGCGAACCGGGATATCTGATAAGTACGAAGGAGATAAATACTTAGTATTCGAGTAGCGGAGCACAACCGTATTTAAAGGTTGTTAAATTTATTTTATGTACTCTAAGGTAATTTAGATTACAGGATATTATTACACTGCGAGAGGAGAATTACTTTTTGAAGTCTCTAATTATACCCTTTGTTTGAACTATGAGAGGTATTAGTATTATAACAAACGGGATGAGGATAATTATTCCTCGAATAAATAACTAGTTATTTTAAATCTAACAGCATGCAATTTGGAAAACAATTTTTTCGCCTTTTAGCGTCTAGATCACATTATAAATATTCGTTTAAGTTTTTACCAAATAAAGAAATCTTTTTCAAAATGTTCTGGGAAGCTTTGATTTTTTTTACTTTTTATTTCCCTTACATTTCCCCAAGGTTTACTGAAATTTTATTTAAAAATCTGATAACTGTTATTTATGCATGTTTGAATGTGCATGTATGTAATAGGTATATATGTAAATAAGGTTTTTGTTTGAACTACTGCAGTAACTTTTTTAAAACTCCTAATAAGATGCTAAACTACTCTTTAAAGTCGAGGATTTAAGCTACGAATTTCAGTGGTAGACTTGAAATTCAAATCTATAACTAACATATCAAAAAGCTACGCTGTATCTATTATCGCTCTGAATCCAATATAGTGGTTTACCTATTTATATACATCCTTTCCTTGAAAAGGATATGAATCTTCGGAGAACATTTAATTACTATTTTCTAAATCTAACTTTTTTTATATAATTAAACTTTAAAAGATAATTTAATTGTTTAAATAAAGACTAAAAAATAAAGAAAGTAAAATCCTAGAAAATAATTTGTAAGACAGTTTTATTTAAAAAATTTATTAAAATATCAATTACTTTTCCTGTCGGGAAATAATACTTTTCTTTGCATAGATATAAAAGTAAGTGCTAGAGAAATAACTGAAAAATGTCTTTGACAAATCTTAACATATTAAAACTCATAGATCTAGTAACTAAAAGCAAGATGAATTTAGAAAAGTTACTCTGCAGTTTCTTTTAAATGTGAGATGGGAAATTTAAAAAACTTATGATGTGTCAAAAAATTGGATGCCTTTATGACTCACATATTTGTTTATAAACAACAAACAGTGTGTTACTTTCTTAAAGGAAAAAGTATTTTTAAAATTTTAGTATTGTTTGATAAAATCTTTCTTAATATATAATTAAAAAAAATTCTGCATAAAATATTTGTATGTAGTCCGTAGAATTCTCGTAGGTTGAAAAATAATGACTGTTCCAAGTTATGTACTTACCCGTACAGAGTAAAATCTTTTAATTGCTGTATGGCATATTAAATTCTTAAAGTTTATAAAAAACCAAATTCAGAATTATGAGACAACACAATTTTATTTCTTATAATTCCTTAATTATTATATCTATTTCTAAAATTTCAAATTATATTCTTTATTAATTCTTCATTCATAGTTAGTGTTTTTATACTTAAACAAACAATTTTAGAGTGAAGTAAATAATAGGCAAAAAGTCATTTCATATTGTTACATTTTGATTTATTTTTCCTATTTATATCTGCTCTAATAAAACACCCCAATGCTTTGATTTAAATCCTTTTAAAATTATGTTTGATTTCGCATTACTTTGCTTTTATATTTAATAGCTCTTAATAAAAAGATACACTGAGAATTATTTTTTCAAGCACAGAACTAAATTTTGAGTAATTTATAAATTGCTATAAGCATTTTTTAATGGCCAATTTAGACCATATACCTCAAATGTATATTCGTTATACTTTTTACTCAATTTGGTCATTTTCAACAATAAAATTTTCCTCGAGTAGTAAATTTGGAATTATGAATTTATTTTCAAATAACTGTGAATGTCTTTAATCATACTTGCAGAAAAATAATTAATCATTACTTTTATCCTTATTTGTAGATTCTAATATTTATTCCCGAAGTTCATTACTAATTCTACTTAATTTCATCATTAAACTTCAATTTATGGATTAGTTTTTAAGCTACTTAAAATTCGTAAATATTTCTTCCTTCAAACAGATGATTATAATTAGCCCAGACGGATAAAATCCATCTCTAATTCTATTTACGACAGATACACTGTTTTAAAAAGTCTAAATATTGAAATTTCTCTTATCTTGTGAGTGGTAAGCAATTACTGTCACGATGTTGTTTCATTTTTAATGATGAAAAAATATCTTTTCAATTTAGCAATTAAATTTTTTTGCTGTTTCTTATTTTCTGCAAAATAACTGTTGATAAACTGGAGAAATTTTTACTGCCTTCATTAAACCTTGTATTATTTTATCTTTTAGGAAGATGAGCATAATTTCAATATTTAAGTTGTGAAAATTAAGCCTATTCTTTATGTAGCCCTAAGATTTTTGTGATTCCTTCTCAGTATACTTTTAAACAATAATTATTCCTGTATTGAGATCATTTTGACTTAATGCAATCTATTTTGATGTAATGTAATTGAAGTCAACAACCTTTAATCTAAGTAATGTTAATATAGTATAGTTTCACAGATATCATTGATATAGAGTTTACAAAAATTATACTTAAAGATGAAAATATCTTAAAGACCAAAGTTTTTATAAATGGTGACAAATACAAAATATTTCTAGAATACATTCTTTTTGTGACTGCAATTCTTGATAATCTGTCGGATTTTAACAATTTTATTTATATTTTAAGATTTCTTTTGAGTGATCTTGCATTTATATTTTGGCATTCAAAATTAGGTTAATGTTGTGCAATGAAAGATTCATATTAGATACAGGATTGATTTTCATGGCTTGTGTAATCTTCTTTTCTGTCTAGTTATGTCATCATTAAATCAGATAGCAGCATAAATAGCATTGATAAATATTATGTTAGTGCCCAAAAATTAAGTTAATTTATGTTCTGTGTACCTCCATCTACGGTATGAAGCTTTGAGTTAATAATCATTGAGTTTTGGTCGTAATGCTTCAAAAGAAAAATTCCGAAAACAATCGCACAGCCTTTTAAACATGCTTGGTTCATATTTTCTTATCATACAATAATCCTAAGATTTAATAATAACTATATAAATAATATATTTTAAGAATTAGCAAAACTTTTTCAATTCATGTAATCACTCTATTGAAAATCTGATCTTTTTAAAATTGCTCACATTCACACTTAAATGGTTTTTCTGACCAATAGTGTATTTTATTTTCAGTTTGTATTTACTTCAAACTTTGAAACTACACTCTCTGGTTCATTCTGTTTGTGTTTTAGAGTCGTTTAAGACTGTGTTTTAAACTTTAAAGCGGTTAACAACAGAAATAAAAACGATTTGTATAAAACTCTGTACAGAAAATAACCTCGAAAAAGTAAAATGTAGTTTTTAAAAGTTAAAACGTTAACTTGTGTATTAATGATATAATTACATGTACAATATACTCATTTAGTATTATTAATTACACAACTTTTAATATTTTTGATGGAATGCCTTGGGTTTATAAATGTTATTCTAATTTTTAAGCCCTTTTGCTATACACTTTCTTTCTTCTTTTTTTCCTCTCTTCTTTGTTGGAGGTCTATAAATAGGTTTAGTATTTCTGAAACAAAAGAAACCTATAGTATTTTGATGTTTTAACAAAGTTATATGTGTAGCCCTTAAATATTTGTAAAATGCAAAGATATTTTTTTAAATGGTCAAGGTGAAAGCCAAAAGAAGTTCTAAAAGAAAATATCTCTTATTCTTTCCGTAAATATTATCACTTAGATAATTAAATCACCATATAAATATTGGATCCTTAATATCAAATTGAATTCAAAGAATTATATGAAAATTCTAGTATAAAAATATTTATTGAGATATTTAGAAATTTCGGATGAAATATGAGAAATGAAGTAATATAAAATGAAAAGTTAAAAGAAATATTGCTAAGCGATCCGTGGAAAATATATAAAATAAAGTTGATATAAGTAGCGCAAAGAAATCAATAAAGAATGCATTCTTTGAAGAAAGTCAAAAGGAATTGAGAAAAAGAAAACACTCGAACGAAAAATGGCTAAGAAATACATTTGCTCAATTTCATTTTTCTTTTTCTTCGTAAGAAGTGTGAATTGATGACGCCCTATTCCTTATTTAACAGAAATTTAAGCAGATAATTTTGGTATACTTTTTTATTTTACTTCTCAGAAAGCTTGGCATTGTATCCATTATTTACAGAAAAACTTTAAACCCTAAAATCACCCCAAACATAACTTTGATTCAAGTTTAGAAGACTGGAACTATTTCAAATAAAATCTGAAATAAATCTTATTTTTTTAAGAATGATATTTTTATGTTGCTGAATTTTATTTATATAAAGGCTTCTAAAATCCCGAAATTTCATTAACCCAGAAATAAAATGTAAATTTAAAGGAATAGTTGATACCATTTTAATCCAAAATTTAATAATATACTCTTATTGTATTGATATTAATAAATAAATATAAATTTTTCTCACTTTTGACCATATAGTTTATTTATTTTTCTTTTTCTTAAAATATATATTTTCTGTAATTTGCTAAATACCGTAAATGGAAATAATTCCTAGGATGTTTGACTTAGCCAAGCATGAAATTTGAAGCATTTGCTTGATAAAAGGGGTAATTAAACCTATAAATTGGTTAAAATAATGAAGAGTGCTCTAAATGTTAAAATAGGCAAAAAAACAACAAAAAATCGTGAACAAGATCAATAGTTATATTTGTATTAATAATCACTTATTGAGAATTTAAATATGGTTATTGATCAGTATACTTTTTCTTAAAATCAAAACTGTTACCATTTCGTTGTAACCATTTTACAAAGCCGTTACCAAAAGAATAACAAAACCATAAAAATCCTATATGCACGCCTGGATTTTTTAAAAAGTTTTTGACTTAAAGGATTTTTAAAATTCAATTATAATGTTATTTGTCACAGTTAGCATGCAAAAAACTGAGATGTAACAACATTTCAATGTAAATTTTCATCGTTTTTTGTCAAAAAAAATATTTGGTAGTATTAAAATAAAATTTGAAACAATTATGTTGTAATAATCATTAGTTTGCTGTGGAATAAAATGAAACAGAAGTATGGTGAAATATATATATCTTTTGTGAAGATCAAATTTTCATGTAAACTTTTGTGTCCAGAGTAAGCTATTTTTTCTGCATTCTCAAACATTCATTAGTATTCGGCTTAAAATGGAAAATAGATAAGTAAATGTACCCCCGAACATCATAGCCTTCTATGAGACAATTTATAATATCAAAATGCTAATATATCCATATTGAAGTAACACAAAAATTTTCTCCTTGTTTCAAAATAAAATTCACAGCTAAATTCAATAGCATTGAATATATGCTGCATGGAATAGAGATTCGAAATAAATTAAGCTGCTTCAATAGCAGCTTAATATATTTCATTAGAAGTGTAGCATATTCTATCTGTGGAAGAGACTGAGAAGCAACTGAACTTAGAGTTAACTATGGGAGCACTAAATATTTAATTATCAAATATTTTCTAACATTTTTATAGTAAAAAAATGATGTTGAACTATACTAAAATTATTATTAATGATATTTATAGTTATTTTTTTTAAATAATAGTGACATTTCTCTTATCAAGTTGTAGATTTCGCTTGCATACACATAAAATGTAGATAAATAAGACTCAAAATATTATCTTGAAAAAGTATATTATTATTAGATTTTATTTTTAATAGATTGCGTTAACAAAACTACTTTTTATTAAGTGCTATGGGCCCACTTCATAAATAGGGTATTGGAAACTATTCGTATTATATTTCGATATCTAAATAGTTAGATACCGCATTTGTTTTCGATATTCTAACTTTCTGAAGTGTCCTGCATGTTTATAATTTCCTAGTCTTTAATTACCGTTTATTGTGCATAATTCAACTCAAATTTAATGAATTCGTTAAATTTAGAACAAAAGACTTTCTCTGAATAGTAGTACCCAATTTCGAAATTTCCATTGCAAATGACGTAAAAGGGAAAGCGTCAGTTATCCCTCTTTCCCCCAAATTTGAAATATCGGTTGCAGATACAGATTCTAGAATAAAACTAAAGTTCAACACTCTCTTAAAGAAATCTTTTGAATAATACGTCAAAAATCCACACAGTCTGCTGAAGAAACAACGTTTTTGGAACTGTATAGTATGGTTAAATATGTGAGATTTATTTTGCGTAGTCAAGTAAGATAAATTATTTCACAAATGAAAGAGGTATTTTTACTAATGACATTTATGTATAAATAAGACTAAACATTAAGAAAAAAGGGATCTTTTGTTTATTCTTTAATTTTTTTTCTGGCGTAATATTTGCATTTAAAAATGTTTTTTTTTCTTTTCTGGACTAACGCATTAACTTTTATTTAAATTTCTATACAATACATGATCGTTAGCTTTGACTCCTTTAATCATGTTACTCACTTATATAAAAATAAAATAAAATATCATTTTGTAGGTTGTTATGCTTAAAATTATATTCTAGTTTATGAAGGACTACTGATTTGTTCCATGCGATTCTATTCAAGGAAATATATAACAGATCCGAATTCTAATCAATACATTACTGTAAAAAAATAAAAAAAAAGGTTCATGATACATGCAAGTTTAATTGCATGATACATGCAACTTTTATTTGTATTATTTGTGTTATTACTTTTGAAAGCTATATATTGGTCGTAGACTTTTATTTTAAAATGTCGAATAAAAGCATGTTTTTCATTTATATAACAGTGTTCGGTCCTCTATTGTAAACTGAATGTAATAATTTTTCCGTAATATAAAGACTTACAAACTCAAAGCACATACAATCGTATAATTGTGTGTGAGTATATATATATATATATATATATATATATATATATTATATATATATATATATATATATATATATGTGTGTGTGTGTGTGTGTGTGTGTGTATCGTCATTCAGTGTTAAGGCGAATGAAAACAGTCTTTCTTGATAATAATAAGTTTATTAAATAATAGTTCCATTTGAAAGCAACTTGTGCCAATTTCATTTTTTCGTCAAAGACACACATAGAGTGTGTTCACAGTTCCATGTCCACGCGGTAACTGGCTGTTATCTGTTTGCAAACTCATCAAACTCTTCCAAAATGCTTCCGCCTGACCGGATTATCCTAAAAGCTTACGCGAGCGTGGGTCTTTTTCATTTATTGTATTATTATAAAAGAGTTCCCTTTTTAAAATCGTTATAACTTACTTAATTTCCAACTACCCCTATTTTAGATCACACACACACACACACACACACACACATATATATATATATATATATAGTGTGTGTGTGTGTGTCTGAAATCGAGAGAGACAAATATATGACTCGTCATATCCAATGATTGAATACACACACGTAGTCGGCGACGAGAGCGAGAATCCTTTATTTAGTAGGTAATCACCCTCAAGCAAATCAAATATAGCTTATCACCATTTTCATACACCAGGGAGGCGGTACTGTACTAAACTGCTAGTCAATATCATAGTACACAGAGAAATACGGTACGAATAATGTTAAAAAATGTCAATTTTCCTATCCCCCCCACACTTCTCCATAGTTCATGCTCAAAAACCACAAGCTCATACGCGAATAAATTATTCTATTATACTCTAGCGTTATATCTATGGGTATAAATAAACTTTCTATTCCGATTAAGAGGAAAATATTTAGAGTTTAATAATTCTCTGTTTTTTTTACTGCATACACATCTTTTCACTTTTGGAAAAATATTTTATAATTGTGTTTTTATAAAATAATATAAAAAATAGGAATTAAACACTTGAAGTAGAATCCATATTTAAGATGAAACTCCATTTATTTTTATGGCTTAGGAAAATCTCAATCTCTGTGTATGTGTGTGTATGTGTGTGTGTATGTATGTGTGTATGTGTGTGTGTGTGTGTGCGCCCGAGCACGTGCAAGCATCGGAATTTCGATGAGATTTCACAACAATTATTGAATTCAGAAGGTAACTAAGAGTCAAAAGAAAAGCAATTTTTAAAGGCATCACCATTTTAATTAAAAATATGGCCAGCGTAAAGTTTTATGTAGCCTCCACACTATGGGCAATTGTTCACTACTTCCTGATGGTGACCTTGAATGATGGTTCAAGGATTGCACCCACACGATGGGCCACTAAATTAGCCGAGAGCGTGGATTTCTTCATAGGGTCTACTGCGCACTTAAGTTGCGCATCTGGCTGCCTTTGATCTTTCGAGAAAAACCGCCATCATTTGCCAAGGCTATTTTATCGTCTGCCGTCATCGACCACGATATACCATACCCCCCCCCCCCCAGAAGGTAGTGATGGCCTGCAGTAAACCATAGTGTGGAGGGGTCTTTACATTCATAAAGAGATAAGAGATAGAAATAGAAGGAATGTTATAAACCGCAAAAGGGATGATGTGGCACATTCAACTCTGAGCATTAAACGTGTGGAATCTACAGGAGAAATCAGTGAGTCATTCATCTGACTGCGCAATCTGTTTCTTATGAATAATTTCAATCACCAGTTCAGACAAATATGAAGCCTTAACTTAACAATTGAGCTCACATTATATATATATATATATATATATATATATTTATAATATGTATATGCTTATATATATATATATATATATATATATATATATATATATATATATATATACATATATATATATATATATATATATATACATATATATATATATATATATATATATATACATATATATATATATATATATATATATATATATATATATATATATATATATATATATATATATGCGTGTATCTATGTGTATAACATATGTGTATCAGTAAGCAAGTGGTGTATTGTTAAAATAAATATGTCTGTCGCAATCCAGGCGTTTTGCATGGGAATCTAAATATTTTTGTGCGTAATGAATTGGAATTTTTGCGTAATCCGGGGCAGACGACATCGTGGGTAATATCTGGGTCAGAGCCACAAGATGGCAGCTGCGTGGCGCCGAGTGTCAATTCTAAACATGAAGACCATGAGAAATGTGCACAACTGAATGCAGACTACTCCGGACACAGAGAAAAGAATATCTTGATAAATGGGGAAAACACGATGAAAGGGGAGGACGAAATTTTAACGCGTTCCGCAAATTTCTATTTTTCTTTTTCTTTTTTTCCTTTCGATTCGGATAGAATGTTCCTTGGACGTTTCTTCCGTAACTTAATTTTAGTTTTTAGTTTTTATTTTTTCTTGTCGCTGTTTTTCCGATGTCGTTTTTCTTCGGAATAAAATCAAGGCATGTGCGTGTGTGCAATGGGACTTTGTCTTTCTTTTTCTTTCATCCATTTATTCGGGGCATTTAGAATATTCATCCGGAAAAAATAAGAATATACAAAGAGTACTTTTTTTTCCTTCTTTTTCAAAGTGCTTATTTAGACAAATGATTCTTTCATTGGAAATTTATTTCACGCATTTCCCTGTTTAATTATGCATATTCTCTTAGAAGTGAAAATAGCATACAGTAAATAACTATTTTAAGTGATATTGACTTTAAGGTATGTTTATTAACATTAAATGTAGAAAAAATACCCGATATATAATATAACAATGCAGAAAATAAATATGTGTGAAACATGAATTCTATACAATTACATTTCTTGGGATTTTTCGAGTAATTTTATATTTTTATAAGAACATACATAAATTGGTATTTTATTATATGCTATTTAGATGGCAGTATGCATTATTGAAAAGTCGACTTACAGTTTTTAACATTTATCGAATTATTTATAAATTCCAAAAAATTTTCTAAAATACATTATTTTAAGTTTCACATTATTTCTTGACTAATAATAATTATACATCTAATATACATGTTTCATAACTTAAATTCATTTATAGGATAATTTTCATATTTTTAATATCATTGAATTATACCTAATTTAGGTATGATATTCAGTACTATTTTTATAGATTGCTTTAATAATAAAATAGATATTGCAAAATTTCTGCAGCCTTTTTATCATTTCTCTTTGGAGTTTTATAAATAGCTTCTCTTTCGTTTTTAGAGGTGAAATCCCTACAGTTCTGTATTTTCCTAATATGGAGTTTGAAGCTGAACATTTCTATTTTATTCCGAATATCAGTTATTAAATGCTGACTGTGAACGTATTAGCGCATTAATGCTCGAGTGACTTCTTGTCACGGATATCTTAGTCTGTAACTTATTTGATAAGCGGAGCGGATGTTAAGCATTTGAATATGGAAGAATCAAGATCTCGCATAGTTTCATCATCTGAATTCACTGATATTCCACACTTAGCATGGGAAAATCATTAAAATCTGATCCTATTATTTTGCATGCGCAATCTCAGTAAACTGGATTTTACATTTCAAGTGGAAAATAAATTACACTTTCTTGCTAACAGTCTTGGAACTCCACAAAATTGAATTTAATTTTAAATGTATTTTGTTGTACAATAACTGAATTGAATAGTGGGATATATATATATATATATATATATATATATATATATATATATATATATATATATATATATATGGAGCATGTTTAATATTTATGTAAGTAATTAAATTTCAAACAACTTCTTTCTCATACAATGAATGAACAAGCATTTGAAAAACGCTTATAAAATTTTATGGAGAATGAATGATTTGGTGATACCTATTTGGTTGAGCTTTTATCAGTATCTGCTCCTTCATTTTTCCCCTTGAAACACTGTACTGTTCTGTATTTTCCTAATCTGAAGTTTGAAGCAGAGCATTTCCATTTCAGTTCAAATTCCAGTTATTAAATGCTGACTGTGAACGTGTTAGCGCATTAACGCTTGAGTGACTTCTTGTCATGGATAATTTAGTCGGTAATTTACTTGCTAAGCGGAGCGGAGGCTAAACATTTGAATATGGAAGAATCCAAATCTTGCGCAGTTTCATCATCTGAATTCACTGCTAGTCCACGCTTAGCCTGCGAAAGGATTTAAATTTGATATACACTCCTTTTATTTTGCCTACGTCATTTTGCCAAATCTTACTCCAAAATTTCTAAGAACTTAATTATGTTTCTATTTAAAATATCGTTAGAACCAACAAGATATTACTTCTGCTGGGGAAAAATAGATTGTGTTCTCTAGTTGGCTACTTTAATATACTAGAAAACAAATTTTTTTAAACTGTACCTTGCTTCTCTTTATTAAATTTATTTCAAATTATAAATATATATATATATATATATAATGTATATATATTATATATATAATATACATATATATTATATGTATAATATGTCGAAATTATTATATTTAAAATATCTCTTAATAATTCTACTCTTTTCCTTTCTTATTCCTTTTAACCTATTTTCCCAGCCACAAAATATGTTTTCTAAAGGAGTGTACCCTGACTTGAAACTCTTTTGGCAGTCTCCCAGCTTTTCCTGAAAAAGATGTTAATTTCTTGTAAATTCGCACACATTTTCCATATGTCTCAATAAATAAATCACTCCTACAATGATCTAAATTCCTGTCAGATTTGTTATACCGCTAATAGCTACTTTCTCTGGGAAAAATTCATCTCCCCGTTTCGCTGTGGGGTCAACTTTGTAATCCCCTCGCTTTTGAATGCATCAGTCTATTTTCTGCCTTTGACAGAGTAACATGTCATTTTCGTAGCTTTAAAACAAAGTTGTTTTACGGGCTCGCCGTTCTCTTCAATGCACCAAGACTATTTACTTCAATAGTGTAGTTTCTTAGGTTTCTCCTTGCCCAGGCAAGTAAATACAATAGGAGTTAAAAATTTTATTGTAACCGGCGGAATTAATTTTCATTGGGTTACATATATATATAAAATATAGTGTATATAAACGTATATGTAAGGGAAATATATTATAACCCTTTTAGATGTTTGGATTTGAAAGAAACTTTGTTTCTTATAATGAGCAAGCGTTTGACAGAATGCTTCTAAGTGAATGAAGATTGAAACACTTTTTTGCATTGGAGAAGGACTTTGTCGGCAGACTGTTGACAAAAAAGAGCCGAACTATTACAGACAAGACATATTATGGAAGCCATTTATTGTATTAATTGCTATTAACTCAATATAAAGTGGCAGAAGTTTGAAGAATCACAAACGGCTATGAAGAGAATTCCATGTGGCTCCTATGCCGACTCCTGCATTCGAACCATTTCAGTTGAGATTTGATTAACATCTCCCCATCCGTTTTTAGCATTCCAACATTAGTCTGTTCAGTACTTGCCTATTCTGAAGTTTGAAGCTGAGCATTTCCATTTTAGTTATTAAATACAAACTCTGAACGTGTTAGCGCATTAATGCTTGAGTGACTTCTTGTCACGGATAATTTAGTCTGTAATTTACTTGATAAGCGGAGCGGAGGCTAAACATTTGAATATGGAAGATTCAAGATCTCGAGCTGTTTCATCTATTGGATTCGCTGCTAGTCTACACTAGCGCACTAAATTATTTAAATTTGATATAGATCCTTTATAAACTGTTGAGCAAGCACTTAAGTTTTACTGAGCAGATAGAACGAAACTGAGAAAGCTTCGACAGTTTAAAATGTGAAATTTAAAATATGTGTTTAGGTATTTCTAAGGATAATTTAGTCTGTAATTTACTTGATAAGCGGAGCGGAGGCTAAACATTTGAATATGGAAGATTCAAGATCTCGAGCTGTTTCATCTATTGGATTCGCTGCTAGTCTACACTAGCGCACTAAATTATTTAAATCTGATATACAGTCCTTTTATTTTGCATGCGCTGTTTTACTGGAAGCACAGAAATTTCGAGGAACTTAATTTCACTTGTGTTCAATTTGAAATAGGGTTACAAGAAACCGAGTTTTGCATTTCGAGTGGAAAATGATTTGCTTGTACTTTTTAGCTATTTTTCTATGTTTGAAACACTTTAAAATTCAATTCATTTTACGGCACTCTTTTTGCTTTGGTATGTTTAAATATTTAGAGTTCGAGAGAAGAAATATTTTACTTCGAAAATTTTACGCTAAAATTAAATTTAAAACATTTTCTAAGCAGTAAATTTTTCCAGGCTCTGAGGTTCGACTTCTTGAGTTAGTTAGTTTATTGTAAGACGTTTGGAAGGAGAGTTCAGCAGTTTAGATTTGTATCTAATGGAGTTATTTAGCAGTTTAGCTCTCAGTTACAAGTTAACTAATTAAATGTATGTTATCTGAATACCAAAACGTTTGTAGTGTATGAATATGTAATGCAGAATTCTATGTAACTGTATTTAAATAAAAAAATAATTTTGTACCTATATTTGTGATATTATCTCGCGTGTAACAATAATAAAAAGATATAGTAGAATTTAAATTATATCTCGAAATATAATCCAGTATTTTGACAGCAATGTCTCAGTTCACATACTTTATTCATATTAATTATGATATATAATTCATACGATTTCTAAAGGAATTTTAATTTGTTGAGTTGTACTACAGAACACAATCTAGAGAATTCTAATTGCTTATTTCATTAGTCGAATATGGGTTAGAAGAGGAAATACAGCTCAATATTTTAGTGAAGAGGCATCGGATATCTCTCGAAATAGGATTTGACTTAGATGACATGAAAACCATTATATTCTGTATCAGTTCATTAGGTAGCAACAATATCTTACAATATGGGATTCTCATATTACTTCCTTTGGGAAAGTGTTAGCCCTCATGAGCAAAACAGTAGACCGTAGCACTCCAAATCAAACCAAACCAAAACCTATAGCGAAGTGATTGAGTCGTAACCACTCTGCCTTTATTTTAGCGTGCACTAGCTGTCAACACCGTCAAAAACGTCTTATGAGTCGTTTATTAGTTTTATTTTAATGTATATAAAATTTTATCTCTTCAGGCGTTCATCTAAATCTACCAAAACTGGATATTTTGTTTTATATTTTAAAAATGAGTGTTTTGTCATTTCCAAAATTGTAATTTTTATCGAAAGTTTGGTTGATTTTGATAGTAGAATTGTAAAGATAAGGATGTGTAGAAAACTACAAAGATAAACTATTCTCAAAATGTATATTTTTTGTAATTAGGTACGCTCATAAAATATAAATTCATATGAAACAGGTAAAATTTTTATGACATTCTCTTACTCAACGAACGTAGTTTGTTTCTTTTTAAAATAATTACACGCCTCCTATTCATCACGTTTACAAAAAAATGAAACTTTTTTAACAACTTCAAAGCGATTTCGATCATTTAAAGTTTAATTAGTTTTATAATATTTTACATTCAACATAAAAATAAATTTATTTATTTAAAATTGCATTCATATGAGTAGGAAAGGATGTTTTATGACCTTGAAAGCTGCAGAAAATATTATAAACGTACATCAGGATTCTCAAATTCTATACTACTTAGTTTATGGTTAGTATTTATTTGATTCCTTGCATTTAGGAAGAGAAAGATAATGAAGAAGTTGGTAGTGTAATGTTATGGATAAAGCATTTCGTTGACAGTAGTCTAATAATTAAGATGATAAATTTTGTTTACTTTTAAAATGAAGATTTTTTTATTGAAGTTAAAGATGTTCCTACTTCCTTACCTTTATTCGACATACTGAGTTTCGATGCTTACTCTCTCATTTCATTTTTACTCTATAATTATTGAAAATGTGATTTGAACCCATGCTAATGCAATGCTTCAATTTTTTAAACAGATTTTTCATTCTTTTCTTTTTTTAAGGGTTTCACGGGTGTATAAAACTGCTATATTGCATTGGAAATATGTATTTCCAATAAATAAATGGTGTTCTTTTGGTAGAATTGGCAATTTTTGAGCGTTTGAGATTATTTTTAAAATTAATTTTTTCATTTATAAATATTTTTGTATTAATCTAAAAAATTAAAGTATATTTAATACAATAAAATATTTAGAATTTTTTGTATGATTCTCTGTTATCCGTTATTGAACTCAAGTTTTTGTTAACAAATATTAATTTTAGTTTAAAATAATGAGAAATATATAATCTGTAGAATATTTTAATTATATAATAATGGTGTCATAAGCTATTTTATCAGAATATTTCAATATATTGTTTCATTCTATAGATAAGTCATTTGTACAGGTATAGAAAATTTAAAAAAAATTATTCATTAGATGTTTTTAAATACTAGGGACAGTGGTAAGAATCAAAATTTTGAAAGAAATGCCCTTAGTGTTACGTAAGTGACAAAACCATAAATTAAAATAATTCGAATGTGGCACATGTAATGTGTTCTATAATTCGGCTTGTAAATTTCCTCAAGGAATTTTTGACAGCACTTTTTATATTTTGAAAATAAACTATAAGAAAATAATTCGCTAGAGTTATTATAACTTTTTTGAAAGTTTAAATCCAGTGATACCTATTAAGTTTTTTTTCTGTAGGCTTCGTAATGCAGTCATTGTGATATCCTATACAAAAATGAATTTTTTTAAGTTTAGGTTTTGTCTATCTGATATTTATAAGAGTACAAATAATGCAATATGGCGTTTCATAGCACACAGTTCAAAAGAGATCTTAGCTGTAGCCTTAGACCATAGTTGTATACCATAAATGCAGAAATTATGTTGTCTTAAGAAAACATTTTCGCAGCAGAAAGATCTTTTACATGTAATATTGAACTAGAATAAAGCAAAATATATTATTGATATTCTCAACTTTCTTGACATAATTATTGGTCTGGGTTTAGTTTTTTAAGCCCGAAATGAAATTATTTTGTAGTAATGATGATTAATATTATTTGCGATAGAAAGATTAGGAAATAGTTATTTGGTAATATAATTATTCTGGGAATGCAAAAGTCCTATTTTATTTTTCGAATGTTAAAGTAGTACACCTTCACACCGCATGTTTTCTCGTATCTTCATATAAATTATAATTAATTAATATGGAATATTTGAAACTAATTATGTCTTTCTTCAACGCTAATTAAGACAGGCTGACGACACATTAAGACTTTTCAAAAAATTTTAGAATATTTTAATACTAATTCACAATTTTTTATAATCTCAATAATTGAATTTCGGGAACGCAATTTTCTTCTTTATAAAATTCCGTCACTTGTGACAAACTTTGAACGAGATGAAAGCATTCTCTCAACTTGAGAATAATTTCAAAATGAATTACTTTGCTTTTTCTTAGATTTCAATCAAATTAGCCAGTAATAAATTATGGAACGACTTGATGGGGAGTGAACGCTCCAAATTAATACTTTTCGACTCAAAGAAATTTTATTTGAATTTTTAAACCGGGAGATTATTGACATTTTAAGATGTTGCCCTTAAAATATACTTCGCTTTTTGGAGTAAAACATTTTCTATCATTTTTCAATTCCAAAATTTTACTTTTAATTAAATAAAATTCATTTGAAAGTTGAATGATGTGTTTTGTGTTAGTTATTAATTTTATAAACCATTAAAACCGTTTAAATTTTATTTAGTTTATAAATTGTCCTTTTGGAAATCTCAAAATAGAAATAAACAATGTTTTACACCTAAAGCATATGAGAGCCCTTCTGTTTTTTTAAAATTTGAAATTATGAATTTTAAAACATTTCTTCTCAAGAAATTAGTTTTTAAAAGTATTTAGTTTGATAACTGCATAGCAGTAATGTAAAATATTCCACACCAATTTTTAATATTACTCCCAGGTATCAAAGTAATACCATTAATGCTTAATTTTCAAATCTTATTTTTCCGAGATAGAATTAGTACTTATAATTTTTAAAATTATGTAAAAACGTATGTTTTGGGAACAAAATTGTTACAAAGGGTACTATTTCAAAACTTTAAACCTAAATGATAAATAATTAACATAGGTTCTATATATATATAATAATATTCTTTGAGTTTATATCTTTTTGTATGACTTACAAGTAGCTGATTTTTTATTGTTTTTGCACTCAGTATCTAAGCTGTCTACTCCTTGATCTTTGTTTACAGTGCTATTGTTTAAAATGGTTACTATAAACGTATATTAACGCATGTTTCATATTTAAAGTATCGAATAAAATATTCTTTATACGGGAAAATGAAATACTATTAAAGTATATTTTGCATTTAATAACATATTTTTAATCATAAATGTTGAGGACAGTTTTCTTTGCGATGATACCAATTTTAACTACGAGTTTACTTCTTTAAGTATTTTTAATGGTTTTAAAGTTTCAACCATTCTTTGGCTCTCAGTCACATTTCCATAAATCTTTTAATTTATATGTTTTTTTAACATTTATAAAAATTACTCTGCATGGGATTGTATTTAAAATTATATTTAGAACAATATAGTTGATCTCTTTAACTTTATTACAATTTTTAATCTTTTCTATAAGTACATAACTAAAGTATATTTAACATAAATATATTTGTGAACTTTTATTTTATGAATGAGGTACTTTTATGTACTCAATAAGTTATATATCTCTTATAATATTTGCTACTAAAACTACTAAAAAGGTTTTAATTGTAATATAATTATGACATAAATTTAATATTTTTAGTTCAATGTTAATGTAAACGAGATAAATGCACTTTTAGAACCAATGTAATAGGACATAGAAACTTTACTAAATGAAAAAATACTGAATAAGGGTTGCTTACCGTTTTCCATATATCGGGGAAATGACTAATTAATGTTACAAAATGTGTCAAAACTAACCTCTATAAAGCAACGAGATCTTTCCTGACATCTCCGTAATATCATGAAAAATGGTATGCAACCCTTTGCATGCAAAATCAAATTCTGTTAAAGACCACTTACATATTTTGTTGATTATCCATTTTTGTATTCCATGTTAATTGTTTATGATTTTGTCTCGGAATCATATTCATTTCATGAAATTGTCTTAGATATATTTTGGGTATGGTATAAATGTCCACGGTAGATGATGAAACATTTTCACCAGTTCTAAATTGGGCGTCAATAAAAAATAAGTCATATATCTGTTACACCATTCCATCCCTTTTTAATTATACATCGATTGGAAGCACAATCTTGCAAAATGTTTATTCTTTGGACTTTATATGTGAGATCTTGCATTCGTCTTGTAAGCATCCCATTTGATGTCAGGTTTCTGTAATAATAAGTTCTATTAATTATAACTGATGTTTTATTTTTGTCTAGAATAGTCTAACTGACTCACTTCTATTTCTTGACTAACAGGTCGTCAAAAATTGAATTGGAGACTCGATCGAATTTAAACAATAAAAAATAGCCTTACTGATTACCCCAACGAGCACGCCAGCACATGTTCCAAAGACTTTTGAAACAATGTAATAATTTTCCACCTACCTTTATTTGCAGCCATCCGCCACGTTTCGATATGGGACTTTAGGGTTAAAAAAATAAAAAATAAAAATATTTTATGGTTTTAAAAGTCTTGCCAAACTTACCGAATTCCCCGCACAATGTTGAATATAAATGGAGTGCTTGTGTTTAATTTTGCGTGTCTTTTGAAGCAATGGAACTTGTAGGAAATAAGACACCAAGGTATGTGTGACACAAATAAAACAGCTAAACAAAGCAGACAAATGTTACTGAGATTTAAAATCCTGCACCACAAAAAACTCACTGTCAGGAAGTTTAGCAATTGGCATAATTGGAGTTTTCTGCCAGCGAGTTGGTTTTCAATTGAAAATAAAGACATCTCAAACATCACAAAGGCTGTCTGCTTTATTATTTTGTTTTGTGCAACGTACAGCATGGTCTCTCTCACTCTACTGCGCAACGATCTGTTTCTTAGTCTACTACTATTATTTTATATTAAATAAAAGAAATGGACTAAAAAGGAAGAAAACTTACATGGGAATGTCATAAAGACACTTTTTCAAAATACGTTAAATGATATAAATTCGATACATAAATTATTTTTATATGCATAACTTCCTGTCAGTTTTAATTTTCAGCTTGCTATTTAATCATGAAATTATCAAAAATAAAAACAACTCTTTTAGTTAGATACTTTTAATAGGTTTGGATTTAAGTAAAATCTTTATTTTTTTTATAGGAATAGAGTACAAATTTACAGAGAGAATTTTTGGCGGATGGCAGCTTAACGGATTAAAAAAATTAAACTTGTCAAGTTTTATCTTGTAATTTAAAAGCACTTTAGCAATATATCTATAGGAATCTTTATCATGTATATATATATATATATATATGTATGAATGTGTGTATTATATATATACATATATGTATGTATATAGTATATATATATGTATGCATGTATGTATATATATATATATATATATATATATATATATATATATATATATATATATAAATCGTCAGTAAGCTAAAAGATCAAAATATAAATCCCTATTATTTCAATTTACGGAATCCAGGAACTAAAAAATGAGCGGAATCAGCATACAGGTCAGTTTTCTGATACAACAGACATACCTAAAGGTATTAAATATTTTCAATATGTCTCATTGAAGCAAGTTGTAAGTTATTAATAAATAAATTTCTGTAATCGTTTTTTGTTTTCAAATAAGTTTAAAGATGGATTTTCCCAGTCAGTCGTATATCTTTTAATTAGGATTGAAATTGGTATCAATATTTATGTAAACATAGACATAGAACCGTATAACTTCTGCTTTCAGTATTCAAATTATTGATTGTTTTATTTTAATATTTGATTTAATATGTAAGTAGTAATTTCTAATTAATTTTCATATAGTAAGTAATTTTGAGTGATACCTTATATGGACATTGTTACTTTTTTAGAAACCAATTTGTGTTTTTAATATGATTTAAGGTGTAATTTTTCATACACGTGTCAATATTTCGGGCAACAATTTAACCTTCTAGGCTTGGGTAAAAACAGGAAAAAGTAATCCGTTCCAACTAGTATAGAACCCTTACCCAGGTAACTGTTTGGCCATTTTGAAAAGTCATTAGACTATGGTTTCCTCTATATCTAATATTTAAATCTGTGTATGTTTTTAATGAAAATGTACTAGGTGATGAAGAAGGAGTCGGATATCAATAACAAAAGGAAAATAGTAAAAAGACTAAAATAATTCTCTTATAGACTAATAAATGGCGATGAAATTATACAAGACAACATGCGGCGTAGTTAGATGACCTGCACGAAATAGTTGGAGGTCGTTTAAGCCATACGCCTTGGAAAAAATCATGAATTATTCAGAAAACTACAAACTAAAAGAAAACGATTTCTGTCGTCATAACCTTCGTAAAAAGCATTTTTGTTTGTTATAAAATACGTCCCAAACTGTATTCATTTTTTTATGATATTAGGAGAATTAAAAAAAATAAAAATAAAATAAAATATGCACTACTATGGTGACTTGCATCGGAAGTGGTCCCTCGTATTGTTTCAATTCGTAATTGGATCCGTAACTTAAATCCATCATATTGCAATAGTTCACCGATGTGATATTTTAATCATCGGTATTTTATAAAATCTATTAATATACGTCGAAATTTTATAGCGAAAGCAGCATATACTTACTTCTTACCAATAAATATAGAAAAATGACTTTTTTTGTTGGTTACCTGTAGAAAACAATAGTACTAGCTCAATAGCACATCCCACTATCGTCTAGGCCCTGTTTAAGACGCGTTATTTATAATATCGGTAGTGGTATAATTTAGGCAGTGGTACAACTTGAACAATGTTCCCCTAATTGTCCCTCATTTATGATTTGTATGATTTGATATACATGTACGTTTTAAAACACCAGCTGCTTTCGATTCAATGATATTCAATATCCGACAGAGCCATCTATTAGTCACGAACAGAACTATTTAAATTATTTATTTCCAATATCTTTCCTCCTATCAGCAGTCAAATGCAGTTTCTTATCTTTATTCGTTTTCTAATTATTTTTAATGTTTATTCTGATTTTTGGATCTGTCAGTATAAATACAACACACACATACATATAGCAATAGATAAATAGATAGATAGTTATCTTAATAAAATTTACCACTTTCAACCATAGATATATTCTAATATAAAATTTTGGTGATTCTATACCTAAAAAGACACCTTTTCTATTTCTATTATCCCTATTCTATTTCTAAATTATAGCAGCCCTGGTGTCGTGCGCCAAATTCTCTGCTTTTCTTTTATAGAAGACTGTCTTATATAGAAGTCTGTAGTTTAAACTGATGCCAGTGTCGTCTTCCTGTGATTAAGCTTTCTGATTGGCTACTAAATTCTTTCAAGACTATTTTAAATAAATAAAATATCGGTCTTTGAACCTTAGAATTTTTAGTAAATGATAAAACAGAAAACTAATTTCGGTGTCTTTTCATATATATAACACTTTATGTATACGAAATCACATTTACTAACTTCCACAACATCCCCACTAGATTAAACTTGACATGAACCACACACATAAACATTGTAGATGTATATCCACTAAGAGAAGAAATATCTCACCCAGAGGAGACATTGTATCGAAATAAAAGTTCTGTTTAAACGACATTTGTAAGTGGGAATATATGATAACATTTCTAAACTTCAATAAATAAATATCGCGAATAAACGCATAATAATGATCGCAGAAAAAAGCATATTTTATTATGTTTAACATTAAATTTACAATGTTTCAGTTCAAAGAGTAAGTTTCGTCGCTGATGACATTATGCTACGAAAATAGGAAGCCCTAAATTAAACAATTGACTTAAAATTTTCAAGAACTATGTCCAATTTAACATTTTAGCAACGATTGATTTCTTCCGAGGAATTCAGTTTACTTGTCATCCAGATACAAAGTGTAACCTATAAACTATCTCGTCTTATACATGTGGAATTCAATTACGTCTTATAACTGACAAATACTGTTCCAGTTTATTTGTTCATAAATAATTTCATTTAGATCATACGCCAGGCAATACTGTTTAATATGATAATATGTTATGAAATATTGCATTTACGAGCTGTAACATTCTACAATAAGGAAAGTACACTTTGATAATTTTTCGTTTCTCCCTTTGCATGTATGTAATATGCATATATATGTCTATATGCATCAATATATTAAATTAATAAATAATTAAATTAATTATTTGTGATGATTTAATTAAAATAATATAGAAGTTTTAGAGGAATCAAAATAGAGTCTTTCCAGTATCATGCAATAAATTATTTGAAAAGATAACTCCAAAATGTATGCATTTAAAGTTTCTTTCATTTTCAGTTATATGAAGAATTGTTGCAATTTAATTTTGCTAAATTCTGACATTAATACGTAAAAGAAAATGAATATCCATTATTTTAGTCGGAACAAAGAATATTGTCGAAATGTAGTAAGTGTTAGTCAAAGATAAAAATGTAAAACTCGTTACTGTATTTCCTCGAATTGCGGAAGCTTAAGAACAAAACCAAGGGAGGATTTGCATTTAATTTCCTGTATTTTCTGTTTTATATGCATTTTTTTAGAAAGCCTTTAGGTAATATGTAAAGGACAAGGATTATTTGAGCAAATGGGTATGGAAAAGAAATAACAGATTTAAAAACCTAGTTTGAAGTATTTGTAGGATGTGTATCTACAATTTTAAGTGTTTTTCGATTATCTGTAGCACGAATAAACTTAAATACAATAGCTTTATGTCTGTTGGAAATAGAGACAATTGTTTAAATTTATACGTCTTTGATCCCCTCATGGCAGTACACGTTCGTGTCATTACAGAGAATATGAGCTATTCATATCAGTTGCTGCAGTAAAATATACACAATAACTTAATTTATTTTAATTCTTGCTTGAGTTATTTTTCACCAACATTAATTGACTCTTTAATCGTCGATAAAAATATGTTAAATTGTAGTGAGCGAAAACAAATTACCAGATTTAAAAAAAGATTAAGAAGCATCTCTGCTAGATTTGTGGAACATCTGTTAACGTAGATTAAACGTGATAATTATTCATACTTCATAATGATAGGTTTATTTCACTTTAATGCCCATAAAATTATTAATAAAAAGTATCTGAGGAATTTGTTTTTTGTTCCTAATACAACTCGGTTATTGCTGAATAGTTACAAATTTGCTTAAATTATTCAATAATAATTAGGTGTCATTATTTTCATTGAATTTTATTCGGTTATATATTTTTCACTTGTACTTTTGCAGTAGCACTTAAGTATAAGTTACAACCGTATTTTTATGAATAATGAGAAAATAAATTAACCAAAGACTTTTGTAAACTTTATGTATGGTAACTATTTGTACTGAAGGCAATGTTTACATATTATGGATACACTATATACAATTTGTTATTCCGAGGTCATAAAACTAAAATTCGAATGTCTTAAAATAACCTATAATGATAAAACTATTCTAGTAACAACTTTCCTACTATTAATAAATAATTGCACATGGCATTCATTACAATTATTTTATTCATTTTTGTCATTTATAACGGGCTTCGTTATGCTGAAAAAACTGTAGTTAAACAGACAACTGATAAGTCTATTTTAACTGCTTGTAATAGAGCTGGATAGCTAAGGCCGGGGCAGGGTTTTACCACTCTTAACTGCTTGTAATAATGAAAATAGTGTTGAAGGAGAATTGTTATGTTTTTAACTAGTATATATTTGCATGGAATAAAACATCCATATCTTATATCGATTATGGGTATGGTATGATACTATAGGTTATATATTTTTGTTTAAAAGTGTACTTTAAATCCATATGCACAACTTACTAATTATGGATTAAGCTAAAATACTGAAATTTTGTACGAAACTTTAATATAGACATATGCCGTTGCACTAAAAAAACTGAGGATAAATTATGATTTATTTTAGAGGAAGTGTTATCATAATTAAAATGCTATCATATTTGAAGTAAGTATTATATCCGAATCGTATATCCGAAATTACTGCGGTGGTAATGAAATAAGGTTCAACTGAGTCTATCAAAGAAGCAATATATGCTGAAAATTTATATATAAAATTGAATATAAATTCAATCCCTTTGTAGTATATTCTGCACATTTGATGTTATGAAAGCTGTCATTCCAGTTATAATGCGATTGTATCCTATAACGATGTAAAAACATGAAGTATTAAATAATTCTTTTATTATTAATAGGCTTTATAAAGTCTAGGTCATGTACGCTCAGCTAAATAAGCAAAAGAGACAAATATCTTGTCTATTGCTTGTATGGTAGAATGATGAATACATTGATTGATGAGTGAGAAGTATAAAGTCATTGTTCCGTGTAGGGGAACCTATTGTTGCCTGGACCTATATGTACCTTGGTCCTACGACATTTTCAATACTCTCAGTTAATTTTTTTAAGTATTAAGTTTTATTTATAGACTTCATAGTGAGTGTAAACAAGTAAGGAAAGTATCTATATAAGTATAGTTGATACTGCATCGAAAAAATGTCCTTTTAAAGTTTATGATTTTCTATATTTTTTATCTGAGGTGAACTAATTCCTATTTAACCTCCAACTATTTTTGGACACATAAATTAGATACTATTAATAGATGTATTAATCTTACATCTCTGACTTTACCTATAGATCAAACGTTCGGGCAGTCTACCCATAAAAAAATCAGTTGTTCGTGCAATCATATTAATTTTTACAATTAATATTTATTTTTCTTATTTCCATATGATAAACATTATGCTTTAAAGCATATTGCATATAAAACTACAGCACATATAAATTTCGTTTGCATGGCAACAAAATTTACTTTTTGTAGATAATCTCATTTATTTTAACAATCCCGTTTCCTTCCTAGATTAGAGAGAAGTACCAGTGGATTTAGGAGTTAAAAAAGTATGATAGGTCCAATATATATCGTAGGGTTGTACCTTGGTACTAATTGAACTTTAACTGTATAAACTGCTCAGAAATATAAAAATATAAGTTCTAATATTAAAATTATAATAAAATTATATGCATTCATTGTAACAGTATATAGTATGAAAATAATGCATCAAATAAATTTTTCTTTGCAAAAGGGAAGAAAAATTCAATAAAGCCCAAAATTAGAATCAAGATAAGCAGTGTAAAAGTTTCCCTCTGTATTTTCGAATAATATTTTTAACGTCCAAAACGAGCGAGCACCTTTATCAATTAGTATAACTGCACATTCATCATTCAGCCGTTAACCTTTAATTAATCCCTAATGTTGTATCTTGGAATTATATACTCTCTGTTATAATCTACGGTGACGGATTATAGATTTCTAAGTTTTTCAAAATCTGACTTATGTGAGTGTGTATATATAATGTAAGCTCTCTCTCTCTCTCTCTCTCTCTCTCTCTCTCTCTTTATGAAAATATAATAATAATAAAACTTTTAAAGTCACCCTTCGAATGTGCATTATTTTAAAATAATGAATACTGCTCGCACTAGACGATAGCAAATTTTAAACATAGGTTTTAACCATGTTAAAGGATCTCCTTAGAATGATAAAGCATTTAACTATTTGCTTTATTTTATCAGTACTAGAAATACTCATGTCATTTAATAGTTAAAATAAATTGAGTGAACTCTCATAACATGATATATACTTTGTTAATCTGTAGACAACTTAGAGCATTCTGCTAACATGAATCAGACCTGTTTTGCGGTATATCTAATTGAATAATTTCAAACTCTTTTTTTTTTCTTTTTTTGTTTTAACCAACAAAAATTACAATAAGTGAGTCGAAAGTATTTTACACTTTTCTTCTCCATTTTATTTACGATAAAATGTGCAGATCTCTCTTCAATATTTGAACATCCTGACAGCTGTGAGTTCGGTCATGAGAAGTTAAAGGAGAACTTGTCTTACTATTAAGACATTGCTTGTTTTCCTCCTTTCTTTATAGTGTCTTGAGTCAGGTTCAATTTTCTTGAGCAGGCAAGTTATCGATTTATTGAATAGTGCATCGCATCGGAAAAGCGTTTCATATCGAAAACTTTTACTGCTTAGTTTTCCACTGATGACTCTTCTTTTAGAATAAGCTTTGATTTATTCGAAATGGAAATTTTTTCATGCCCGTGTTCATTCAAGATGAATATTTTTTTTTAAACTCAGACTTCTTTCTTTGCAAATTTCAGATGTTTTTTTTTCTATTTTCCAGTAGTTAAAAATGTAAATGTACATTTTTCTTAGTATTTAAAACTATGTTTTGATTAATTGTGCATTTTGAAGCCCTTCAAAGAGGATAAAATAAAATTATATTTTCATGTATCCTAAATTCTATATCTGAAATTATTTAGTCTTAACTCTTTCACTTTAAATTGTAAACATTATTTGAATATCGCGAACTAATACACCAAATAGAGCTGTGTTCTGTATTATCAATTTTCTAATTAACATAGTAAATTTAATTATGCATTTTTATTTTCTCCGGAATAGAGGGTTTTTTTCTTTTTTTAAAAACAAAATGAAGTAAAATACTAAATTTAACTGATTTTTGTAGTATGCCTGAGGTGTATTTAGAAATTAAACTCATCAGATGGAAATAAGAATATGTCGAATTCCAAGAAATATAATTTATGTTCAGACTTAAATACTCGCATGCATTGTTTTCATATTCAACAAATATTTTTGTATATATATATTTATGTTTAATTTATTACTTCCAATAGGTCACTAAACCTTTACATAAATACCTCATACAAACGCATAATAAGCATAGTAAATATATTTTTTCAAGTATTATTTTTCATAGTTTCAAAAGTTCCATTTATAATGAATATGTATATTAAAAATTTTGGCATACCTAAACAGCAAATGATTTTCAAATCAAATAAAATTAGCGACAAATAAGTATTAAGTACCATAATTCTTAGTGTCGTCTAATTTTGATGAATTAGTTACTGTTTATATACACATTACTAATTTTCTAATATTTGGGTAAAAATTTAAAAAAAAATGTAAATGGAAAGCGCAAATTTTTGAACAAATTACAATCTTACTAAAGGCGAAGAAATATTTATAAATCTATTTTTCTGTGACGTCTTTTCAATTTATCCAGTTTCTTTGAAATATTTGAAAAGCTTTATATGATGGCTCTCATCTGAACGAAGCATTACATGCTCATTGGAAATGAAATGAGAAAGACACGATTCATTTAAAAAACAATTTTGCTTTTCCGAATTTTTGTTAATTTTACTGTTAATTACATTTTCAATTTCTAAATTCATTACCGCTTTCATCTTTCATAAAGATTAATTATTTTTCTCGTCCTGGAAAAACAAGTTGCGAAATGAAAACATTATAAAATCAAAACGAGATGAAAATTATTTGTGTTACTTTTTAAACAAAACATTTTACATCGGCTTATAAATATATTTCTCTCGCGTGAATATAAAATTAAAATATTACATTAACCACTTTTAGAACTGTAACAAAATGCAAATGACTTCCAAAATCATGAATTATTTGTTTCGAAAATATTCAAATATAAAAGATTATAAAAATAAGTCTGGAAAGTAATTAAAACTGATGAAAGAAATGAAGTGAAGTAACTGCAGAAATAAACAAGTGAAATACGTATTGTATGCGTTACATTTATTAGAAGGTACAAAAGAATGTGATGACAGTTGGAAACAGGAGCCCGATTCGGCACATGGGAATGTCATAAGACAGCTTTTTCTTTCAAAGCATGGTTTATAAACTTTTGCTCAAAGCCTCCAAGATATTTCTATCGGGAGAAATAAATGATAGAAGACATTGATCGCTAAATTTGTTTAAGGAAGTTATACTGGATTTTTTAACATAGCTTCAGTACTAACAGGATGTTTTGATGCAAAATCAATATTCGTGCAGATGGTTTTGGCACCTGGGTACAAAAGCTAGGTCACGTCCTAAGTATCTCTAATCCATCAATGAACAAAACGAAAACATTTTGAAAATAGGCAAGTAAGGCATTTTCAAAATTTAGAAAATTAAAAGCTACAAAATTTTCTTTTCATGTTTTGTGAATATTTTGTATAATATTTCGAGTTTCATGTTTTTTACTCCAAAAATTTTATTTTCGAAAAAGTTTATTAAGACTATTACTTTTTGATAGGGGTATTATAATATATAGAAAATAATTTTTACAGACAATGAAACTCAATAGTTTTTATAATAATTAAGGCAGTTAGATTTAATTGCCAGCAATTTAGTAAAAATTTCTTTATACAAAGAATTTTAGAAATAGATTTATAAGTTTGTAAAAACAATTAAATGAAACCATATATCACTGCAGTTTCTTTTTTAAGGGAACTAAATCTAAATCAATAGCATTAAATTTATATTAATAAGATGTGGTTTACTCTTGTATTTAGGGACATTAATATTATTACTGAAGTGATGATTTATAAGGATATTTAAAATGTTAATTTTTATGTTCGTTGCTTAATAGCTATAGTTTAAAATCAAATAGTTTCACTGATGTTCAGTACAACTCCTCCTTTATAACTTGTTTTCATTCCTCATAAGAGAATTTTCAGATTTTGTCGATTATCTCCAGAAATACTGGACATATTTTATAAAATTTGGATTGAATATAGCTTACTGCAATATTAAATATATAATCATGCCCGAAACTTATTGGAGTCGGAAGATAATGGAAAAACCGAATCAATGGTAACAGAATCGAATAAAAAATGGTTTAATACGGTATTCTGTTCACTCTGAAAGACATACAGGCATCACATCAGAAATTCATACTGGAAGTAAAACATTTTACGAGAAATAATCTATCCCATTTGTCCAGAAACGCTGTTTAAAGGACCCTAAAGGGTTATAGGAGGGATAGGGGTGTACTAATTGCAACTACCCTCCCCAGAGCGTAAAGTCAAAGTCTGGAGATATAGCTAAAAAATTCCTTGGATGAATTAGTCAGTTTTCAGGAAATCGGTTTATAGATGAACTCGGTGTGGCCGCTCGTTGTCGTAGAATTAAACTCAAATTAGTAGATACATATATAAACAATTTGGTACATGTGATTTCTAGGTGCTCAAAACGTAATCAGGACCAACTGTCTTTCCGTAAATACAAAGATAGGATTCCGAGAAATCACTTCTATATACCATCCACATTACCCCTGTATAAGACTCTGCACCCATCCAACATATCTGCCCAGACCATCAATCCTTCGCTACCATAACGGTTTACTTTTCGGACATTGGGGGGGGGGGGGCAAGTAGAGGGTATCTTGATCTCTCCATATAAATGTCGAGGAACGTTGAGGCTCAGTGGTTAGACGGAACCGGGACTCATCAGTTAATGGAAGCCCATTGATTCACACTTTAATTTCTATGATATCTGGAGCATACATAACAGACTTTCTTTTCCGTGGACGCAAACAGGTTTTCTTGCAAACAGTTCTGTCAAATACATTCTGGAAACAGAATTCTTGAAACTTGATTTTCTGTAAATGAATAGAACTCTCGAGGGAGCTGAGATCCTGTTTGTTACATTTCACTATAATGTACAAAGGGATCTTTCACAACAATGGCTCGCAGTGGGCGTTTCATTGAAGTATATACAAATCTGGAGTTCAAACTGACCTGTTTCTAGACCCCCTTCCTCATTACATTATCGAAATGTTGGTCGTTGTTCATATTTACTGTTAGAATTTGAATTTAAAAGATTGCTGCCAAAATCACTAATAAATTTAATTTTTTATGTTCGATTTTATAACCACTTTTTCATACCTTATGCTTAGTTTTACGCACAATAATATGGGTGTATTATAAATTTGAATGTTTTCTACTATACTAATCTATATTTTGACTATATTATATTAAAATCGTCTAGTAGTAGTGTAGATAATCGACCAGATCTGAAAATCAATTATATCAATAGTTATTATAGATATGAATTACAGGGTGTCTATATTTAAAGTTCTGCTTTCAAAAGCCTGTAAAAATAGAGCCACTGGTCAGAATGGCTTCAAATTTGAACTGAATATACTAGAAGAAGGGACAAACGATTTTAATAAAAAAAGTTCCAAAATGTATCAATAGATGGAGTTGCAAGCTTTATACTATGCAAATTAAAAAACACCCATACGCCCGACACATTGCATGTGGTATAAAAGAGCGGAATATGTGGCGTTCCCATCATATCGTATCTGAGTAGCTTGTTATGAGTCTCTCAATGAAGGATCACGCTCTTCTGGTGAAGCTCTTCTACAAGAACGACGACTGTGCACCTGCAGTTTTAAAAAAATTCCGGTCATTAAAGGGAATGAAAAATATGAAGAATATGATTCAGAAATTTAAAGAAACAGGTTCTTTTGAAGCAAAGTCTGGCAGAGAGAGGAAATCATTTGCTTCGACGTCAGTAGTGGTAGATGTGGCCACAGCATTAGAGGAAGCGTTTGCTCTGGAATTTACCGCTCGCATGGAAGTGGACAATGAATGGCCTTGGGACATTTTGTGGGCAGATGAAGCCCAATTACACCTCCATGGGTTTATGAACTCTCAAAATATCAGGATATGGGCAAAGGAAAACCCATTCGCAACTGCATCAGTACCGATGCATTCGCCAAAGGTAACTGTGTGGTGCGGGTTGAGGGCATCGTGTATGGTAGGTCCATGTTTTGATAGGAGATTGGTCCTGTGGATCCTGTTACCTGTAACGTGAATGATAAACGATATGCGAGTCTTTTACACAGCCAGGTCATACCAACACTTCAACAGCGTGATGTCTGAATACAATAATTTTGATGCAAGATGACGCTCCTCCGCACATCGCAAAGCCAGTCATGCAACTGTTCAAGAGGTATTTTGGATATAATCGACTTATTAGCCATAATTGAAACAATTGAAAACCAATTTATCCCATCCAGTGTGGTTTGACATTGCAATAGTAGATGGCTATCAACTAACAGTGCTACAACTGTTGACTGACTTGAAAGTCATTTTTTCCGTCAAACGACCCAAACACACATGCACATTAAACAAACACTGCAGTTGGTTTCCTGTGCAATTCATGCCAAAGCCTTCCTATTTCGATTCAAAATGTCACTTGTAGCCGAATGCACATTAGTTACAGCGCCATTTATTGGCACAATTTGGAATTTTTTTTATCATGCCAAACCGTTTCCCTTTCATCCAGTATATTCAGTTCAAATTTAAAGCCATTCTGACCAGTGGTTTTTTTTAGCCTTTTGAAAGTGGGACTTTAATTATGGATACCCTGTATAATTATAAAAATATTATAATTAAAATATAGTCATTATAGATATAATAATTAGTGATATAACTATGTATAATAAATTTAATGTAAAAATAAATATTGATTTATGTAGATTTATGGATAAATTTAGTTATACAGATACATATAGATTATATTGTTTTTTATAATAAAAATTTTTCATATCATGTTTACATTTGACATTCTGTTTACTTTCATTCTTATATATTCATTCTGGTATTTGAATAAAGCCCGTCGACCATAGAATTTTATTTTAAATTTTGAAGTGGAATTTAATTATTTATTATAATTATAATAATATTATAATAAATTTTGTTAATATGATTTTGTAGATATATTAATTTATTTTATTTAAATAAAAAAATAAAATATTTAAATAAAAATATTTAAATAAATTTTATATAAAATTTACTGTCAGATAGTGTCATGTTTACATTTAAAAAAAAATTATATAAAATTATTTCACAAAATTTATTTTATAATTTGACATTTTGAATAAGATCTGTCCGTCGACAAATGAGAATGTGCTTATAAAATTTCATTTCATATTTATTCTTATCGTTTAATAACTTAAAATTTATTATATTTTTAATATGTATAAATATTTTATTTAAGCTTTTGTATTTTATTTTAAGTAAAATAGATAATTTTAAATATTTTACTGTTAAATTTACTGTTAAATAATTTGAATATTTAAATAGCAAAATATTTGATCATTAAATTTTCACTGCTATTCAAATTTTTATTACGCGTGTACAGTGCATAAAGTGTCATTGGTTTATTAATATTTAAAAAAAAATTAATATTTGAAACATTATTTCTACAAATAGTATTTTATAAATCCTTGTCATTGTTATGAAGTGATTTAGATCCTGGTCACGTCACCATATATCGTGTAATGTCCTTATAATTTTATACCTTATATATAATGTGTTATTAAATACTTTAAAAAGAGATTTATTTATTATTTTTTAATATAATACGAACTCCAGTATGATATATTTATCATTTAAAAAAATTTACAACTAAAATTTTTATTTTTTACCTCTTAATTTACACCTTTTAAATATTCAAAACAAATAAACAAAACAAATTTAATTACACAAAATATCCTTTTAAAATTTTTTTAATTTTATTTTTTATTTGGTATCCTATAATCTTAATTCTTAATTGAGAGTATTTTTTTATACGAATACTAACTGTGGTTATTGAAGATACGAAGGCGAGGGCTTTCAGGAAACAGACTTTCTTTAATTGGTATTGGTGAAGCTATTAGGCCTCGACTGCCATATGATCCCTTCTGGTTATTTCTGTAGCCTCTGACTTGCTAGGAATAACTCTAGCAATATTTCGGGCTGGCACCAACTGCTCCTCGTTACTTTTTCTCACTTCTGGGGCCTCAGACCGCATTTCTGTGGCTTAAGAGTGCTAGAAAGGACTCTGGCAAAAATACCGGCTGGCTCCAATATGCTGCTCTCTTCCACCACCTCTTCTTTTCACCTCTTTATTTTTATTTTGTAGTTTTGCTTCACCTTCCTTTTCTTTCTGTTGAATCATAGAACTGGATATTTTTGATTTGCCGATTCACCTTCACTTCTTATTCGTTAAAGATATGAATCGGAAATACCCCCACCTTTAAGCTACAACTCGAGGGGAAGACTGCGCCTTCTACTTTCGAACACTTGAGTCCCTAAGGCCACCAGGACCTCCAAAGCTCCGTAAATAATTTTCAAAGGGCCATTTTATTTTGATGTTGGGATTGGAGAATTCCCGGCTTATCTCGTCTGGTGATCCAATTCAACACACATAGCCCCTCCATAAATCTCCCTATTTCTTATCTTCTGGTCCTCTCTTTTTAACAATTATGAGTTTTTAACAGTTATGAGGTTAGATTTCGATCCTAAACTTGCATTACCACTGTTACTGTTATAATAAAAGTTTTTTTTTTATATGGATCCAAACCACCTCAAAGCATTCATTGTCTCATTTATCATGAGAATGTATAAGTTCATAAAAGTTTTTAGCATTTTTACCTACAGCCACAATTTTTTATTATAAATATTTTTTAAATTAAAAATTCTAGTTTAGATGATTATAGAATATGGTTAAGCAGAATATTTTACGATCCTATTAAAAATACAGTTTAAATTAAAGTGTTTTTTAAATCGGCAAGTTACGGTCCCCTGTTTTTTAATACAAAAAATAATCTCACTATTTTTGATACCACGAGATGCAAAAATTTACGTTTCGTAGAATATTTAAAAGGAAATCTTACAATTTGCAAATTATACTAGTGCTTATAAAAATACATTGGAATCGTCAGGAGAAATTTTTCGCTAGTTAAGTCCCCCCCCCTTTTTTAAGATAAAATATAACCATTTAAAATTATACTGATTAAACTTCTTATTACCATAAAGGACTTACACTTGATTAAATTTTCATCATTGTATAAATATTTGTAAAAGTGTTAAAATATGCACTGCATATTAAGTTCACATTAATACCACTTTTTTGTAGCCGTAAAATAGCTATATCTGCTAAAGCTTTTGCCAATTGTGTCCTAATTATGGTGGCTATAGATATTCGAGATTACATTCTCTTGGAACTATGCTAATATTATTGAAATGTGTTTTTTAAAACAATATTCGACTCTTTCTTGACAAAAATGAGTAAGGCAATTGAAATAATTTGCGAATCTCAGATAGTCTTCTGGTTACATTATACTTGTTTCGGTACTATATATATTGCATTGTGCATATGTAAAGAATGTTCCTCTCTTTGAGTAAAAATTTCAATTACATCTATATGTATTGGTCAATTTTTTTTTTTAATTTCAAAAAGAAAGTTTGAATTCTTTTTCGATGAATTTTGAATACAGTTCTTATAAAGACACATTCTACTTTGTTTATTGCAATTAAAATGACTGTGTAAATTCAGAAGAATAGATGGGGAAAACTGCATTACCGTAAAATAAAAAAGTGAGAAAATTTTGATTTTTTTAAATATTTGGTTAAAAAGAGACATGCCACTTGATCAAACTGAAGAGAAAATTTAAACTTCTGCAAAATTTTCACTCTAAGTGTGTATATTATAAAGATTGTCTGCTTTATTGCGCCAATTAAAATTAGACCTTTTAAACAAAATCGCTACATTTATATGCTTTAATTAGTAGATCGAGAGCTTGTGTCTAATTGAAACTCAAGATCATCATCAGTGAAATGCACAATTTACCCTTAATTTATTCCCAGGAAAGTTATCAATTTTATTTTGAAATACGAATCACATATTTAAGGTAAGCCGAATATCTTAATCACAAGGATCTAGAATCCTATTTCATCACGTCGAAACTATCACCAAATATCTATGAAGAGCGAAAGTACATCCGGCCATATTGTTTATTCATTGACACATTATAAAATAAATACATATTGCAATGTGTACCTCATAAATGTTATTTATCCATTATAATAAATATTTAATGTTTTACACTGATTAGAGAATGGCTTTGTTTCATTTCTTTATTTTTCATACTTGCAAAATCTCATTTTTTAAAACTTGCTATTTTCTTATTTCTGCATTTTCTGTCATGGCATCCTTAATGTACTTATCTTCTTAGTAAATACTTAAGCATTATTATTTTAGATAAGCATATAACAACACGTTTAAGGATTAAGGGTGCTTTTTGGGAAAATATTTTAAAAGATTAATGTCATATCAAATTCATTGGAAAATAGAAGCGTATAAAAAATAATTCTTACTTAAAAAATTCTTAACCATATATTAATTCTTCAAAGAAAAGATAAATGTTTGTAACATTTTAAAAGGTCTTTTGGAGAAAAAAATTGATAAAAATGTTTTCTGTGTAACACGTTTCCAAAAATTACTTACGAGAAAAGAGCATAAGTCATGTTAAACAGTTTTTAAAAAGAAAAATTTTTCCGAGAACAATGCATGACAATAATGTTAGTGAATTAAGCTGTTAGTGAAAGATGCTGGTAAAAATTAGTCTCACATAATTATTTAGCTTAATGCGTCGGAAATGTTTTCTAAGCTATTCTTTTACTGTACTTTCGTGAATAATCAAATTATTTAAGAAAATTAAAATAGGGATTTTTAGAATACAGCCTTATTTCTCTATAAAAATATTGTATATTTTCACAAAACTAAAATTTTGTTAAAAGATAATTAAACGCATTTTTTAAGGATCATAAATTGCCTAAAGTAAGGCAAAAAATCATATTTTATAACATTTAAATAAAATGCTACGTTTTACATATTGTTATTATTAACGCTGATTTTTATTTATAATATTTTCATTTATTTACTTAGCCATTTACTGTCTTTCAGATATGTTTAACCATCTTATTAAACCAGTTTTATTTTAGATTTAGATGTTATTTCTAACAGTCTAATATAAAGGAACTCGAATATAAATGTTCTAAAATTATTGGCAATTTGGTAAAAAAAATCATCTGCTAAGAAGCAATTTATTGGATTTAACAACAATACCCTTGGAAACTATTCCAAGGACAAGTAGTCTATTTAAAGCAGCTGTCAGACTCTAAATAATAGATATTTATTTATTTTTTTCAAATTCCACACATAATAAACTCAAAGGTGATAACCGGACTTTTCTGACAAAGGTTAAATTTATGTCCCTTCCTATATTTAATAAGATAAATGTATAAAATTTTATTATATTTTTTAATGTTTAAATAAATGTTTTAGTTCAGTAAATGGTCTTAGTACCTGTCGAGATTTTAAAAACATCATAACCACATACTTTATTCAAATCAACAAAAAATCCAAAATTTGAACTTCTTTTGGAACAAAATTTTACAAGTTCTTTTATTACGTTCTAACTGTAATATTTTTTATTTTTGTCATTTTAGGTACTATATGTTTTTAAAATAATATAAAAATATTCACATATTAAAATTGGAATTCTCTACTTTTAAAATATGCATGTTAGAAACTAAATTCTTAAATAATATCAGTAGCAGAAAATATCAGCTTAATTCTGTAAAACTTTAAAGTGTTCTGATATTTTCAAATTAAAAAATAAAAATTAAATACGTTAAAATTTGAAATTTTCAACAAAGTTAGACTTTATCATGGTATAAAATTAAATATATTATTCGTACTAATATAATCAAAGATCCAAGTATAATTAATTAGTTTCTATTTCATATATAAATTAGTTTCTTATTTACACGTTAATTTGCAGGTAAAGAGATTTCTCTTTTTTCGCATATAGTTTATATTTTATGCTTTTTAAAAACATATAATGCTTCATATAATATAAAAAATAAATAATTTTTATATAGTTAGACCCTTAAGGAAAATTTGAGAAAAAATTTACTCTAAACGGAGCATAACTTATTTTCTTTTGAATCAAAAATAGGTTGCTATGATGGAGATTTTTTAGTTCAAAAGGTACTATGTCCCAGTCAAATATTTTAGATTTTGCCATCTAAGAAGAGCTCAAATAGTAAATCTTTTTTAAACAAAAGTAAAACATTTTATAACTTCTGTACTCTGTCACTGATGAACAAAAGATAAATATTTCAAAAACAAGTGAAGCAGACGATCACAACGCTTTTATATCAAATCAGACATAAAATGTTTTCCAAATGCGTTGCTTGAACTTTGAAATTTCCGAATTTGTATTTCCACACGCTCATAAATACTTTTCCGACTTTCGAATCTGACTTGGCAATATTGCCAAACAGGTCTCGGAAGCCAGCTTAAAATAAAATACGCTTTAGCTTATTGACATTCAACAAGATTGGAACATCTTTCCAGCCCGAGATGAGTATGAAATATTCACAGTGAGAGATTTGATGGTCATACACTTATTCCTCTGTCCATTGGAAAAGATAAAAAAAATTCCATTCTCTGAAGCCTCACTCAACTTGAATGACGGTTCAGAGATGAGTTCACTCTGTTATTTTTTCCGTGTTTTTTCCCTAAGGTCTGAAGTGAGGAGAAAATAGAAGAAAAGTGTTTGGAGAAAAGAAACCATGTAGCCATCGGCGATCAAGATATTTCGTGAGTAGACTTTAGGGAAAAGTTAAACATTTAAAGCCCTCGTAGGGCGAGAAAAAGCAAATGTACGTTTCATGCTAGAGCAAAGTGACGAGAGCGGTGGGAAATACTAAGATCATTTTCTGAAGGATCCTTATTAAACTTTACGAATTCCTTAAATATATACAAAAATATGCAAATACAGTTCTCTTTTTACAGTTTTTTTATTTCTTGACAAAGAGTCGGGGCTAGAAGGTTTGCAGAGCTTGAATGCAGTCAGCCAAATATTTAGGGCAGCTGAAGGAATAAATGATATAAAAATACGTTAACCGAAGCATAGTTTAAAAAACTAGAATTTTACTGAAAATATTTAGTACATTTAGACGATATTCCTTTTTCTCTGCGTTTTCTTATCTAGGATAAACTGCTGTCATAGTAATTGGCTAAATTTTAAAGACTTCTTTATTTATTTGATTATTTAGTAAGTGATTGATTTCCAGTATATTAAGCCCTTTTAAAAGGAATCCTTACTAAAAGAGTTTTCAAAGAACCCAACTAAAACAACCAAAACCAGTTTGAAATAAGAGGTAGAATGTAAGTATTAATGTATAATTTTGATACGAAATTTCTCTATTTCTCTACCTCTTTAGACGGGATTATCAGCAACTGAAAAGGAATTATGTAAATATGTAGAATTATATATTATTGGTAAAATATTTAATGAGAAAGCAAACAGAATAAAGTTTATGATATTATTTTGTTCCTTTTTTGATAGACTATTCATTTTAAATAAAAACTAAGCAATGGCCGAATGGTAGAGCGCTGCTCTTCGGTACCGGAGTTCGCAGGTTCGAATCTCGCTGCTGGCATGGAAGTTCGTAGCCGTTCGGAATCTGCTTTAAGCAGTATATCCCGGTCTCATTAGCCCTCGTGAGCAAAACAGTAGACCGTAGCACTCCAAAACGAACCATTTTAAAAAGCTTAAATAAAAGATATAAAATTATTCTAACATTTTTGATCTCTAGTCAGTTATATGGAAAAGTTATATAAAAATAATTTGCATTTATATACTTTTCTCGTAATGATATAAAATTAAAATTGGAGAAACTAATTTAATTTCTTATTAGAATACATTTTAATTTATATGCATATTATAATGATATTTTAACCAGATTAAGAAATTTAATTAAACGCACATAAAGAGTTTCAAAAAAGCCAACAAAAACAACCCAAACGGATTTACAATAAGAGCTAGAATGTAACTGTTAATGAGTAATTTTGATACGACATTGCTATATATGTATGTAAGTAATGATATTTTAACCAGCTTAACCAGTTTAATTATAAGTACGTTTTAAAATAATTTTTTGCAATTTTATGCCTTAAAAGACAATTTCCCGCCCTTTCCCTACTCTCCTCCAACTTCCCGTTGCCATGTTGGCGAAGCTCATTCTCCAAACTGTATTTTGATGTTGTCAGGATGAATTATATAATCATTTATATAACAAAGAAAGCGTCACCCTGTGGCTCACACCTAATTGGTTAATGGTTTTGTTCCTCGAGACATTTTACTCATTGTAAGCATTTTTACTAAGGTGAACAGCTAAGATCGTTTGACTTAATAAACCTGTCAATGTAGTACTAAAATGCTGTCTTTTCTCCGCGTAAATTATTGCCTTGTATGTACCTCAAGTGAAATGGCCAAATTGAACTTCCATTCATGTACCCCCCCCCACACGGAAAATTCATAGATACCCAAGTCTCATCTTCGTGGGGCCAAAACTAATGGAGATATTAATTTTAAAAAACCCAAATCTCTGATTCTTTAAGTACAAATTTATTTTTATAAGCAAAATGTCAATTAATTTAGCTCCTTATGACATCATAAATAAATCATTAATGTAAGTGGTTTTTACCAAATACTTTTTTTAGGGGTTAGATAGGTCAAAACAGGTATCGCCGAAACAGAAAAATTTTAAGAAATCTATATCTGTAAGTTTCACCTTTGTATGACCATAATATTAGATATTAATAAAGATGAAGATATTAATACCCCCCCCCCCCAAATATAATTCTTTCAGTCTAAATTTGTGATTAGAGGAGCAAACGATCGCAAGACTTAAAATATTTATAACTTCATAAATAAACTATTTCAAAACACAATTTTTACAAATATCTTTTATTTGACTGGGAGTTTGTGGTCAAAATAGGTATCCACGAATTCGCTATCCTTTATACTTTCTTACAATAATTAATTGCCGTTCCTTAAACTCATACATTTTAAATTATAGAATAAATGAATGGTGCCCTAAAAATGCTTAAGTTGCTTCACTTAAAGAATAAAGGTACGAGTGTAAAAAGGTGCAAAGTGTGAATATTTTTAACCAATTTAGTATAGGGATTGCTAATTTTCATCACGTATGGTTAATCTGTGTCATATCTACTTTGAGAAAAGTGTTATTTTTTATCATTATTATTATTATTATCATCATTCTAATATAACTGAAACACCATTTTTAAATATGAATCTAATCTTTGAAAAATTATACTTCCTTATTTCTTTTACTGCATTTCGTGTAAAAAGCCAAGAAACCTGCCATTTGGCATTGTTACTCTAAAATTCTTCAATAATTTAACCAAAATCTCCAAGGGTCATCCTGTTTTGAAGAAACACAAGAAAATACTATAGCAAAAAGAATTAAATATTATTCTTAAATTAAGTGAACTGTATAATCTCTATTTTAATCGAATACGCAACATATACCGGTGTATATGGATTCATTGATACCCAGGACTTAATGGTAATCGAGAATTTTGTCATAGATTTAAAAAAAAAATAGAAACTGATTTGGCCGTATGTGAGTTTACCCGACTATTGAATTGTTATCTAAAACCAGTATAACTTAAGTATAGAACTCGATTGGCAACTTTTTACATTTAAATCAAGATTTAAGAGATGTAAATTGGAAATAATTGAAAATTAAATTCCATTCTATTTTATCTGACTTATAGATTTAAAAATTTTTCCTGATTTTCCTTATTGTATTTTCTAAACTTTATATTTTGAGAGATTCAATTTCTATGTAATTTATGCAATATAATGATACGGTGTTTGGTAAAACTAGAAAAATGTTGCCAATACAAAATATCATTGGAACCCTGAACTAAAGCCGTTCCACAAATCTTTCATGATTATTCTTTCCGGATTGACGAAAAAGTTCCAAGACCGCTTTATATTTTCAGCTACCTTATTATTTTTACTTATGATATTAAATTTGTTTTCTTAAAATTTTCCCATATTACCACTATTATAATGTTATATATTTGCACAAAAGGGACTGTGACTTTAATTACAGCGAACTAAATCCATTATTTTAATTTATCACGTGACTTTTACTTTTTCAAATAGTGGTATTGATGGGATTTAGCTCCCTCTTGGCGACTTTTGTTATCTTCATTCTCTTTTATAATTTTAATGTTGCAAACATGACATGTGACTTGTTCTTTTTCTGGGAATACCTCGGTTTAGTAATTTTTAACGTGTAGATTTAATTTAATTTCTATAGGAGTGAAGACTTTAGAATTGGAAAAAGAAGCTCCAAGCCTCTGCTATATGAAATCTGTTATATTTTATCTTTTTATTTAGATTATTCCCTTCTTTGATTTTTAAACATAAATGTCTTAGTTTGTGTGTTCATGAATATCCACTCTTCCAGAAATAATTAGCAATTGAGTGTTATTGTTCAATAACTACACATAAAAGTAAACACTTCTTAAAATTGAAGCTTTTCGTATATCTTATTTTCTCTTTATAAACTTTATTGTGCTGTATTTACATATATAAAATTAAATAAGTGGGTGCTACATCAGGAAAAGGTACTCTTCGGAATTTTTCCTACTATTTTTATTGGCTCCCTTATCCAAACGGAAACAATAGAATAGCAGATTAACTTGTTTGAATTTTTGGTAAAATTGCTGTTGCACACCAAATTAATTTAATTTCACAAAATAAAAACAATTAGAATGAGTCGCATTTAATACAGAACAAAGTAGTTTGCAACTAGTATACCTTCCAAGCGGTTGCCGCGGCCAAGTTTTTCTTGGAAAAAAAACCCCTATATTGGCAATTTTTATTGATTGCCAACTAATAAACTGACAGAAATTACGTGTTTACTCAAAGTTAATGAAATTTAACATTTTACACAACTTTTTGGAATCAAAAATGTAAAGAGATATCACAATTAATACCATTTAAAACATAATGAAATACTCAATTCAGCAAAATTTGCAGATGAAAATATAAAGAAATAAGACATTTATATAATTTTAAACACAAATATGCAATTTTTTTAACGATATTTTTAGATTACATTATTTTTAAAGACTTAAGTTTATACAGACTACGGTGTGTCAAATTGTTTAATCTATTTTACCACTGGGGGCGTATAGTACATATATGTTAGGATTTGGTTCGTTACTAATTTTGTTTTGATATTTTTTTCAGTAAAAAAAATATTTTCGTAATAAAGTTATTTTTATAAACATTATTTCTTGCATTTATTTTAGTTAAAATGATGATGGAATAACATATATACATATACATATTTTATTGATAGATTTTCATTCTTTTCTTTCCTAATTAAGTTTCCTCATTATAAGAAATCTTTTTCACGCTAATGTTTGAGCTATATAAATTTCTAAACTATCTTTTAATTGTTATATAAGTGTAAACAGTAACTCCATTATTTAAAAACCTTGTTGAACCACACTGGACATTGTACTTTTTACAAAAGAAAGATAATGTACAGTAGATATCAACATTGGAGATGAAAATGTCAAAAATATTAAAAACATTGTGTATTATGGGGTATGTACAGAAAAAGACGAATGGTTTGGGAACAGAGAAAACGAAGAAAAAGGCAGGTGAATGCAATAATAATCAATGTAGTAGTTGCAGCAAAACATATAACTGAATCTGGAAGATTATTTTTCGTATTTTTCTGTGTTAATTATTTTTTACTTTTAAGGTTAGGGATGAATATTTTTCTCAGCAGATTTAAGATAGAGAGAATTAATACTCTCTCTATCTCTCTTACATACACACACACATATTTTATATATATATATATATATATATATATATATATATATATATATATATATATATATATATATATATATATGTAATATATCAAAATTATTTAACTTTAATATTTCATCAAAAGCCTCCTCTCTCCAATTTTAATTCTTCCAAATCTCTTTCCCAGCCTCTAAATGGTTTGGTCAATGAAGTATTTTCCACTTAACATTCCTTTCTGTCATAAAGCTGTGAAGTTTCTGTCTATACAGCAATTTCCCAGGTGTTCGCGGAACATGTGTTCATGTTTTGCTGATATTGCAGTTAATTCGCTTAGTAAGTTGTTTTGTTGTGGGAAAATTCTTGTTGTCAGCGTTCTTGGGTGTACTTGTGTCTGAACAGAGTGAACTCTGTGGCTTTTGAAACTATATTGTCCAGAAGGAGAGATGTCCGTGTTGCCGCTCTGAAATAAAGTTTAAAATTAGACTTCTGAGTTCTCTTAATGATGAAGCCCGACTGCATTCTCATTACTTATAGCTGTTGAACTTTCTCCTTGTGAAGGAGTTTTATAAAAATGGATTACATATATATATATATATATATATATATATATATATATATATATCAGTGGCGTACGGTAGGTTTTCATGCAGAGTGTGCAGAGAACATGGATTTTCCAATAAATCTTTAATTATTGAGACATCTGAGTTCTCCATTCTGAGACGGGTTATTTATTGTGAATATGAATTTAAAGAATACAATAAATAAAATATTTACCTACGAGTAGTCGAATTATAACTATAAAAACAGCTAAAATTATGAGAAATCTACTAGCACTAAAGCAAAAATCATGTCTTTTGTTGTATAGTGTCATATCGGCCTCGAAAAAGCAACGCTTCAACGAAAAACTTATATGTTCAGCAAACGTAGCACCACATGGCGCCCGCCGCTGCGGTGCCTTGTCCGGATGCTTATTGGTGCCGGCAAACCGAACGTGTATTCCCCGTGCAGAGGATTTCGCTGCACGCTGGCACAATAGAGCGAACTATTTCTTGTTCGGTCAGTGGATTAAATTATATTTATTAATTGTTTTTAACATTTGGATATCATATATTCTGCTAAAAACATCTTGACAATTTTTAAAAACAAAACCAGGGATATGGTGTTACAGATATAACTTATATACTATCTGTAAGACACAATGAATGGTAAAATTTGGACTGTTCTGTTAAAATTTGTTTCTTTAAAACAAAACAACATCGTTTTTCAGCTAATTATTTCAATAAATAGAATACTTCACCGAAATTAATTTACCACACTAAAATATTTCACTTTATTTTGATGAAATACTTCTTTTATATTTCTATGAAAACAAAATCTTATAATATATATATAAATTTAAACATTAACCGTCTGCAAAATCATATGGCCAGTTAATCAGTTAAAAACCAAAATCGCTTCAGCACATAAGTCCCCGCTTTAACACAACGCTTAATAAACCATACCTTCGGATGATTCTGAATGCCAAGTGCAGGAAAAACAGCTGCACTTGCCTCAGTACCATAAGATGCTGTTCTTCTCCATTGGCCCATACATATAAAGCGTGATTTTCAATTTAGTGCGCAGTGCGTACACATCAGAACTTCCTATGTTCGTTTGCGCGCTACGTGGTGCAGCACCTAGTACCACACGCACTGCGAGAATCCAAGAAAGCAACTCAACATAATATTTGAATAAATTATAAATAATATTTATTATATACCATATAAAGATAGGTAGACATAGGTGCAGAAAATTATTGTCCCTCCTAATTTTGCCAGGGTGTGCAGTGCACACCCTGCACATATGGACCGCACGCCACTGATATAAACATATATATATATACATATCTATATATATACATATATATACAAACATATATATATATATATATACATATATATACATATATATATATATATATATATATATATATATATATATATATATATATATATATATATATATGTATATATATATATATATATATATATATATATATATGTATATATATATATATATATATATATATATATATATATATATATATATATATATATGTATATATATATGTATATATATGTATATATATATATATATATATATATATATATATATATATATATATATATATATATATATATATATATATATATATATATATATATATATATATATATATATATATATATATATATATAGATAGATAGATAGATAGATAGATATATATATATTAAAAAACTTTTACATCCGCAAGGTTATAAATTTTAATGATAACAACCTATTTAATAATTTTGAATGCCTTCTGTATCTTCATTACTGTTTAGAGATATCTTCAAGTTTGTGATCTATATATATATATATATATATATATATGTGTGTGTGTGTGTGTGTGTGTTTATGTGTGTGTGTATATATATATATATTTACTTATAAATATTATAAATGTATTCATATACAACTCATCCATCTTTGGATATCTTTAAACAGTTTTCATAATAGATAAAAGAAAATTTTCTATTTATTCAGTTCTATTTCAACCGATTTGTATGACTCCAGTAAAACTAATTCGGAGATATCCTAAAGAATGTTGCCAGCCTAGCGTCCAATTTGTTTGAAACGGTGTTTTTGATGTATAAAGTTTTTGCTATAATCAAATAATTTTTCGGGATAGAAATATTGCGCATTGGCTCGTTTATATATTTGTGGAAAGATATATCGAAACCACATCCGACCTATTCAATTAAAATGTAATGTATAATTCTGCAGATGAATTCCTCGACGGGGCGTGTTTCGTTTTCCATTGAGTTCCATTCCTGATCTTAGAGCCCTGACCCCGAACAACTGACAAATGCATTAATCTGTCTCTGTCATATGGTTTCGAGACGAAAGAAATCGAAAGAAATGGTTGCGGTTACTCACTCGTTTTAGAGCTCGAGAATATTTCAGTATTAGAGTAGTTCGGAATAAAATATACTTATTTCTAATGTTTGCAAAATATTTCTTAAAAATTTGAAATGCATATTGATGAGCCTATATCTATATTTCGATATGTAAATTATTATACCCATTTACACTCATTAATATATGTATATAAATGCATGTAATTATTGTTATGGTTATATGATTTCCTCATGTAATTGTCTGGGGATCATTATAATAAAAATATGAATTATATGTATATGTTTGTTAAAACGAATATGCTATATAAAAAGTAACAAAATGCTCTCATAAACTGCGTTCTTATTGTTTCCTTATTAGTCAGTACATTAAAAAAATCTGATAATTTATTTTTAATTGATAATGATGCAAAATGAGATAGTGAACCTGTTGTAATGTACATACAACCTATACACCAGTGTTCGTTACAAGGGGGAAACACAGAATGAATATAATACCTTATATAGATTCAGACATTTATTCTATACATTTATTTACAAAAATACTTGGTTAACATAATCATCAATCATTTATATTTTCTATTTACAGACTAATTATTATTGTTAACAGAGGCCTAAGTCAAAGGACTGTAAATATTACTTATAAATTACCTCCATTGAAGTCGCCGGGGAGCAGGCAGGGGCTTTTCTCACGGGCATACGGGACGAGTTGGTGATGTTGAGCGGGGCGGTGTCAGTCCGGGAGCACGGGACGAGCTCGTGCTAGTGGATTCTTGTTCCACTTCTCTCGACTGCCCACTTCTAACTCTCAGCTCTCAGCCTTCAGCTCTCACTCCGTTTCCAAAAACTTCACCTAGGTCCCAACGCCCCTCCTTTTCTTGTCATCCAATCCCTTCTCTTTGGGATATTTTCCCACATCAAATGCCCTTCGGGAGTGCAGGTGGGCTCATTAAAGTAGCCCCCTTTTTGTTCAAGCTGACATTACATTTTAGCCCCTGCTCCCATAATTCATGCTTACAGTTCTGTGCGAGCTTGACCGTTATGCTGCCATTCCGTGAAGTATCCTCTCTGCAGGGGTCCCTAAACTTGACGTAAATAATTTTGGTCTTAAATTCGTCAGGGAAAATCCTCCCACGGCTATGCATGCACGTGCAACTCACCGTGAGAAAGTACCTCGGTACAGAACCATTACACTTATTATCAAAAATTATATTATTATGTAAGTTATGCATTATAACTTTCATATTAGAACTTATTATAAATCTATTTCGGTTTTTTAATTGGAATTTTTTAATTTTTAAGATTTTTTTTAAAGAATCAATGTACTGGAAATCAATCTTTTTAAACCAGTATTTCAAAATATCTCAAGAAGTCTGTCTTAAAAACTAATCCTGGTTTATGATAACAATTATTTCCTGACTCAAAAACGGTAAGAGATAAAGAAATAGATTTTCTTGCTAAAGATTTTCAGTAAAATTCTCCTTTTTTGAAACAATATTTCATTATCATACTTTAATGTTTATGTACATGATCGACCGCCTAGAAGTTTGTAATCTTTGCGGGCAACCAAGCTCTTCACACTTTCTATACATCAGTGTATATATATATATATATATATATATATATATATATATATATATATATATATATAGTATGTGTGTAATAAATTATTACTCTTAAAATAGATATCTAAAATTCTCCTTTTTTTCCTTTTATTTCTCAATCAGTAGCTTATTTCCCAGCCGTAGAATGCCAGATAAAGGAGTGTTCTCCGACTTAAATTATTTTTACCCGTTTCTAAAACCAATGCTGGAATAGATGCTGATTTTCTGTCCACTCGTCACATTTTTCAGCTACAATATTTCCGAAATGTGTGTTTTCCGAGCTAGTTTAAATTATCAAATTTCACTCCTGCCTCCGAAAACTGCGGAGTAATCTCTAGTCTCTCGGAAACAAAATCCCATGATCGCTCTCTCTTGGGTCGACATTTCTGAAATAAGTGTATATTCTTGACCATTCGACGAAGAGCCGTTGTTCTGTTTACACCGTCAATTTACTGTTGCTTTTTTATTTCACAGTTTGGACATGTGTTTCTTATGGCTCACGATTGCATTTAGTTTGGAGTTATTTTTGCCCAGCAAGCCCGAGCAATCTGAGTAATAGGGGCTAATCTTGAGTGTAATTGGGGAAAGGTAATTTCCGATGGTTACATATATATGCACACAAACGTGTTTACAAGTGTATAACGTGCACCCTCTTTTTAAATAAAATAATATATAAACATTGTATTTCGAGTTTGATAGGTACCTAAAATTTGAAATATAAGAGACTTTTTAAATTAAACACTAATGCTACTTGAACCTAATAATTAACTTTCAACCTTTTTCATACAGTGTCTTTCTATAGATAACTCATTACGAGATCCCATTAACCCTTGTGTAGCAAGAAATAAATAGACCTAAGGGCTCCATACCATTTTCCTTCTAGGTTGTCGTTATTGGGAGTGGAGGTTGGCTGCTATAATATAAAGCGGAGACTCATATTGAGGATCTAGTTTATCAGTTTCTTTTATAGTAGGTGGTTAATAGGTGGGTTGTATTCTCTTAATTCCTCTTCATTCTATATAAATATAATATTTTGAAAATGTGTGAATATATGACTTGAATATATGGCTTATTTTATACATATTATATATATATATATATATATATATATATATATATATATATATATATATATATATATATATATATACGCATTTTACACGAGTAAGTACGTTACATCTATCGAAACATTTTCCCTGGCTTTTGTATATTTGATAGCAGCTATGTTTAAAGGTGAATAAGATTTATCTCTTTATGGAATTCGAATTTATGTTTTTGGAATAAATCTGATAAAATGGTTTACTGTGTAAGTTAAGCTAACATCCATTCTGTTAGAAATCGAACATTTTACGCATTAAAATTTTACTCCTGTTAAATCCTTCATGCGTAGCCAGAATGCTTAGTGCCTCTTCATAGGTATCTCTGAAAAAAGTCCTCTAAATCACTTCCAGTCTTTTCGATGTAAATGCAATGTTTAATTCTTCAGATATGTTGGTCGTGGGTCGTTTTTCTTTTTTTCACTGATTTCAAGCCCCAATCATAGAGTTTAAATCATAAGTAGCTTCTAAATGCCTTAATATTACATCTTTGTCGTATGCTTTGGAGAGGGTCTCATAGAAACAGGAGACGCAGTTTGGAATGAAATGAAAGAGAGTATGCTTACTAGACGTTGTTTCGTGGTGAAAAGGGAAGATGATTACAAAACTGATTACAGACAGAGAAAAACAAAAGAAAATAAAGGGAAAAATTGACTTTTAACTCTAGGAAACTCCCCTATAATGTAGTTTTTATTTAACCCTAAATTTGACTATGTGGATGTGTCGTAGAATGGAAAAGGCTATCACCGTTTGGATCACTGCTATCACTGAAATTTAATAGTGAACACGATGAAAAATATATTAATTTATACATGTATAATGACTCTTTGGTACATTTCTAATGCGCAGTGTTATATCTAAAAAGAGATATCCAATCCCATTTTTTTATTCCAATTTAAGTGTAACGCGTAATTCAGTAGATTAATCTCTAGGTAGCGTGTGTTTTATATTCTATTGCCTCTCTCCTACAGCTCTATCCTCAAACAACCTCGAAATGCATTAATCTGTCTTTGTCATAAGTTTTTGAGAGAAAAGAAAGGGTAACGCTGAAATAGGAGACGCAGTTTGGAGCGAAACGAAAGAGAAATCTTCCTAGACATTGTTGTTTCGCTACGAAAACTAAGGTGAAGACAAAAATGACTATATGAAGGGGAAATGAAGAAAAAAAATTCCCAAAGAAAACGTTTAGTATTGGGTAGTAGTATGATGGGAGCTGATGCATTGTAGAATGAATAAAAGCGATCAATGTTTGGAAACTTCTGCTTTTTTAATTTTGGAGCTTAGTCAGTCAGTTGAAACATGGTAATAATAATCAAGTCCACTTTATAGTAAAAATTCCATAAAAAATTATTATTTCATGTGATGAAAATCGATAAGTTTCTGTTGTTCGAGTTGAATTTTTGTAACATTCTGTATTCTATTACATTGCGGATTGCCACATATCACATATAATCACAGCGATAACAAGATAATTAACATTTATTGAGGCCAAATCAACAATGGAAAAGAATGTGCGCCTTAAACAGTGTTTTTGTAGAGTTTTCCGAAATATTTGAAAACAGGAAATACAAAATTAAATCTAATAAATTCCGTATGATACGACACAATTCGACATCATCTGGAGCAGTTATGTGAAATTGTGTAACGGATAAACAATTTCTGTTTTTCATTTTTATATAACAGATAATTCTAAAGATAAATCCCTCGATGAGATACATTTCATTTTCCATTTAGTCCCAGTGTAAATCTTTAAAACCCTGACCCTGAACAACTTCCCAGTGCCTTAATCTGTCTCTGTCATATGCTTTCGAGACGAAAGAAGTCGAAACAAATGATGGCGGTGAAATATGAGATTCAGTTTCGAACGAAAAGAAAGAAAATGTTGCTAGACATTGTTGTTTTGCGACGAAAAGCTAAGATGATGGAAAAAAAAATTACTGTGTGTGTATAAAAGCGACGGAAAATGAAAAAAATATTTTGGACTCGAGAAAATTCCCAGAGAAAGCATTCATTATTTCGACGGAAGGTGACGGTGTTGATGTGTCGTAGGACGGAAAAATGTGATAAACTTTTGAAACTATTGCTTTTATTGCTTTGGAGCTGTAAAAGTCAGTTGAAACATGGCTATAATCAGCTATTCGCTCTGCTGAAGAGTCACAAAGGACGATTATTCCAGATAACACAATTTAAGAGTCGGGTTTCTCTTAGTTTTTTAAAAGTGTCTCTTACATAAAAATTTTTACTCGATAATTTCTTCCTTAATTGATATATATATAGAGCTGGAGATTATTAATATATTTCAGTATTTCACAACAAGTTATACCTTTTTTTATTGTATGCATACTTGAAAAATGTATATTTAAACATTGCATACTTGAAAAATGTATATTTAAACATTACTATTCAAATTTATTGTTAACTCATATGCATATATATATATAGTGTGTGTGTGTGTGTGTGTGTGTGTGTGTGTGTGTGAGAGAGAGAGAGAGAGAGAGAGAGAGAGACTAATTTTCAATGATCACACTAGCAATATACAGACCATATTTTTAATTGCAAGGGCTTCTTTGGCAATATGCAAAGCGTTACAGTTATGGCAAGGAAGGCACTGACTTTGAATACTAAAACAACTTGAAGAACTTATAAAAATCCTTTGTTTTCATCATTAAGTTGATGGAAAGCGATGCATGTTAGATAGTCAAAAGTCGTGCATCTGTCTAGCTGTGAAAAATGTCATATCCGAGGAGTGAGTACTCATGCGGTTTAACCTTTGAAGAAAGATTAGAGGCATGGGTTTTTTATAGTTGTTAAAATAATTTACCATAAAGATGTCCATATAAACTCATGCAGAATGCACGACCATGTGCTTTTTCCTGGGAGAAGTAACATTTTTTATAGAGCAAATGTTTGAAAGGGCCTACATGCAGCATATTTTAAATAAGTCTTTGGTATGAAAAGTGTGGATGGTATGCAGTCCCAATTATTCCTGTCCTTGATTAAATTTGGAATGCTGGGAATGTTAAGATCAAGAAAGATAGAATTCGAATTGTGAGTTTAGAGGCAAAATGTTATATATATATATATATATATATATATATATATATATATATATATATATATGCGTAAGTACTTCATATATTTACATATGTTGAGACATAAGTATACTTTTAAATGACAAACAATAATATAATGTAGTTCAGAACACTTGCGAAAGGTGCGAACGGGGATATATTGTTGATACGATGGTGCCTTTCGAATCTCCTCGCAAGGAAACTTTATCTGAAAATAAATTTATATAATCTACATATGTGATATAATTTCTTTTATCAAATGTTCATGTCTTCTATACATTTAAGAAATATTTTATTAGCTTTTTCTTAAACTTCAAGGTAATTTGGAAAATTGGTCCGTCAATCTACTTTTTGCCAAACACTAAAAGGGATGTACATATATACATATCGGAGTTTGATCTAAAATTTATTCGTATATACAATGGATAAAACCTCAATCCAATTTCAAAATTTTATATCCTAAAAAATTTGTAAATAAGTGCTATTTGAATTATTTCCCATAATATATTAAATTTTTTTCTGTCCCGAGGACTAGTACAGAATCCCAGATTTTATTCTCTTAATTTTTATGTTTAGATATCTATATGGTAATGAAGATATTGGAATAACAAATTCCCATGTTTAAGGATGAACTTAAATTTAACAAAAAATATAAGGCTGAATACCTCCATTATATTGTAACATTTCTTAAATGTGCTCAATATTGTATATATTTGTAAAAAAGATTCCTTGTTTTAAATATTCTATTTTAGTGACTTTGTCTTAAATGCAATACATGTTTTTAAAACTTTGAAACATACCAGAACTATAATTACTTATGTATCACATATATAAGTATTAATGAATGCATTTATGTGATTAAAAAGAGTTAGGGTATTTAATAATATCCAATGAGATGTTAGTTTAATAGGTTTACTCATCTCATTTAATTTTCATTTTGAAAAAAAAATAAATAATGGGTAAAATGATCCCATTCCTTTAAAAGCTACAATTAATACAAGGATAAGATACAATTGTTTCAACAAATTAGTAATGGAATTGAGCTCGGGTCTTATAGCATAAGCATTATCTCGTAGTAATAAATTTTATAAACGCGTAAGGTTTGGAGAGAATGATTGAAACGAAAGTTTTAATGGAATATTTGTTATCTGCGCTATCAACCCTCATTCATCATAGTGAAATAATATCTTCGGAACGAGTCTAAACTTCGATTGAAGTATCAGTTACTTTAAATATTTTATAATCCTGAACCAACTTGGCAAGTGCTAATGGATGTACTACTGTTATTAATCAAGTCATAGGCAATCGCGCAAATGTCTGGGGTAGGAATATTTTGCTCCGTGTAAGTGATAAGTCATGAAGTGCATGTCATAAAGCGATAACTCACAGCATTCAATTATACCGTGCTATTTAGTTTAGAACAAAGATCCCGCTGAGAAGTAAGCTCCGCAGATGGAACATGCTTGCTTTCAAACTTTCATACAATATCTGTCTCTCGGAGAACATTCTAAATGTCAGGATATGATAGATTTTCAGAACTACGGGAGAATGGGATTTTGAAATATGTTAAAAGAAAACACTCTTCTAATAGCAAAACCTTATTTATCGATATTCTAAATGTGTGCGTGTATAATATTTAACAGCTATTGAAAATTAATTGTATAAAAATGTTTTCCATCATTTTTTTTCCTGTATGCAATTAATGTTAATTTGGTGTTATGATTAAAAAAAACCCTCTCCTTTGTGTAATTTGGCTTATTAAATTTGATGCTTAAAAGTTTCGCCAATATAAGAGATTAAATTAAATTAAATTAAATTTTATATATAGCCCTAGGGTATATTAGATAATTAGAGCACGTATTTCGGTAAAAAGACATTCTTGTTTAACGCATTGGTTCTAAATAATGATACTTTTAGATTTTTTTGTGTGTACTAGGATTATATTTTCGAGCGTGACTCCTCTAGTTTATCGTGATTTTCAGGTGTGATTTCATATACAATTTTGAAATTGAAAATAACAAGGTAAATACGAGGTTTTTAATGACCTAGCGCATTAAAAGTGGATATAGCATCTTTAAGCTTCCACGCTTTGTCTTAATTCTGTCTTTCGGTATTATTTTAGATATAATGTTTATGACATGCTTAGTAAACAACCTTGCAGATTGCGAGAAGGATGCAATAGTTTCTGCTTGAAGCAATCAAACTTCTTTGAAGAAGAAATTTAATGTGTTCATTGCCGGGAATACAACATTGTCCAGAGATCTACTGCAGTAGTACTTTTGTTCTAATTGCAGGCTTGCAACTGAGGTACTTAAAAAATGTGAGTAAAGTGACAAATAATACAGAATAAGTGACTAAAAAGTGACTAAACATTGAAAACAAAGCAATTTTGTTTCTCCTCTTGATTACAAATGCTATTATTAAGATTTTTCTATTTATTTTAAATCGAAATCAAATGATTCATGCAAGACATGATTTTAGTGTTAAATACAAAAAGGTTAAAAATTTTATTTAACACAACTAAACATTGCTTTTTATTCAAGAAAATCTATAAATTAGATTTGAATACATACAATATATTAATTTTATAATCAAAATTTTCTGCATACATTAATGATGTTTTGAAATATGTTCATAGGTAGATTAGAATATCTAAACAAAAATTGTGAAGTAAAAGAAAAAGAGAAATTTGTGCTTTGACGTAAGTTACTTTAATGTATTAAATGTACATTTCAGTACAAATGTGCATTTCAGGAACTTCTTTACAAATTTTTAAAATCACTAAATTCTGGAAATCATATGACTAATTACATTTTAATAAGAAAAATAAGATTAGAACATCACATTTTTGGTCTTTTAAAATATTTTGTTATTAATTCAGATTTTCTTTTGTCAACAACAGAAAGAACTGGAAACTAAATCAACCGGAAATCCAGGCAGGGACCGAAATAGCCCACGGGGTGATGGTACTTGGAAAGAGAGTTCACTCCGAACAGCCGAGGGGCGATGTACTTGTAAGACATCCATAGACTAACATGAGTCTGTGTAAGGCATCATGCGTTCGCCAAGTTTTTTCCTTATACCAGTAGCTGTCCAACCAGCGATTCAATAATGTACTTACCCAAGGTCATCTGCCAACCTACGAGAGCCCCACATGCAAAATAATACTGAAGGTTTCGATTCGGTCGTGTCAAGTGATCGTAGCGCTTGCGCTAAGAACGAAATACAGTTCAGTACATTGTCAGACCCTGTGATACACCATGAAAAAAGTGACTAAAAGTGACTGTTTTCTTAAAAAAGTGACTAAAAGAGATCAATTGTAAAAAAAGTGACTAAATGTGAGAAAAGTGACAGAATTGCAAGCCTGTAATTGCCGCAAATAATGATTACACAGTAGGACTTGAACTAATGCTTGAGTAAACCATCTGAAACCATTAACTGGATGGCTGTATAACAGTGTATCAATTTTATCAAATTTATCGTTTAATGCCGATAGCAATTGCAAGGCAATGGTCTCTTCCTTCTCATCAAAAGCTGTTTAATGCTTTTCTGTATAACTTTAACATGAAAAGAAGCGAGAAAAGGTAAACTAAAGTAGCCAACTATATGTACATGAAACTATTCTTATTCCCGGTATTTCAATGTCTTTATATCATCTTAATAAATTCGTAGGGGTATATTTCTTATGTATTCTACCACTATCATTTAAGTTTTACATATTTTAGTTTTTAATGAATTTATTGGATTTTTAAACATTTAAAGTTTGAAAATTCATAATTTTGCTATTTGGGGATTACTAAATAAAAATTCGTGATGCATTAAATTTATTTTTATTATTGAATAATGGATTCTAAGGCAATTTCCAGTTATTATAAAATTTTCATTCGCATAATTTATGTGTACTCAAAGACATAATTCCAGAGAGATTTCTTTCAACGACTTAATTTTCTTACAAATCTCGAGTTCATAATTTTGAAAAGTACAATCCTTGTTATATATGACAAAATGTTTGAAAAGCATAGTATCTTGGGGACATTCAAATAGATTAATATGGACTATGCGTTCCCTGCAATGTTAATTTTATATTCAATAATTTCATTAGTTTCTTCTAGAGTATGGAATATTTAAATTGTGAATAGTTGAAGAAGTTCTTATTTTATAATATATTATTAAAATAGTTTTAGCAAACATGTGCATTTTCTTTAAACGTGCATAAAAAATGTTATAACTATTTAGAAAATTGCACTTTAAGCCGTTCGTAATTATTAAAGGAATCGAATAATACTCGGGCTCATTAGTGAAATAGTGCAATTTTTGTTTAAAGTTCAAAAGACCTGAGATGAATACAAAATATTTTAATGAATTTTTCAAAGAGATCACTACTTATACACGATTAAAGAATAAAAAATTGGTAAAAATTATCACGTACACTCTTTTAAATGATTGAACCTTTTAACTCTGTCTGTCATATCAAGATAGTCTGTTGAATTGTAGATGCAATCTGAAAAATGCTTTATTTTTGTTGCATGACAATGTTTAACGTTTTATTCTGTCATATTTCATGCAGAGTCGATTAACAAAAGAAAGTAGTTAACTCAATTTAAAGGAAATTTTTATTTACGATGATATCGTGCTTTTCTATTTTACTTTTGCTATCCATACTGGCAGTAATTTCCCATAAAATAAAAAGTTTTCATAAATATTTTCTGATAGAATATTATATATATATATATATATATATATATATATATATATATATATATATATATATATATATAATATTAAAATCCCTTATTTACATATTTTAATATTAATTTAATAACTTTTGTTTATAAAATACGTTGGGGGTTTGAGCGTTAATTCTGATTTTTCCCTCCAGACAAGCTATAGAATTAATTCAACCTCTGTCTGTACTAATTTAGCCAATAGTTAACGCGTTCTCTTTCAACATGGGTATTTTTTTATCACGTGATTAATTGTGCTTAGGGATTATTCCTAGTCTTTTTATCTGAGAAATGCGAACTTGAAAAGTGTGTGTGTGCAGAATGACATTGTCTGGGTACACGATGTTGTAAAAGTGCTTGCCTGCTGTATCGATTTCATGTATCTCGCCAGAAATAAACTGTGTTGTGATTTTGAATGAGTCTCGCCCATATTACATATATATATCAATTTTAAATATTCTATGTTAGGTGTTTGCTTTGCAACTTTTACGCAATTTAAATTCATTACTAATGCTATTGAATAATTATTTAACAATTTAAAATTTATAAAATAATTTAAAATTTCATTGGAATTTCCAAAAATGATTTTTGGATACTTTCAAAGTTTGTTGTCTTCCTTTACTGCAAGTTTTAAATATTCATAATCAAAATATGTTGTTAATAATTCTACTTATTGTAATTAAAATATTTAAAAATATCACATTTTAAAATAATAAATACAATTTCTTCAAATAAAATTTTTAATTGCAAAAGATATTTTTAATAATCACGGCAAGACTTTCAAGTAACCTGAAAATTAATTTATTGGGAGAAAAACTAAAATATCTTTAAGAAAACAATAATTTTGACCTAAAGCAAAATAATCCGGATATTTAAAACCATTTATTTTAATAAATTGTAGCAAATAAGCCATACACTTGCAAACTTCTCAATTTTTTTTTTCTGAACATCACTGAAAAAATACTGCCATTTCAATTAACTTTGTGAAATAGTGTGAAAATAAGTACTTAAAAATCATATCTTGGTTCCGTTTTCGCATTGGGTGCAGCCGTATGATGACCGAATCAGTACAGAAGGTTGTTGGTTACAATTCCACTGCTGTTTTACATGTGTGTAACAGTCAGAGTGAAATTCAAAGGGATTAACATCCCTTTGGGTTTTAGTACACTTTATGAACTAGATAACGTAATGATCTCTCATAACCAAAACATCATACTGTGTTGCCATTATATCCCTCCAATGGCGACAAAATTTCTCTTTGTTAGTATTTGTACAAAATTAAGTTTTCTATCTATTCACTTTCTTATTATCTAGAGATTACGAAAAGTGTTTTTTTAATGTGAAATAATAAAAAACACCCTATCAAAAAAAATCCTTCCTTACAATCATTTCTATACATTTCAAGCTCATATTTATGTAGACCTTATGCTATGTTTATCCATATATATATATATATATATACATAATTTCGAATTGTGGTGCAATTTCTACAGTAATTTCATACTAAATTTTACTGTTGATAATATAGCATTGCATTATATATATACATATAAACTACGATGGATTTTTTATGCAATATACACAGCTGGAAAATAAATGTTTAAATCATGGCGTTTCCTCGAAAATATGACAAACAGTCATTAGTTCAAAATTATAATTTCTTTTAAATTGCGCATAGTTCAAAGTACAAATTGACAAAGCATTCACTAACTGATTTATATTTAGTAAGAATAGGAAAAATTAAATAAGAAAAATATAAAGAAATAAAAAATCAAAGGGTCTTATTGATCCAAGTATCTAGTTATATTTATAATTTAAAAGGTTTAAAAAAGGCTTTAATGAAAATTACAATCCGTAATTATTCATTAACGCCTTGTTTGTTTCTTGAGAGACCAAAAATGATTTTACATAAGTTACATTAATGTTGATTGTGTCTAAGTTCCGTTATCCATCTAAATACATATATCTATATCTAGAGTTTTTTCAAGTATTAAACACATAATATGGTTATTAATTTTGTTCCAATGGTTATAATTTGAGTTTTAAATAGACATAAAATCGAAACATGATATTTTTTTCCTTTATTTTGAAATTGTGTCCTATACGTAACAGTTTCCAAAACAATAAATAAAATAACAGTATATATTTGGAGTCAATCTCAGATATTTTTCTTGCTTACTTGCAGTTCAAATCTTCTGAGTTTTAGTCCCATAAAATGATCGGCTTGCCACTGATCCGAGAAAGAATTGCAGCTTACAGAAGCTCCATGGTATCTCTGTGAAGATTTATTCAGTTTATTACCGTGATTCAAGATTTAAACTCAATCTTTGAACCTTTTTATGGTAGATTCCTTCGGTATTCAATCCGTATAACTATCACAAACCCCAAAAATATATATTTTATGGCAAAAAAGAACATTTTTGAATAATAAAGTCAAAAAGTGTAATATTCATCAATTGTTATTTGATATAAAATTTGATTTTTTTAAAAAGATAATATTTGCATATTTTTTTGCAAACAACATAAATATGCAGAAAGAGGAGGTATTTTAACAATTTAAAATTTTTGTTTCATATTTTTACATCTATTTGAAGTAACAAATAAAATTTTATTATATCCAACTTTATTTTTTTTTAAAGATTCGCTTCTTTAACAAGTAACTGATCTTATGCTTAACGAGATGTTAAAAATTAACTTTTCCTTTATAAAAAATAAATTCCAGAGAGTTAAGAGAATTCTATAAATGTTGCATAGACTATTTATTTTACAAATTTTTAAACATTACCATATAGCTGGACCGTTTCAAAAAATTTTTTAACAGTTACTCTGTATGATTTAAACGTTTTAAAGAGCAAATGAATTATTTAGTCTAATTATTAATTATAACTATGTCATTTTGTCTTTCATTTAATGCTAAATAATTTTCTTTCGTTACTTATTTTAATGATATAAACAGAATGAAATTATCTATTTGAGTAGAAAATAATAAAATAGCTTATCATGGATTGATTTGTTTTTGTAAAGACAAAAATTCATTGTTTCTGATAATATTAATAAATTTATTTCAGGATTACTAGATAACACATAAAAGTTTTCTATTAATATATTCATTAATACATTCATTAATATATTCATTAATATATCAAATTCATATATTCATACATTCAATTCCATATTTTTATACATAAATAAAATTCAGTCTTCTAAATCTTTGAAAGACTAATCAACATTATTGTATATATGTTAATAAAATTTTAAATTATGTTCCATAAAAAGCTATATTGGTTAAAATTAAAGAGAATTATCTCGAATGAAACTCTGGATAATGAAATTCTTAAATGATTATCTTAAATTAATTAGCATTCATACTTCTCATCTGGATACTTTCTGATCCTTACTGATACGGATCTACACGAATTCTTGAAATGAAAACTAGATCATATCCCATATCAACAATTTTTTAACTTAAGTGAAAATAATATTCATTTTATAAGTTTTCAAATTTAATCCATTTTTAAATATCTTCTTCCCTACTTTATATAATTTTTATTTCTCCCTGATAAGATTTCTTTTTATGCATGTAGAACATTTTAAAATATGAATCAAGATCTTCGTAGTCATGAATAAAGTAAAGCTCGAACAACTGTGAAATATTTCTGGAAACATATTTGCATGCATATATTAGATTTCTTTCACGATATGGTTTGGTATCTACCAAGAGACATTTAAGCCTATTTACGATTTCAAGAATCAACAATGATCCAACTTCAGAGAAGTTTCGAATCTCAAAAACCTTTACGTCTCGGAATATGATTTCAGCATGAACCTAAAAAACTGCATATACTTCAGAAAAGATCTGGAGATCGCAAATTTCAATACCACTTTAAGCTAGGATCTTAAATTAAGAAGGAGAGTGGATCTTCTACATATCTCAGATCAGTAAACATTGGAGATTTTTTTAGATCAAGATCCTGTAAGAACGAGGAGCAATTTCTATAACTTTTAAATTTTTATGTTTTTACCGTGTCTTACACTTGAAATATGTAGTTACATGCTCTAAAATAGACTAAAAGTAACTGAATAAATTTATCGTTAGAAATTTCTAATGACTGTACTGTCCAAGATTAAAAAAAATTAGTTCCGATACACCAGATTATGGCTTTACAGGTAAGACTGTTTTACCGTACTGTATGTGTTTTCAAATTTTTCTATGGTAGGTATAGCCATTTGGAATCGACTTTAAGAATTAAGCTTACATCTAATTTAAACAATTGATTTAATTCAATTGTCAACCAATCTGCCTTAGTGCTTTAAACCAAACGAGATATTCAATTTTTTGGTCTCCGAGTATGAGTTTCAATACTTCTGCTACTATATTCTTTTCCAGCCATCTAACAAGTTTGATCCCTGATAAGTTTTAGGTTCTCTAATTAGTTCTCATAAACTAAAAATACCTTCAGCTATCACCTAAATAATAGGGAGGATATTAAAACTTATTTCTGATGAGAAAACAACATGCAGTTAGATATAGGGATTGAATTAAATATATTACCAGTACTGCGTTTACGAAATATTGCAGTATTAAACACATTTCTTTTGAAATTGGGAAAAATAAGGATTACTCCTTTAAAAAATAGAGCTTTTTTAATAAGTTACAAGATTCATTTATTCTACCATATTTTTGTCATTATTTATCTCCTAAAAATAACATATTATCCATATATTTGAAATTCTCTTTATCACCAAATGCTACTCAACAAATGGATTCTAGTTTAACGAAGATGTTTTCATCATACGCTATGAATATCACAAAATTAATAGTAGATACGAAAGAAACTGTACACACAATTATGTATTAATTAGTCTAGCATTTATTGTGAGATACGTAAATAATTTCTTCCAATTTATCCTCTTATAGTGTTAATTAAATCAACACGATAGGAGATTTTATGATTTGTTGTCTCAGTGTCTTTTTCAGAATATAATGCAACATTTGTTTAAGGAGCTGTAATTGAAAGAACAAATGATGCCTCTTACGAAGCTGACGCTTAGGCAAAGAAAAAGAATTAAGAGAAGTGTTTGAGCACATACAAATAAATATTTCTCAATAACTGAACAAATTTAACTTTATTCCACCATTGCAATAAATAATAAAACATTAGTTGAGGAAAATACATAAATTTCAGACTCTTTTATGCTTTGTGTTTAACAAATGTTTACTTTGGAAACCTAATTCATGCATATAACATTGAGACATTATTTACCCCATAAAAAATAATCTGAAAACTTGTATGTTTTTTCACTTGTTTATTAATTTACTATATACTTAAATAACCTACTTAGTATGCACTTTTTATAAGTGCAAAATATACCTAGAATTTCTATGCTCCCATAAGGAAATAAACACAAAAAATGGTTATCATTTTATAGTTTCTTCTCCAAAGCTTATAACAGATTATGTAATCATAGTCTAGTTTATTAAATAGGCTTCGGCCAGTACAATTTATTTAGCATTTTAGATTTCTGAGGCTATACATGAAACTTCCAAATCTTGGAGCCTTTAGCAAATATGGACACTATAAAAGGATGTAACCCATTAAAAAGACAACTACATACTCTTCAACACTAATTGTTAGAGAAATTTCTAGAGTAAGGTTGTATTCAATGACTGCCAGTTGAACGTGTTCCATGCGGTAACAGTCATCTGTTGCCGGATGTCTCTAAACACAGACATTTGTATCTACACTTTATAATCACAACTGATCAGAGTATGGCACACATTTACAAACCGCTAACCATAACGAAGGTCTGAGGTGTTCAGCTCTCTATTGCTCATTCATCAAAACATTTTGAAGCATTTATAACTCTCATATCATTGATCCAAATTTGAAAGTACTTAGACCTCTTGTTGACGATTTAGCAATATATTTTAAAATTTAACATTATTTCAGATGAAAGCATTGTCAGTCAACACTGGCCACATTCATCTTCAATCTCTTTATTATTCGTCGATGTCATAAATAAGATATCCTTTTAAAACTTCTTCAGTATATGCACTTGACATGGTGGTGCTTACATTTCGCGTTCCTTCGTATTTTTCCATTTTCTGTTCGTTTGTATGAGTTGAGGATTCATTGCAAACTGAGCTGTGATAGTTTTGCTGCTTCTCCGAATTTGGTACAAATAGCTGTAGCAACAGAACCAGTATAACGCTTGTAACAAATATATTTTACTTCACGTATTTTATATTCGTAGTGATCCAAAATGTGTTACTTCCGGGTAGGTCATCTCAATATAATTGAAGAACACCCGTTGAAAGTTTTTTGGATATTTCGCTTTCACAAATGACATTCAATTTTCCAAACTATTCAAATGAATATAAAAAATGTCAATGTATTCCCTATTACATTTAAAAGTAGACCTAGTGGTTCATATCAAACCAGTAACTTTGTATGTGGAGACAAACTAGTATACGGTAATTATTGCTGAAAATTATAAGCAGCAAATAAATAAGAACTGTATTGTTAATACCTGAGTAACTAATAGTGTTACGCTTATTTATTTTACGTTCGTTAGCTTAATAGCATTGTTGTATACGATACCATTTAAGGAACAGAATGCAGTATTACGTTAGCTCAACAGCATTTTAATAATGTAACGTGGAGAGGCTACGAAATGAGTTTACCTGTGATTAATGAAATAATAAAACTATGGGTATACACATTGTCCTTTGTATCAACTATATTTATTAATTTGCATAAAAAAACTCAGTTAGGATTAGCCTTTTTTTAATCTTCTTAGTTATTGTTAAGTTTTATATTAAATATATTTAAAATATTTTAATGTAAAATATTAATGAATTATTAACAAAAATTGAAAGTATAATTCCTATTTAGATTTTTCGAAGTATTAAAAATATTTTGCTTTTAATACAGATATCAGTGGTAATTTGTCTGAGATATGAGACGAGGCATTACATTTTGTGTATTTTTCAAATAACCCTGCCGTTTTTAAGTCTGAAAACTAGAAAGTTATGAAAAACGATTCTGAATTGTTTACTTTGTAAAATTACTATGCAGCTACATTCATAGAAATGTACCGTAATTTGTTCCTTTTGTTTTTTCTTTGAAAAATTGCAAATCTTTCTTTTGCACCACGTTAAACAATATAGGATAACTCTACATTACTTTTCTAACAACAGTAACGTGTTTTCAAAATACAACGTAATGCCACAGTAAATCTTAAATTCATGATTATCGAAGACCGTAAAACGAAAATTTTAAAGCAATAAAAAAATATTTTTCTCTTAAGATAAGTTTATGCGAATATTTTCAGAGAGGCGCATTTTCTAATGTTTTAAAGTAGTGCAACAACATCATAAAAAGAACTGTAAAAAATCAAAATCAAAATACATTCTATATACTTTCGTAGATATTTCTTTCGAGAAAAAATTAAAAACACATGGTATCAAAGAGTGTTTCTTTGTTTAATGAAAGTAACGCATATTTTCTAGGATAAATCTCCCGTATTATTACTATTTAACGAAAGATATACTGCTAAAGATTTATTTATTATTTATTCATTTACTCAATAAATGGAATATTAGTGACAAAGAATTTCAGAAGCCCCTAGCGTTCACAACTAAATAAAAGAGCAGTTTGTAATAAAACGGTTATTTTATATATAAAAAAGGGCCGAATTATAATGGAATTATTGAAAAAATAAATGAACTTAATTATTATCGTTCTCATTTCTTAGATCATGAATACAGATGATTCTTTCTTTTTCCGGTAATATTTTTTCTCCTTTTATTTCTGGCGGTCTGTTTATTTCTAATGACAGGAGGAGAAAAAACTTCTCCCTAGCATTTCTATCATTTATTGTTAATGTTCTGGAACAGAGAAATGACGAGCAAATTTTATAGGACGTACAAAGAGACATAAAATACACTCGTATTTACAAAGAAAGGGTAAATGATTATAGTTTAATTGGTGTATGGGATGTATAGCGTATAGATTGAAACTGTTTAAGGGGGCGAAAACTTTCTAAACACATATTTCGGTGAAAAATACATTTCCCCCCCGTAACAATTCATGCTAGGCTTCTTTATACGTCCTTAAAGAATTCAAAAGTTTGCAAAAGAATATTTATTTTATATTTTTTCTTACATTTCCTTGATTTATAACTTATTGATATTCTTTATCGGTGACATGAAAATATTGCAGGTAAATTGTATTTTTCCAAATTTCTTCAAAATTTTATAAATTGCTTTTGAAATTTTATTATAATACTGGGTATCCTACTTTAATAATTTCATAGTGTTACGGAGTTGGGAAGTAACAAAAAATTTAGAAAGGTTGATGAAACACTGTAAAAATCTAACTACTTGTTTTATATAAAATGTATTTAAGCTAAGTGAAATTAAATACCTCTTCATTATTTTTGTTAAAATACTAAATAAAAATGTTAGTTAGTTAATATGCAATACACTAGGTAAATTTTGAAAGAATGAAGCTAAACTTCTCATTTTGGGCAAAATGCTGATATTTTAACCGAAAACTCTTTCGTTATATATTTTAGAGCGTCTTATGTTTATATAACATCATTATTTATTTTCTTATGAAGAATGTGGTTAAAAACTGAATATTTAAAAATTGATATTTAAGGTCTGTCATGTACATAAATATTTTATTAGAAGAAAACAGAAGCATTACTCAGTGTTTTATGGTTTATCATTGACATATAATCTGTTATCAATATTAAAATAATACCTAATATATTTTCTTTTACGCGAGACATCTGTATTCCATGTTAACGACGGGGCAACACCTGCTATAAAACACTCTCATAAATAAATATTACTCCAACTGTGCTTGTTTATATTCTGTTATTCAGATAGTATGGTTTATCTTTACTTCCTGGTGTTCTGGACATAACGTAAGTTAAATAATTTATTTAAGTATAATAATTTTCTTTAAATATTTTCAGAGCATGTAATGCCTAATAGAATATTTAACATAAATACTTGAATAATTACAAAATTCAGCTTTACATATCAGTCGTTCATAAAATAAAGAAATATAAAACAGATATAGAGTTTTGATTTAATGTGCATTTGCTATATTTCAATACGATCCCCCATAACAATGGAAATCATATTCAATCGATAACACCAATACAGTAGCTGTATTGCAATGAAACATGTTAGAGAAATCTTTGTCTTTTGAAAATCGAAAGACAGAATCAATATTGTTTATTTAATGAAGTAAAATAGATATTTTAACGAACCATGTACTTTGATTTTTATAGAACGTAGAAATCATCTTTTTGAGAGCAATCGCGAGTGAAAGAATTATATCACTTTATTTAAAGCTGTTTCGTTTGAAATCAAATGATGTATAATATATGGATATTCGATAGTATAACTATAATATACTACACAAAATTTGTGTACTATACCAGACAGACAGGTAAATGGGAAGTAATATTTTAAATGAAATTTCCTTTTTAAAAAAACAACAAACGTTTGAAAGATTATTTTACTGTTAGCTGCGAGGAATGAAATATTTCACTTAGATACTGAAGTATAACTAAATTAATCACATAATTTTATGATTAAATTTTTCGAAATTTTGTTCCCATATTTTAAAATACTTCTGATTTTTTATTCATAGATTCTTAAGAGTTTTTTTACCAAACACATTTACTCTAAAATGTATCTTCACATCCAAGTTTGAACTAATTTATATATTTAAAAATTTGTATTTTAAAAAATATCAAAAATTTCCAGAAATTCTATGGGCATGCATTAAAATATTTCCTGTATATTAACTATTCAATTAATTAACAATTAAATACGAATTATGTTCAAAATATGTGCAATAAGAAGACTAAATTAGGCGAAATAATTAAAAATAAGCAGCACAGAACATTTTTTAAAAACTATCAAAACATTCCAAAATGTTTAATTTTATTTAAATTATAGGATTAAAACATATTTAATAAGACATTTTCAATTTACATTTTGTACATAGTATATACAAAGTTTCACACATCTAGGATAATAATTTATTTCAACGCTTTGTGACATTTACCGTTCCCTTAAAAGAGCTGAAAATATTATTAAAGTTTTTTCAAATTAGTTTTCTTTAACTTTTAATTTTAATACATATTTGAAGTATACTATATATTTACACAGATTTTGTTTATATTCTATACAATGTGCTTAAGTAATAAGTAAACGAATTTTGAAAAATATTGTACGTCAAAAACTAGAGAAAGATAGGGAACGATGGAATGGAAACTATCCTCATTTAGTAAAAGACAAGCATTTGATCATGTATCACTATTGTCACGTAACTATCAAATTGTCACGTCTTCTGATTACCTTAAGCGCATGGGTTTATGGGGAAATGTAATGCTCGGAAAGTTTCTCACATAATACAAAATAATGCATAGTTTCGGAGAGCACGGGATTTGTAAGCTGTGGAAGAATTTTGCCCAATATCCATTAATGCATTTATTCCAAATATAAAATTATTTATAATTTAAAAAGTAAACTGATTTTACAGCCCGATTAGATTTTACAATTTATGTTTTTTTTGGGGGGGAGGATGTTCTATTTAAATATGATATTAGTATGAATATGATATTAGTAAGAATACTGAGATATGAAATTTGTAACACATTTAAAAATATTAATATCAGCAATTATTATAATGTTACATTGCAACCCGAAGCTACCAGAAAGTTGCTTCTACAGTACTGAAACTATAATGAGAAGTAACTAATATTCTGCAAAAACATATAACTTTTGATATAATTTAATTTATAAAGCTGTATGTTATGCTGAAACATCATATAATAATGAACTTGAGAATTATTACTGTAATGTAATTATGTTGAAACAAATGTTACTTCCGGTTAATTTAGGTTTACAGCAAAAACACTAAATTAAATAACTAACTCTAGACGGTTTTTATATCAAAATAATAAATTATTGTAATTATTATAACTTAAACATCACAAATTACCTTTTTATAGAAATTTAAAAATCGGTGAATAACGTAAAACATTATTTGATTTGGAAGAAATAAAAATATTAATCATGACGAGTGTTAAATATTCTGATACTCCTGTAGAATACTTCTTAATGCATGTGTTTTAGAAAGGGAAAAAAGAGAAAGCAGCCTTTGAAATGTATTATTTGGTAAATTTTAGTCCTTTTCATTTGTCTGCGAAAGAAAAAGGAAGACTCTTAGATGTGTATTAAATACGTTGATGTTACTCATTAAAATCTCAATTCGTGAGACTGCGATGTTATAGCAGCTTTCTCACAGAGTAAAATTGCTACGGAAAAAAAATTGCTAAAAAGCAACAAAATAACTTTTATGAAATTCAGAAGATAAACGTATATTCGTCATTATAGTACACTAGCTGGCATCAAAAGTGGACCCAAACGAATCAACTTTTATGAAAGATGATTAAACATGTAATTTTCTTACTGGAACGCTCACCGAGAATCTACTGTTATTGCAGCTCTCTGCCGCTACTTTTCTTTTGTGCCATGGAACCGTATCCAAATATGTAATTTTATCGGATTCAGATATCCTGTTTAAAGAAATATATTGAAAAAAAATCGATAAAAACTCCACTCATTTATCCATACATTTACTGCTGATAACAATTCCGAGTAAATGTAAATTCATAGTAAGAAAACAAACCTCGTTTGCAACCTTATATAACTCAAAATTTTATCTCTTTATAAAAAATAATTTTACAGATTGTTAAAATTTTGTTTATATAACGAAAATATTTTGTTTAGATGCCATTTTAAATTCATAACTTTTCATGATTTTTAATTTTTAAACTTATCGCTTCACTTGTAACATATTTTCCTTTTATTTGTATAGATTTTGTAGTTGAAATGAAGGAAATATATTGCCTTTTAAAAAATAAAATATTGGTTATATGCAAATGATACAAATTTTAATTACTGATCAGTTTGTCAGCTAATTTTTTAAATACTTATAACCTTTGTAAAAAATCATATATTCTATGAGAAACATATATTATTTAGTTTATAGTTCTTCATTTTAAAGAATCATTGTCTTAGTTTTAACTGAAACATTTTATGTATTTTTAAAAATCAATAATTTATATTGTGTACAATCAAATAAATTCTAATTTACAGAGAAGTATAAAGTAAAAACTTCATTTTTTTTTCTAAATAAAAGTTTCTTTAAATCATAGAATACTGGAGATGACATCAATTTTTGCAATAGTTAAAAGGTATCAGATTCAGGAAAAATATATTCTAGAAAAGCAAAACCACTAAGGCGTATACATTTCTTTTTTTTATCCATCAACAAAAACGTTTTCAGATAATTTCATTTCTAAATTATAATTGGATATTTTCGATATTCTTACAGAATGTAAAATACATTCTTTAAAAATGTACATCATTTCTTTTCTTACAATTAACAATGTAAATATTTTTCGAGGTACCTCAGAAGTCGAAATATTCAGACGTGACTCATCCATCAGATGTACATGATGTGCTGAATCCTATCTTTAGCCGTTAATAACGATTTTGTGATATTTTTTGCCATAACATTTGGCAACCAATCATAATACTTTCTAAAGGCTATCCACACTGTGGTCCACTGCAAGCCATTACAACTGTCTGAAGGGGGTGTGGCTTATCAAGGTCGACGTTGGACAGGTGATAAAATGGCCTTGGCAGAGGATGGCTTCGGAAGCGGTTTTTATCCAAACATCAAAGGCAGCCAGATGCGTTACTAAAGTGCGCAGTAGATTCTATTGATGTACCCACGGCTCGGCTCTTTTATTGGCCCAATATTTGGTTGCAGCCCGTTAATCATCGACCAAGGTCACAAAGGGCCAGTACTGCAGTGGTGAAGAATTGGCCATAGTGTGGAAGAAGAATAGGAATCCACGTACCTATTGTCGCTGCAGAACAGAAACACTGAAGTTGTTATTATACTCTTCCCCGAGAACGATTTGAAATTTTTTTCATTTTTGTTTGTTTTAAATTGATAATCAGGTGGACTATTTGATAAGATTTTTAAAGTGAAGCTATATTTACACGCAGTATTAAGCACATATTTAAATGAATCTCGTATTAAGAGCAATTAACTTATCAAGATATACTTTAAATACAAATATGTTCAATTTATACTTTAAGACCCATTCAATGCTAGAAATTGAAAAAAAAAGAAACATAAAAGTCCTAAATTCAAGTTTTATACAAATTACTTTATTTTAGTATGTAACCTCTACTGAATATACACCATAGTATGATTATCTTAATTGCATTTCTCAGTTAGGAATGTGTGTTTGAAGTTACACATAAAATCTCAACAATTTCAAAGTTATTAATAATTAAATATTCAAAGGTTCCATATACACCCATTTTATGTACACTCATCTCTAACCATAGGGTACCTTTTACGCCTTGGAGTAAAACTTGGTTGTTATAGTAAGCATTCTCTTCAAATATAGTTATAAATTTATTATAATGACCAAAATGTCTGTTTTCCAGAGCAACATATGTATAATAGTTCTTTAAACTAAAAAAATATATTCTTTTCTAAATACATTAATTTTAACTTTTATTTTATACTCTATAAGTTAAATTGTCGATATACTTTCAAAAGTATTATGACGATTAAAAATTCACCTAGAGAATTTCAAATGGCTGCAAAATTCGTAAATGTTTGTTTTAAAAAGTGTTTAATGTATTTATTTGTAATCACTGGTATATCTGCTTAGATGATGATGAATAGTACCCTCTTTGATTTTAATTCTTCGTTATATTCAAAAATGGAATGCATTAGAATAATCAAAATTTCAGTCATATTTCGCCCGGAATAACATTTACTCTACCCTTAAAAGCCTGAAATCGTAGCAAATTTTGTGTAATGGTACAATAATCATATTTTAAAGTAACAATGTTCTATTTCATTTAATTACATTACCTGTAATTTTTTAGGTGTTTTTGATAAAAACAATACTACTTTTTATATTAGTTATGTGAAAAAATATTTACTTTAAAATTACACAGAATGATTTCATGTTAGAACTATGACAATACTTCACTGTGTATGAAAGGCTACAGCTTATTTTAAGACAGTCTTAATATAAACCATTCAATACATTTCTTAATATTTTGAAGTGTCATAACTATAATAAAAAAATATTAAAATTCTTAAACTTCATAGTATACCTATTTCAAACCTCTAAAATTGTTTTGAAAATTTATTAAATAATTCGAAATCTATCAGCTTTTATGCAATTTTAATCATATATTATGTGTATCTTAAATTATGTTTCCTTCTTTATAAAAAATAATAAAACTGAACTACCAATTTCACATCCCGGTTTCAAATTCTTTATTACCTTCCTTACGAAATTCACGAAATACGAAGTAGAATTATTGCTTTTAATACTGTTTGCGATACAAGAAATTTTGACTAAATGTCGATGTAAAATACAATATCGAGAAATCTCTTCATCTGGTTAAATACCTGAGAAAGTATTTTCCTTACCATGCCTCCCATCGCTAAACTACTGAAGCGTTTCCACTGCCGTTCCAATTAATTTGTTGCGAGGCTTTTACGTATTTCACTCACTCTGCTAGCAAGTTCTCTGCGCTCCCAACTTGTGTAATGCTGAACTTTAAGATGACATGTCACATAAAATAATTTTAAGTGAAATTCGGCTTTCTAAGGTGGCTAAATTGACTCTAACGAAAAGGACGATGGAAGCGTTTCCTTTAACGAAAATGAATAGTGATAGAGGGAAATCAAGTTTAGGGAGTAAAGTTTCGCCTGCCTTAAACATCAACCAACTTATACACTCCTGCATGTTTCAACGATAAAGCATTTCGAAAATATACTGCCATTAAAATGTTTCCATCCGGTGATACTTGTACTTGACACTGTAAACAAGGAAATATGAAAAAGAGGATTAGAAAATGTTTTTTATTAAGGTATGCGGGGGAAATTGTTTTACTCCTAGATGTTGTATACAGGTTTATAGCTTTAAAATTAAATTTAACTAAAATAATATTAAAAATAAAATTAAATGATACATCAGAAGGTTGAGAAAAGTTTAAACTTTATTATCTGAAATGTTTGGCGAAATTTTACCAGAGGACTTATAGCTAAAGATTATTCCAGGTCAACTCATAGCCGTCATAACATGCGGATTCTTAACAGTTGGGCTGAAAAGTTCGTAGGCTAAAGTAGAAAAACAATTTTTTTTTGATAAAATTTAATTTTATTATTCAATGTTGTTACCTTCGAGGATGATACGAGGATTATAGCTGTCAAACAATTTTTCGATACTCTTTTTATAGTACGATTTGTCTTTAGCTTCAAAATAGGCCTCAATTTCGGCGATTACTTCTTCATCGGCACTAATTTTTTTTTTCCAGAGAGCAATTTCTTGAGGTCTGAGCACAGGAAAAAGGGACTGTTGACCAGATCTGGCGAATACTGTAGATGCGGAAGCAATTCAAAGCCAAATTCGTATAATTTTGCCATCGTTTTCATTGACTTGTAACACAGTGCATTGTCTTGTTGAAACAGAACTTTCTTCCTTTTCAAATGGGACCGTTTTTCTACGATTTCGTTCTTCAAACACTCCAATAACGCTATGTAATAGTTGTTGTTGATGGTTTTTTACCTTTTCAAGATAGTCAATGAATATTATAATAGGCGAATCCCAAAATATTAATGTCATAACCTCGCCAGCCGACTGTTGCGTCTTTCCACGCTTTGGAGTTGGTTCATTACATGCAGTCCACTCGGTTGACTATCAATTGGACTTCGGTGTGAAAAGATAGAGCCATGTTTCATCCATTGTCACATATCGACGCATAAATTCAGATTTATTACAATTAAACAGCTTCAAACACAGCTCAAAATCATTAATTCGTTGTTGATTTTGGTCGACTGTGAGCTCGCGCGGCACCCTCATTGCTCAGAGATGTTGCATACCCAAATTGTATAAATAAATCTTTCACGATATGTCCAACATGTTCCTTTGATATCTTTAGAGTCTCAGATATCTCGATTGATTTCACTTTAAGGTCATCCAAAATTATGTTGTGGACTTTTTTTATGTTTTCGTCAGCAACAGACTCTTTGGGGCTCCACTGCGTACATCCTCCTTGGTGATCATTTCGCTTGGTTTAAATTTAGCAAACCATTTTTCAACGGTTGATTTTCCTGTTGCAGTGTCCGAATAATGTTTATCAAGCCAAACCTTGACTTAAACAGTATTTTTTTGGCTAAAGAGCAATGTTTTACTAACACACGAAATTCCTTTTTCTCCATCGTTTTCAAACTAACAAAACACCATACCTCAGAAACTAATAGTCCTTCAGCTGTCAAATTTATAAACGTGTCTTTCGAAGGTTAGGGCTAACTAAAAATCATATGGATTTAATGCTAGTAGCACCATCTATGCGCCAGCCTACGAACTTTTCAGCCCAACTGTTATCACAGCAGAAATAACATGTACCCTTTTATGGGTATGCATATTTGAAGACAACGTGGTTTACTCTTACACTGTTTTTAAATGCAAATTTTTGTGCAATTTAAATCCTAAATATCTCGTATACAGGAGAGCAGAAAAGGAGATATGCTGTCTTATGACAGTCTTTCGAGATATCGGGACGTACATTTTGAGACATAAAACATACATTATAACACTTTTTCTTCCATTCATTATAAAGTAACAATGTTCCGCTTATTAGAACAAATCTTTCACAAGTTCTGTAATAATTGTTTAACTTTAAAATAATCTATAATTTAGTCACAACAAGTAATATATTTTTTAAAATAAAATAAAAATAAACACCAAATGAAAAAAGGAAATTTACCAACCCTTAAAATTTTTGAAATATATATATTAGAA
>CM063502.1:157924748-157944748 GCA_032207245.1 Pardosa pseudoannulata
TTGGTTACTGTCCCATCCCCTATATAATAATAGCCTAAGTTATATGTCCGTCTGTCCTTGAATTTATGAAGCGGTTGGAACCTGGAATGGAGAGAGGCATCCATATTAGATTCTTGATGAGTTAGGGTTAGCAAAATTCAAAGTGAGTAAATTTTATCTTCTCCCAAACTATGAATACTATTCTAAAATAAATTGGTATAAATATACTTTAGATCACAGAGAAAAATACTGTCGTCTTTAAAACGTTCGAAATCCCCCCTTCCCCCCTTTTGGAGTGTTTAATGCCATTGTATCAAGTTCCATTTTAAGGGCAGGCGATTAAATTTATCAATTTTTCACATAAATAGGTAAAAATAACATTTTTTTCTAGCATTATGATGTCATTCCTTTAACCATCTCATTTAATTATTTCTTATTTTAAAATATTTAAATATCGTCTGCATTATTTTCATATGTTATATCACTAAACTTAGATATTGCGTAAATAGTTTTCTTTTATATTTGGCTTAAATAATAGATTAGGTACATATTTGATAGTTTTAAATTTAATCATAGATTACTTTTTGTTGCAAGATAATTCTCAGCGAAAAACAAACTATTTTTTTACTCGCCTCATAGGGTACTTTACAATTCTGGAAAATTAAAAATTTTACTGATCCCGTCATATGACAGGCTATATGCTAGTGTAATAATAAATGTCCATTATCTGATGGATAAAGCCATTACAAGCTCCTTTTAAAATACAAGTTTTTTCTTACTTCTACAGATACAAATTAATACGCAAGGAAATTATCTAATCAGGATGGAATATCTCAGAACAAGCACCATTCGATTGAACCAGTTATTAAGAGCTGGTATACTCTACTATCGAGGATGAAAGATGCTTTGATTACTCGACTTTGAATTGGGTATACATAGTTTAGCAATCTACACCTTCTTTTTGGTAAATATGCTCCTATGTGTAACAGGTGTAATGTCACCATGTCCGGTGTAACACATCTCGTTGAGTGTCCAAATTTTACTTTTTATAGAGTTGACCACTTCCAGACGCATGATACCTGTCTATAAGATATGCTTGGCCCCACACCTTATCCTAATAATTTTTTCCTATAAGACTGACATTTGGTTTTTATTCCTCCTATTTAATTTTCCTTTGTTTTTGTATCTCGAATTTTTTCAAACTTTTTTTTTTAAATTATGGTCCATTTTTCATATTTAAATTTTGCGTACAATTGGTTTTTAACAATTATATAAGCGCAAATGCATGTATATAGTTTACTGTGTATATAACCCCTCAGATTTGGCACAATATATTCCTTTTGAGAATCAGGGCCAATAAGCACCATTCACTCAACTGTCAATGTTTATGAACTTGAAAATTTGCTCCAGGGAGTGATTTGCTTTTTCGCTCTCCGCAGTCTTAAGTTTCAGAGAATGTGTTCACATTTCTTTATTTCATCTGGGCAAGTTTGTACTTCGCTTCTCCTTATTCTCAATGTCGTTGTTATGAAAGTCTTACCAATTATTATCCGATCTGCAGAACTTTTAACAGAGAACTGGTCTCTTTATGCTATTACTAATAGGGAGCAGTGTATTCCTGTTACAATAAACAGTTATCCGAAAAAAACAGTTCCTCGTAGGGCGTTATTATAATAGTAGCTCTTATTTATAAGCATCGTGAAGAGGAAATAAAAGTGACAAATATTTGCGAGGAATGTGTCAAAAGGAGGAATAAAGGAAAATAAATACATTAAATGGTGACACTAGTCATCTGGAAGTGCTGAAAGGAAAGATAAATCTTAAGGACTAGGAAGAAATGTTTTCATCTTATTAGAGAAACGGCTGAGGTGAAAAGAGGGCTGAAGAGAATGTAATAAAAATTACTATGAAGCAGCTGGACCCACAATAAAAGACAGCCTTCGATCGTAACAACGGGATGGCTCCAGAACGCTTATAAATCACTTTCTTTTTGTGAATTGCGGAGTATATCGAATGTTAGCATGTAAATTAACAGTTTAAAGCTAAGAATAGGTTCCGTAACTAGTGTTCCTTGGGACAGAGAATTATGTTTTGAAATTGCTTAACTATTTTACAGAAATGATATATCTAACTTAGGAATTTGTGTCTTTATCAGGGGTAAAACTGAATACGCATAATTATTTGGAAGTACGAAATTTATAACAAAATATATTTTCCACACACGAAAGAATCATGAAAAATGTATTTTTAGAAGGTCGTTGTATCGAAACAGTCTGATTCTTTAAGATTATAAAATTAATTTATATAAACCTTCTTTATGACAGGGTATCTAAGTATTATGGCCCATAAAGTCAGAAAGAAATATTTCTACAGCGATAGTAAATAACAGAGGGTAAGACATACAATTTTACACACACACATACATACAAAAAATGTAAATCAGATTTTTGTGTCTCAACTACACTCATGTCCATAAATTAAGGATAATGAAGTTCAGGCAATGAAAGAGACAAAAGCAAAACAAATTTGACTTATTTGTAAAGTCTATTTATTAAACAAAAGGTAAAGAGCAAAAAAGATACTATATGTTTGACATAATTAATAAAAATTGCGATTTTTACTCCCTGGAGCAAATTTCAAAAAAGAACCTATTTACAGAAAATAGTATAACATGGTTAGTATGATGGTTAATACGGAGTATGTCTCCCGGACGATGCAATACAAGCGTTTCAACGCCTACGCATGCTGAGTATCAGATTATCAATCTGATCTTGGGGAAAAATACACCACTCATCAAGCAATGCTCTCCGAAGTTCCGATAGACAGTTGGGAGGGGGTTGACGGGCTGCAATTCGTCGGCCAAGCATGTCCCACACATGCTCTATTGGATTCAAGTCCGGTGAGTATGCTGGCCAATCCATACGGGTGATATCCTCCGATTGAAGGCATTCGTCTACAATGTTTGCACGGTGAGGTCGGGCGTTGTCATCCATATACAGAAATTCAGGACCCATGGCGCCCGAAACAAACGCACATGTTGTTCCAGAATGACATCCCGATAGATGTGGCCTGTCATCATTACACTCTGAACATGCAGGTCAGTTCTGGAACCAAGAAAAATTCCTCCCCAAACGAGCCATCCTGCACCACCGTAACGGTATCGTTCAATGGTGTTCTCTTGGTGGTAACGGGTACCTGGCGCTCTCCATATGAAAGTCCGGCGAGAATCAGAAAGTAAACTGAACCTGGACTCGTCGGAAAACATCGCACAAGACCAGTGTTGCGATGTCCACAATGCATGCTCTCTAGCCCAGCATAATCGCAGGCGACAGTGAGTTGCGGTAAGGGGAACACATCTGACAGGCCTACGAGCATATAGACCAATGTTCCCTAAGCGTCTGTACACGGTCTGCCTTGAAACTGTCGTACCGGTAGCTGAAGAGAGCTGACGAGACAGGTCTGATGCTGTGCTCCGTCTGTTTCTTTTGGCAGCAAATGCCAAATACCGGTCATCATTCGGCGTAATAACTTGGGGGCGACCTGTGCTGTAACATCTACTCACATTACCATCATGTTTTAATCGTTGCCAAAGCCTGGAGAGGACACTCTGGGCGATTCCAAGTTCCTCGGATACTTCCAGCTGGATACGTCCACATTCCAGTCGACCGATAATTCTACCACGTAAAAAATCATCCAAATGCTTCCTTTGTGCTATAACTATGTGGTTATTGCACTGAAAGGCTTTTAAAGCGCTTGTGAACAATTTTACTTCTTTGCTACCATTCCTTATATATCCCTTTCATACACTCTCGTCATTGTGACGTACTATCCCCGCCATCTGGTGGTTTCCTGCAATTTGTATATTCTTCTTCAAGATGTGTGTGATAATTCTACAGGTGAAATTTTTATTTTAGAGCTCAATTTCTGTGTGATTCTGAATTATCCTTAATTTATGGACATGAGTGTAAAAAGCTTTTCCTATCAATACAATAAACATAAAAACTTATTAACATGGCACCGCAAGTGGAATAAATTGAGAAAGAGAGTAACACCTCCTATATTTCTGTATAACTCACTTACTTTTCACACACATATATAAACTATATTTACTCGTATATAATCTGTATTTTTTTTCAAAAATGTAGCTGAGGCACACAAAGGGCTCATTATGTAGGAATAATTTTTACAACTTCCTGTAATACACTACTTGTGACTTAAGTTTTTAGCCATAACTAGTTTCTTACTCCATCTAACACGACCGTCCTTAGAAAAACTTTCATAATAAAAGAAGAGTAAAGAAAAAACAATCTTCGTTTAATACCACATACAAAAGGAAAGGCAATATATATGGTTTTCAATTTCGATCATCTCATAGTAGCCAAAATCCCTTCCCCCTTTTCCCTTTGACTTCAACGACTGATAACAGAAAGGAATGGCTTGTTTGAGAAAGGACTCGTGTTTAGAGTTGGCTTTGAAAGAGCGTTCGTTGCAGCTTGAGTCCACCAAGAATCTCGTTTTCGATCTGGAAAGTATCTTCTATGTCAAATTTTAGGTAGATATACGCAAAATAATCTTTCGCCATTTTCTCTTATAATTAAAGTTGCGTGTTTTACACGAGTAAGTACGGTATATATAGTGGGGCGTTTTCTTTTTTTTTCCTTTCTCATTCTATCAAGTGTATTGATTTCAAGCACGGAAGAAGAATTGAAGCATCGTATTAGATGCTTTTTTAGTTAGATGTTTTTATAGTCTCTTAATTATCATAGTCAGTGTCTGATCGATGTACAAATTTTTTTAAGCACTTTTGAAATAATAAAGTAACGGAATATTCAGCTCTAATATCTAATAAGCTCTATGCTCATTTTAATTGCTCTCTCTTTTTATTTTTTTTAGTATTGTGAATACACTTACCCCTTTCTTCTACTAGAAAATAATGGGCGATATTTTAGAACTTGCTGAACTTTTTTTCAATGACAAAATAGTTTCGTATCATCAGTATGCTTATTTTTTTACTTTATAACAAATACGCTTAGGTAAAAAAGTTAAGACATATTTTGTTACCAAAAGCAGATTTTAATTAAAAAACAAAATATTTATAAGATAGTCAAGATATTCCTAAATGTTAAACATTAAAAAAAACAACAACTCTAAAACGAGAAAGGTATTAAGTTAAAATAAATTATTTAACTATAAACGCTATAATTGAAAATTTCATATTAGTTCCACATTTCGATACGAAGCATTTTTAATACCCCAAACATTTATTGTTGGGAAAAATATTTTTTGTAAGTATTGCTGTATTTAGTAAAGCTAAATATATAAAGGATATATTGCATTTCCCTGTTTATAAAAACTCTTGAATGCACGTACAACAGCCAAAGACCACTTAGAAAAGTAAATATTCTTTTTTGCATGAAGACAGTAGATTGGCTTGGAGAACTACGATCCATTACCTTGCTTACGAGGGATAATGAGACCGAAGCCTATTGATCAAAGCCGATTAAGAACGGCTACTAACAACCATGCCAGGAACAGGATTTGAATCTGCGATCTCCGGTATGAACGGTAGAACAACGCTTTACCATTCGGTCATCGTTCGGCTGCTGTCATAAAAGAAACTGATATAAGATATTTTTATTTTTTCAGATCTGAGTCCCCTTGAAGGATTAGGTCTCAATACAAAATGATTTCTTATCACAAATCGAATGAAACACAAAATTTCTTGATTCGTACTGATTTAAATATTAGTTTATACTATTACCAGACAGGATTGTGAGTCAATTCGCCGCTCTTAGCCGCCAGAAGGGGTGAATTAATTTTTTACACCTGTTTAAAATAAGGTATCGCATAGGTAGTTACTTGTATGTGTGTTGTAAACGAAAACATTTAAAAAAATCACATGAAATATAATCATAAAATCTTTTCTATCGATCCCCTGGATCAGAAGTTATAATCTGCAGTACAGAGATGTAACTAGAACAAGGTTAATTTCATCACAAAGATATCGACTACAAAATTCTGTCATTTCTACGCTAATTAAAGTCTTCAAAGAATACATTAAATTAGTCGAACTATGAATATTTTATATTATTCATACACAAGAAGCAGTTTTAAGTGCTAATGGTGTGTAAATGTATTTTCTTTTGCCTAGATGATTATGATCTGTAAATTATGTTTGAGTGTTGAAAATCTTACTTCTGATATTTTTATTCATTTCGCAAAACGCTAAAAATTCAAAAGCTTTAGGGACTAATTGTGGTACTTAGCAATAAATTGACTTAGTTGTTTGGAAATATAATGGTTCACCTTCTAAGTTTATTAAACATGAACACCTCGTTTATTTTCCAAATTGACCAACTTCAAAGATAAAAAAAATTTTTTGATGAAAAATTTGTATTATATAAGAATGCTTTAAGTTGCCTGCCGTCATGGGAAATGTGTGAGACTCTGAACTTTAATAAATTTTTATAAAATATATTTCTTCAAATCAGAAATGTATATTTGGTTCAGTTCTATTAGGATAAGTTAAACAGAAAACTGTTTTATTTGTTTCTCATAATAAGGAAGCTACATTATAAAATACACTAAATTATAAATACTTTGTGGGAAGATATGATGGTAAGAATAACACGCGTACATAATATGAACTTTTACAAAAAAAAATTTAAAGTGTCATTTTTATTCTACTTACTCTTATTTTGGAATATAAAATTATATTTATACTGTTTATAAATTATAGAAAAAAACTTATAAATAAACTGTAATAATCACAAAATAGTTTAATTAATTAAATTGGTATTTAAACCAGATATCACTAGAAGTTGCATTCTGCATCTTGTGAACAGGGGGATTATCTTTTCCCGTACACCTCGATTGCCGAATGCAAGCAGTATCGAAGTACAAAACTAACTTCAGGCAACTTTTAGAAGTTCCTGTTGGTTTGGCAGAAAATAGCCCTCTTTTTTCTCGAGGACGTAATTTTCTCAGTTAGTAGGGGTTGGATAAAGAAGAGATTTAAAGGAGAGAGAGGCTGATTTTTTAAAAATCTCTTTCCATCTCAACGGACGTTAGAGTCCACAGACAACAACTTTTTTTTAGAGGGGGGAGAGGGAGAGCAGCCGTTCTAGACCATAGTCAGATCTAAACTCTCATAAATCTTTTGATTGTATTTTCTTAGGTATATATAAAGTAATATTTTATTTAAAAATTATTTGGTGTGTATAGTAATGTGTTCAAAATTTACTCCGTTTCAATTCTGGATCAACACACATCAAATTATGAAATGCAATTTTGATTTTTAGATGCCTAATTAAATGCCATTTAGTAAAGTAGTTTGCTTATAATTTATTTTAAATGGTTTGTTTTTTTATTCGAAAAATGAGGTTGTTTAAAAAAATTAGTCTCAATTTTTCATCGAAATTTTAAACATACATTTTTTCTTTAGTGTAACCTACTGCGAAAAACAATTTGTTAAAATGTAATCTCAATAATTGGCAGGTTAATTTTAAAGATTTAATAACATATTAATCAAATGCTACGTAGTTTTGAATCCTTAAACAAATGAATTATTACGTCTCGGGCCTAAACCAAGGGACATCTCAGAAACTTGCATCTCAGTAATCAATGAAAAATTCATCTCTGGGTCACAAGGAAAAGTAGAAGAATCATTTTATAAGCGTTCCCTTGTGAGAAAATGCAAAAATCAATGACAAGCATAGAACGACAAATATTCAAAAGATAGAAAAAGAAAAGTAAGTCTTGTGATTAATTGGGAAGTTATCGGTTTTAAGGTAAAGAAAGGAAGATGAAACCGAATAATCATAGATTCTTCTTATCGGCTATTCTGGTCTTCTTGGCCTGGTCATTTCTTTGATTTATTGGTCCTTGTGGAGAGAAGGGAAGAAGTAGATTGATTTATTAGACCAAATGAAAGAATCTACAAATGAAAGTCTGGATCCCTTGAGCTGTACCAATGATAGGTCTTTTTAAATAATATGATCAAGTTTCAAAAATTGTTGGTTTAGGAAGGGAATTGAACATCCAGACGACGCTGCTGTGTGAAATACTGGTTTGGTAACTGAAAACGAGACAAAAGTTTTTTTATGATTTCTCCTTCTAAGATTACGACGAAACATTAAATATGAAATAATGCACTGAAAGGGATTTCTTTTTAACTTGTCAACAACTCATTCAGAAAAAAATGAATGAAATTAATTTGTCGCCTCAAACTAAATGGGTACACTGCTTATAATTGCGTCTAACTGAAACTTAATTGTATGAATACAGAAAATACCTCTTTTGAATTATTGTTTTCCATATCTAAATTATGTATGTTTACTTTCACTATAATTACATTTTATGACACGGGTTTATTTATAAATTAATGGATTAAAATGTGAACTTATTTTTTAAAAATTTAATACAAATTATATATCGAGAGAGTACATAAAGTGCTACATTTCAAATAAAATAACGTATAGGTACGATACCGAAAGCTTAATTAAAGCAATATTAAACATATATATCATAACTTTGTGACATTAATATCTTTTAGAGTTATCAAATTTAACACAAATAGTAATAGCTTTTCTTTTAATCTTATTCAGCAGGTGGAATGAATAGTGAAATAATTGGTTTTCGACAGTATTTTTAATTTAATTCGTTTTCTCTACTTTCCTCGTTAAATGAATTTGAAAATAAGAAAATTCTAGAAAGGAATTTTTCGGTTATAGAAAGAAATATCAGTAGATAAATTTAATACACATAGTACATAAAATAGTTCTTTGCTGCATAATCAAACGGATTTTAACATAAATTTCTGAAAAGGTGTCAGTAAGTTTGATGTAGCACTTAGTTTAGTTCTTGAGTACAAGAAGTAAAGAATAAACTTATAGAAATAGGTTTTGCACGAGATTCTTCTTTTACACATTAATATTTCTAACATTTAAGTTTGAAAAGTAAGTATTTCGTATACACTGGGGCATTAAAAATTGATTAGGATTGTTTCTGTAGAAGTTAACCAAGTTTTCGGAAAGCATTTAAAAATTGCATGATAGCTTATTGAAGTCTTCAAATTCTAACAAAATTTTAGTGTTTATTAAAAATTAAAAAAAAAAAAAACTATACCAAATTTTTATTTTTGCTTTAAAGATAGTAGTGATTAGTATTATCTACAGGAATACTGCCTATAAAAATAATCCTTAGAGAGCATTCAAGGTACAACATTTACTTACAATATGTGTACAGGTTTCCGACAAATCTCTATTAGGATCGCCAGGATCGCCTATATCAATGGTTCCCAACTTCCGTATCGCGAACTGGTGTTTCCTATGATGTATTTCTCTTGGGTCTGTGTGGCTTTCTCAGGATTGTGCTAAATAATACCTTTGTAACAGCAGAAATCTTGTAATCATTTTAAATCATTTTATTGTTTATGAATCATTTCAAGATAATGAATTAAAATTACAGTCATGTAATTGAAAACAAATGCACTTTCCCAAAAGAAAATAAATAAATAAGCGTTCTAGGGAGTTAAAATGTTAAATCACTTTATATTCATTTATTGGTGTAACTGTATTGTATTTCGAAGGAATGTTTAAACACAATTAAATTATTAAATCAAAACAATCTAAAATATAAATAATCAACATCTCCCCCTCAGTGGACCACGGTAAAATTATCGAACGTTTACCGGTCCGCGACGATAAAAGGAATTGGCTTTAAGCAGTAGGTCCCCGACTCAATAACCCTCGTATCAGCAGTACACCGTAGCGCTCAAAACCAAACCAAACCGTGGCGATTAAAAGGTTGGACTGACCTGTAGTTTAGATTGTTTACAATGACACTAGACACTTGTCTCTCCACGGTCTACACATTTCTTACTAGGCAATTATCTCTGTCCACTTTTCTATCCATACAGGGAAATCAGATTTGGAGCACTGGTATAGTAACATAACAGCGAGCAAATTTCTTTCAAAAGATTGTTAAAGGATGACATTCATGAATGCAGAAGAGTCTGGAATGTTATGAATATTGTTAGAGCTTCTCTTTAGATACAAAACTGGCGTTCGATGGTAAAATTGAATATTGTGTTTAAAACGTTGGTCGTAAAAGAAAACGATATGAAATATACAGCCTGTAGTTTGTCAACGGATTAGGTAAAGGAAGGACACTAGCTAGAAAAAAAATTACAGGTGTCACTGTTTTACAAATAAGCAAGAAGAAAATAATTTGGAAATAAGAGGAAAAAAGTGCTCGCATATATTAAGATAAACATATCCCATTTTGCAATAAAATCTGGCACTTATTTTAAATCTACACATATACACGCTTTCATGCAATGAGAAAATATTTGTTTCTCAAAAAGAAACACTTTTTCTCAATTTTTAAAACATTTCAACTATTTCTTTTCTTTCCCCGTCGAAAACGACCTTCATTTAGCTTAAACAGCGAAGCGAATTCTTATGAAAATTGTAAGAAATTTCGGTTACGCAGGTTCATAATTTCTTCAACTAATTGATTCGTCCGTAACGCGAGGAAAACAAATAAAATAAAAGTAATCACAATCGGATTTAATGCTTATTCTGCTTTTATTGGTGATTCAAAGTAAGCAACAAAGACAATAGAAAAAGTGTTGAGTAAAGAGTTTTTTGGCATATGTGGCGATAGTGGGAAAACTTGGAGGCACGAGAAAAAGAAGTTTTTGGAAGGTAAAAGGCAAGGGAAATGAAGGAAATAAAGTTTGGGGAGGGTCGCAGGTGGTATTTGAAGAGCCGCCGTTAGAGGGGCTAAATGATTGTTTCGGAATGACCTGCTCAGGAGAAAGAAACCGTAGCTTGATGTGCTGAGAGTAAATGTCCTAAGGAATTCAGCAATAAAAATTGATGTCCTTCTTTGCAGGGAAATGAAAAAAAAAGAACTGAAATTCGCAATTGGGTACCGGTTTTATTCTTATTCACAAAAGGGGACTGAACAAAACACTTGTACAAATTTAAATGACGCTTCGAAATTTTGTTGGAAACACAGAAGATTTTTAAAATCTATTTTAATTCTTTTGAAATATTTTTTCTTTAATCTTTTTTACGAATTTAATTATCAGTTAAAATATTTGAGCTGTTGAATAGTAAAATAAACAAAATAAGAGCGCGCAGAATATGAACGTATATTATATGATAATGTGAGTTTCCTTCAAACATAGGTTAGACACTTTTCAAATTAAATTTCTATGCAATTTTCAATGTTTAGTATACTATAGAATTTTTAAACTTGATAATGTCAAGAGGACATTTTCGAGTGCTTACATTATAAAAAATCTTTTCAGATTATTCCTCTAATGGAGTTAGCTTTGATGAAATAAAAAGATCGTTGGTAATTAAAGTGCTGTTATAAATGGAAAAGTTGTTTGTAACAACAAATGTTTTAATTCTATTTTGTTTCCATTTTAACACTCAGGTTAATCTTGATAGAAATTTAATTGCAGAGTAATGGATAATTATATAGAATTTAAGAATTCTTTAAGGAAATATTTCTTGAACATTAGGTATCGCCGATTTAAATAACAAAGCATTAAATTATATGTGCATGTATTTCTAAATTTCTAAAATATTATCAACGAATACCTTAATAATAGATTCTTGAGACACGGAACTATATACAGTGATATGCAATAGCATTTTGAGTGAAAATAAAATGTTTTAAAAATGCTAAAAATGTGTATTTCACCATTCAAGATTATTTTAAGTAATTGTTTTTGTATGTTCTAAAAATAATCCTTCCTTTTACAAGCAGGTTATTTTTTGTTATTGATTTCAAAAATGAATATATTCAGCAGATTCTGAAGTCATAAAATGCTGAGATACATTAGAGTAGACAGTCCTTTTTGCTTCCTTTAATAAACTACCCTACATGATGGAAGTGAACTGGAAATTCTTATTTGTGAGAGTAATATCAATTTACTTTACTTGCACTTAGGCAAAAAGATGTCTAAGTAGTAGTATGTATTAGAAATGTACCCCCGCAACAAGATAAAAGGGAATGTTTATCTTTAATACAGTGATTGAGTACTTCAATCTTCGTAACAAGGAAAGCTGTCATTACTAGTTTATTTTCGATAGGAATGCGTGTCATATGCGTTTATCTATGGATTTAATATCTACAACTTTTTATACATGTAAGGTTAAAATTGAACTCCGTGTACTATTATGTACTCAAGACTTTTTTAACAGTACTACTTCTTGAACTCATCATTAGCTATACGAATTAGTGTCACGCAAGTAGTAGCATGCAAGATTGTTTTCTATCCCTGTAATTACCCATTATATGTCTTATAGCATTTTATAAATGTAAATATTTGTTTTAGATAAATTGTACTTAAAGAAAGTAAAAATTGATATCCACTTTTGTTTCTATACGAATGATATGAAAAGAAAATTGGAAACAATTGAATTATACGTACTGCACAAGAAACTTTTTTATGAATGTGCTCGAAGCAATAAAATTTAGGAAAATGTTATATATTTCAATTAAGTTCATTTACTCGTAAAATTTGAGTGTCTTACATAATTTATGAAACAGCATGATTTAGACTCCTTATAAGAATACAGTTCAAATTTTTGAGTATTTAAAAATGAGATTAAAATTTCCTTGTCCCCTGAAGCCTGAATCTTTTTGAGGGTTTATTTTACTGTTACCACTTATTTCTCTTGGGAACAGAATTTTCATGCATTACTGTAGGCCAGGGATTCTTAACCTTATTCCCCGTCTGAGCGCATCTGACAAACAGGAAATTGCTGGAAGGGAGTTGAAAAAATTATATGGATTCTTTATATCTCTTTATTTTATTGCAATCATAAGCATCATACACAATATCCTTCACTGAAAAGCTAACAAAAAATTCAAAACAGTTACATTGGCGCTTTGGCATTCATTGCATATTATCCACTTATTTTTCAAAGTCAGGCTATAAGATGATATTCCCAACCTTATAGCACCTTCGAGATTACCATCGTTAAGTTGAGATCTGATTGTTGATTTAATTGAGTTCATTGTTGAAAACAACGATTCACATAAGAATGTGGAACCGAAACAGGATTTTAATTTTAAGTTTCTTCCTTCAAAAAAGGATTTTTTTTATCTTCTGCTAGATTCCAAATACTATCATTAAGTCCGCTTGATTTTAATACACTATCAGTCTGAATATTTAAAATCTCATCTTCAATTGATTCCCCGCGGAATTTACATCTTCAGAAATATTAATTTGAGGATTGAATGTGTTTACAAAACAATTAAGCCACTAGGTCAATAATCGAACATTTACAATAATTTTAAGGCTCATATTTTATTTTTAATAGTATCATGAATCTCGTAGCAACATAAAAATTTATGGAGGGCCGCGGGTTGGTTACGGTTGATACTGATATAGTATACAGTGAACAGTCACGACCGCACAAAAAGAGCTTCGAGGGTACATTGGCGCCAAAGGGCACGGGGTTAAGATGCCCTGCTGTAGGCTATAGCCCAAACAATACGCCGAATTTTTTAAGGCTAATTTTAAAGTATTATTTATTGTTTCTGCTAATAGAATCTTTATTTTGTTTCGCTGTATCCAGACAATGGCGATAAAGATGGCCTGCCAGTAAATCTGTCAACATTTTTAAAACCCTCCTCTCACATAAGGATCGCATTAATATGAATTGCTTAAGAAAGACTGATCTGTTTATAAACATTTTCAAGGGTATTTCACTGTATACATGGATTTATTACATTGTAAAATTATTAAAATGTGTGGATTCTTGTAAAAAAATGATTCGTAATATAATGTTATAAAACATTTTGTACAAAACTAAGATGCACCAGGACAACTTGTATAACACACTGTCTTTTTTAAATGTATCTATGGACGCATATATACTTTTCTCTTTGACTCTATAAATATTTCAAATAGAAATTTAAACAGTTGTATCATTCAGTACTCTATAACTTTCAGAAGATATCTTTTTTTCGTAGATTTTCTCCTCTTCGTCCCGATATTTTCTTAATCTGACATGAATGCCCATAAGCATTTCGGTGTAAATGTGCTACGACAAGAAACAAGTACGTCGGCTCAAATTCTAAGATGCGTACGTTGCCTAACGGAGATACCTTTAAGGAATGCTACCATAGAAATAAGTATGAATATCTACTTTCGACTACAAGAAAGAAGTGTAATTGAGACTAATACTGAAATAAAATGTTTTAAATTTACTGCAGGTGGATTATGTGGTAGGGTGAGAAGAGTGTTGTGTGGCAGGGTTTTGTGTTTTACAATCTCTTCTTTTATCATCATACTGTTTCCATTATTTAGTACTCTTAATTGTTTCCCTACATGTTTTAATAAAAAATAGCATGCCATTGGGAATTACCAAATTTTAAGAAATTAAATTGCTTAAAGTTTTATGCAAAATTTTCTTAAATACTTCAAATTAAACTATTGCAAAAATTTATTTAGATATATAGTAACAAATACCGATAAAACAATATCTTAAGATGTAGACTGTTACTTTTTTTAATCTATGGATAGCAATTTCTATGATTACTTACTGAGAAAATTTCTAGTGAAAACCACAGCTTTTCTGAAAAATTTTGTTTAAATTATGTTAAATTTAATCTTAATAAGGTAATTTAGGAAAGACATAAACGAATAAAAAAAGTAAAATAAGTATCGCCATGTTCTATCATCTAGTAGCCTTTGAAGGTGCAGTATAGAAAAGAGTGAAATGTAACTAACTGTAAAATGATTTAGAAAATGTACTTCCATACTTCAGAAAATAATTACTACGACCTATCATTTTTCTTTATATAAATGTATGGTTTGATTTATGGTTTGATTTGGAGTGCTACGGTCTACTTTTTGCAACACGAGGGCTAATTATATAAATGTAATTTAGTAAATTGTGGAGTTAAACTATGATTTCTTCAACGCTTTATCATATTCTAATGAAAAACAATTCATGGATAATTTTAAAAAAATTGTCATTCCACGACATCTGCATGTAATACCTTTAAATTTGGTTAAAAGATAGCATTATGTAGCTAAATTCAATTTATACGTTCCTAGAAAAAATCGAATCTTATTAATATATTGTTAATGTAATGCTCACAGATTTTTTAAAAATATGCTTAATGTTAGATGAACAATTTTAACTACACAATATATTCCATCGATGTATAAAAACCCTCCTGGCACAATAGAAGCATTTGTGCAAGCGCATATTAATGTTGATCTGAGAAAGAATTTAAAACTTGGCTACTTTTTAACTCTAATGTGTCCTGTGTAAGCTTTTAATGGCCACTCTTTGTAAGAAGTTCGGAACGTAACTAATCATGCGTATCAAGCCTTGTGTCTATGATAAGTTAACTTTTCCATTAATGCGATTGAGTGTGCATGCAATGTCATTAAAGTAACTGCAATGAATCGTAAACAAGCTGAGAAATTAAGTGTGTCTTTATTTTATGAATGGACTCTTTAGCTTTAAGTGCGTTACTTAATTAATTCCCGCTCAAAAATGCAGCGAGAAACAACATGTACGAATTATCGTCCTTCTATATCTTTGGAGGAAATGCAATGTTTTAAAAGGAATTAGCAATAGAAATCCAAATGAAATTACTCCCTTTTTCGTTCCCTTGACGAGAATCGAAGTGTGAATAATCCTTTTAGTTGAATTTCTTTCGAGAAATGTTCATTCGTTTTGTTTGTTCGGTAAAACCGTACCTATTAGCCTTGAGCAAAATATCCTTTGTTAACGGAAAATAGACTCTAACCATTGGATCTGAAAAAAAATGACACGAGTGATTCGAAGTAGAGAGAAATATTCTTTAAAAAGTTTATTCATCTGTAAAAATAGTGGCAGACCGCATATTAGATATTTATAGAATTATTTGAAAGCAATGGTAACAGAGAAATAAATTACTATCTAAATAAATATTCTAAATTCGTAGATGAGGAATTTTATGCATCTCCAGTCATTGTCACACTTTTAATAACTTTCAGGGTTTTATATTTCACGCTAAACCAATTATTCGACTGATTAAGTGTATATACGCTTATGTAGAGCAAAAGAATAAGCATTGCCATTTAACTTTTGTTTAAATATATATTTAATGATGCCGAATTTGGAAGACACACTCAATTTTAGTACCTATGATTTTAAAAATTAATTTTGCTAGATTTAGTGGATTAAGAATTGGTTTATCCATTTTGTAGATTCAGTAGACATAAACACAAAGCACACAAAATTAAAACTTTGCATTAATTGTGGCAAACACCAGATAAGAAAGAGAAATACATTTTAATTTTACCAGACGCGTTGTTTGCTACGTGGTCAAATCATGCCATGTACGAGAAGTAACGAAAAGGAATAAAATCTTACAGCTTCCAATTTTTAGACTCCTAAAAGATTTAAAGGTTACACACACACACACACACACACACACAAAATAAAACCTGTACACTACACGTGTGCTCTCCCAAGTTTAAGCTTTCTGAGAGAATTATTTCTCCGTCACTGAATACATTTAATCGAATTACGATGAAAAAGTAAAGTTAAAAGACTGAATTCAATTTAACAATATTCAGGGCTTTTATTTATCATTACACACACACACACACACACACACACACACACACATATATATATATATATATATATATATATATATATATATATATATATATATATATAATGCAGGTCTGGTTCTGAACTATTTGCCGCCTGCGGTGCAAAGTAGTATTTCAGTATTTGGCCGCCCCTAATCAAACAGTTAGATTATGCACTAAATTAGACAAGAATACGCCTTGTAGATTTGTATCAGCTACCATAGCCTGTGTGCATGCACTCACTGCATACCTATTAGCCTCTATCTTATATATATCTATAGATATAGATATATACAATATATAATTTATACACACTCACTTCCAAAAGTTAAGCACGAAGATGAAAATGGTAAGTTCCAGAAGCCAGTCAGAATTGAAGAGGGTGCAATTCGCTGCAGAGGTAGATGGAAGTATGCAAATATGTTAGTTAACATTCAATCGCGCTTTCATGTCAAGAAATATGCAAAAAGATCAGTCTTATAAGATGCCAACTTTATGAAGGGTTGCAGAAGTTGATTGTAAGTGCTGATAGAAGGTGTTTAAAACTTTCGTACAATTTGTTTTCAAGGTATACGTGTTTCTATTACTTCCAGAAGACGAAAGGAATATTCTGAGATGGCTGGCGTGCTGCGGGACGCATTGAAGCAGGATAGTAGATCACAGATGTTGCTCTTTTCTTCGGCGTTCATTATTCTGTAATTTCACGTTTAGGAAAACAATTTCAAACCACACAGACATTTGTCCGAAGGCAGGTGGCCGATCGGTCAAGGGTTACAACCCCCGTGGAAGATTTATAAATTGTTATTTTAGCCAAGCGGAATCGCACAGCGACCTCCACAGGTGTGGCATCTATGGTTACAGCGTCCATTGGTAAGGCGATATCTGCAGTTACTGTATGCCGAAGATTACATATGAGTGGACTGTACACCTGGGTACCTCGAGTTTGTGTTTTTCTCTCCGCCCAATCAAGAGGGGTACGATTAAAGTAGTGCCGGGGATATTTCAATTAGACTGTGTCTGAGTGGGGCAATATCATGTTTACGGAAGAGTCCAGATTTGCTCTGGAGTCAGACAAGCGTATAAGGCTATGGCTTGAACAAGGAACACGCAATCAGATCCAAAACATCTCCGAACACCAAGGATTTCGAGTCAGAAGCATTAGGGTGTGGGCAGGGATTTTATTAGAGTACCGCACCGACGTGCAGATCTTTAAACGGGATTCTGTGACGGCTGTCCGGTATCGAGATGAAGTTCTAGAAACCATTGTGAGATTTTACACTGCAGCAGTTGGCCCTAATTTTGTTTTAATTAACGCTAACGCACGTCCCCATAGAGCTGACATCGTCGATGACTTGGAGAGTGGAGAGATTGCACGTATGGCGTGGCCAGCATATTCGCTCGACCTTAATCCCGTTGAAAGCTTTGGGATGCTCTCGGCCGTGCTGTATCTTCATGTTTTCCACCTCCAGCCACTCTTATTGAGCTGGAAACTGCTCTACAAGAAGAATGGCAATTGCTTGATTCTGCGGTGGTTGACCAACTAATTGGAAGCATGGTCACAAGGTGTAAACTATGTATACATCTGATGGGTGATCATATACATCATATATAAATATATAATGGTGTAGAATTAAATTAATATCAATAAAGTAAGAATAATGTTTTTTCGATCAGATATTTCAAACTTTCTTTGTTATTTATATGCTGCTAGAGATTCAATATTTCATAGATTACTGAACACTACTAAAATATGGTAAAATAAATCTAAAAATCATTTTTAACTCTTGCTTTTAAAAATGATATGGAGTTCCTATTTAAACTTAATAAAATTGGAATATTTTTGAGAATTTGGCATACAGGCTAACAATTTCTATTAATATAATCTATTAAATCAACCAACTAAATACAAAATCTCTTTAAATTATAATTTATTTAATAAAGAGACAAAAGTAGTAGTCAAAAATGCAAATTAATCTGTTAAAATCCTTTAAAACTTTCTTTTAAAATTAACAAATCTTATTTTTTATATTATGTTTTATATTTGTAATTTTTAAATATTTGATTTTCTTAATTTCAATTTGGATGTGCACAAATGTCATAAAGTCAAGTTGATAATTTGCAAAATCAGTTTTTTAATTTGTCTCCTTTATTATCATAAACCTCTATACCTATAGTTGGTCAGTATAAATTTTGTATTAGAAGAGTTTTCCATTTAAAATATTCTGCAGCATTTTTATCGGGGAAACAGTATATCTTTTTGGAAAACTCGATCTACAAATAAATATAAAAAGTCCTATAGTTACTTACTGCAAAAAATATATCTTCCTTTCTCGGTAGCGCTCTATTTATCTCAATTTCTTTCAGATTAAGAATTTCTTTTAGAAGTAAAATATTTCTTTAAAGAAAGCAATGAACTCATCCGCATAGTTTTGGACAGTCCGAGCTTGGACACTTCCAGAAAATCAATCAGTTTTTGTAGCATGTCTCGAGAGGATTAGAAATCAATAGAAAGGGAAGACTTGATGAAATACAAAACCGGCTTACATTCATAACACACACTTCTTAAAAATAGATGGTTCCAGACATAATGCTATTATATGCCTCGCCTTCATTCAGTACAGCAAGAACTTATATTAAGTTCAGACGCTACATATGGTAGGACCTTAATCTTTCCTTTATTAAGATTTTTAATAAAAGGACTATGTTTAGATGAGGGATATATGTAGGTAATTTTGTGAGAGAATTAAAGTTTATACATCTAATTCACTTCTTTTCTGATATAATTTCTGATAAATGTATTTATATTGTGTCTAAATAAGTCATAACTTCATACGTAATAAGAGATATAAAATTACATTTTATAGTGCCGGAATTTAGAGTAACAAGTTTTGAAACCGTTTTAAACCTTTATGCGTGTAATATGTATAAAGTTATGTCAAAATTTAGTATATTGCAGAAATTTAGAAAAATACTGTAATAAAAATAGATATAGATTGTAGATATTCTTTTTTCTTCGGTCACCTATTTTTTATTAAGGAAACAATGTATATTATTTAATTTCCTATAGCTTTTCTAGATTTGAAGTACTCTGTTTTTCTAAAGAGGAAAAATGGCTTCCTATCGCAATTTCCTATTTACAGTCATTGCTGCATTGCAAGGAATTGTATTTTAAATAGGCAGATTTGTATAGATCACTCGGATAAACCGGTTCCACTTGTGACACATTTCAGCAAACGTTGTATTGCAGGAAAGTTTGATTATTTCCCTTTATAACTGATTCTGTAGTTTTGGCGTGCAAGTGACAAATAATATGATATTTTGCCTTCTCTTTTTCAATTTTGTTCCACTTTATGCTAAAATATCAATATCACTCGTGTATAACGTGCAC
>CM063502.1:157949748-158002248 GCA_032207245.1 Pardosa pseudoannulata
ATATATATACATACATACATATACACCCAAGAGCAAAAAGACTATGACCACCTGTCAATAACGAGGTATCCCACCCATTACATGCCCCAACACAGCTTCAACCTGACTTGGTATGGATGCCACAAGTCCTTGGTAGATGGTCGGAGACAGATTGTACCAGATGTTTAAGCAACGGTTACGCAAGTCCGAGATATTGCGAATTGGTAGTCTTTGAACTCTGAGCTGCCGTCCCATGACATCCCAGATGTGTTCTATCGGTATGAGATCCAGTGAGTTAGGTGGCCAGGATATTAAATGGAATTCAGCATCATGTTTCTGGAACCACTCCAACACAATTTTAGCCTTGAGACATGGGGCGTTCTCTTGTTAGAACATTCAATTCCCAGCTGGAAAAACAGAGGCCTAGTAAGGGCGCTACTGGGGCTCCGTTATCATGTTCAGATACCCTGTAGCATTCATGGTCTGTTCTACCACAACCACGGGTCCCAGACACGCCAAAGTGAATGTCACCCAAAACATAATACCGCCATCACGGTACTGTGTATGACCTACTGTACATTGATGGAGCAACTATTCTCCTCGAAGACAGCGTATCCCGACACGGCCATCGGTGTGATAAATGACAAATCGTGATTCATCTGACCAGGCAACTCTCTCCCACTGATCCACGGACTAGTCGAGATGATCCCGGGCCCAGCATAGGCGCAGTTGGCGTTGACGCTTGGTCAGCAAAGGCACACAAGTGGGACTTTTGCTGCGTAGCCCCTTATCCAACAGTGTCAGATGAACAGTGGGATCCGATACTATTCTACTTGGCCCTGCATTGTATTGAGTTGTCAGCTGAGCCACTGTCTGGCTCCTGTTTTGCTTCACCATGTGAGACAGTCTCCCACGACCTTTTTCTTTGATAGCGTGTGGACATCCATGTCGTCTACTGCTGGTTTCATCGTCATTCATCCACTTTGCATAAGTACTAACAACTGTAGATCGCGAACAACCCACGAGTCGTGCAGTTTCGGAAATACTTGTTCCGAGATTTCAAGCCATTACAATCTGTCCTCTATCAAAATCGCTTAGATCCACAGCCTTTTCCATCACACACAGTAAGTAAACAATGATTCTTCAGACTCTCCAGCAGCAGTTAAATACCACTTCCACCTGATCACGGTCCTTCCACGTCATCCAGGCGAGTTCATTACAAAATGTAGGGGTAGTCATAATATTTTGGCTCGTGAGTGTATATAACATACATACATATATATATATACACACACACACACACTTATATATATATATATATATATATATATATATATATATATACATATATATATATATATATATATGTGTGTGTGTGTGTGTGTGTGTGTGTGTGTGTGTGTAATAATATTATAGCTCTAGAATTAGCATGAAATCACGGAATTGTAAAAAACATCGCGGAAATAGTAGACAAAGAAATTTTTTAGATCAAACCGACATAGATTATTAAGGCAACAACTCTCACTAACGATTGTCCACAAAACCTCAACATCATGGTTAAATAGTTGTCTGTGCCTTCCAAACAGAACTTACTTACACAAGTTCAGGGGGTGACGCGGATAACGTAGATTAAGCTTCTAGATCTATTTTGAGTTACTTATAAACACTGAAGGAATCAACAGGCGAAACAAAAACATTCACTAAGATTGCTAGAAAACAATGTCAGAAAGTATAGAACTGTCCGAATATTACTTCAAGATAGACATAATTGTATAGGTTAATTTTTAAGATATACATATATAATGAAAAATTATCATGAAAAATGCCAAAACGGTTCACTTGTTGGGGTGTCTTGTATTGTGATGCAAATGAGATGCGTATGAAAGCTAATTTAAAGTAAAACGTTCCACTTCAGAAATATGTGATGGAGTATGGAGATTGATTGATAATATCTCGGAAAATAGACTTGAAACATGGTAAAGAACGCGTAATCTCTGTTGTTACTGACTATAAACAAGCAGACATCTGACAGAATTTTGCAATATTAATGACTATCCTTCGTATTTCTCGGCGTAGAAAAATCCCGATTAAACATTTGTAGCGCAGCATCGCGTGCTATCGACTCGCTACTGGAAGAAAATGTAACCCGGTATTTCTCTGCGCGAGACATCCATTTCGCACGAGAAAAATCCGAAAAGGTCAATGGAAAAATATCTAGAACTTTCTATAACATTATCACGATAAAATGGCGTTAAACAAGAATGAATTATTTAGTCAGGCGAGGAATACTGATGGGATTTCAAAATATCGATGCTGTTTTAAATTTTTAATTCCTATTACTTTCATTATTTTATAGAAAACTATTATAAAATATTTTTTTTACACTTTAACAGATATGTATGCAATTCCAAACATTCGTGCAAACACCAGACTATAATTTAATTTGTGTTTCGTAATCGGTAAAGAAAGTTAGTCTGAGATAACGCAAGAGCATTACAGAATAATTTTTATCTACTTTGGTGCTTCTGGTTTTGAGCTTATATTTTTTTGGAATAAGAACATTTTCATGTGAACGGTTTTTTAATATCGTAGCTTTCTATTTAAGTGGATATTTCATTGGAATTTAGCACTGCACTGCATTTTACCTTGTAAGAAAATAGCTATGACTGTGTTTAACTTATCTGACACTGACTGTATGTGTATTCAGTCATTAGATATACCAAATTAAATATTTGTGCCCCCCTTCTGTCTCACCCACACAGTATGCATATGAATGTGTATGTACAAGCCCTCAAAACTTGGGACGTATTATTTTTCGTATTTTTATTTAACGAGTTGTATACAGATAATTTTAGCTACATTCTTCGTTAAAGATGTCTTCTTTTAACTTTCCCCTTCCCTCGTCGGCACTGATGATACGATATGGCACTGATGCAAATTGATACGTGAAGGTGTCTCCAAAGTGTTTTTGCACTGCCAAAGACACAACTATGCTCTGGTATGTTTTTGTCAAAACATAAATATTTCATGTCTCTCTCTCTCTGTCTCTCTCACTCACTCTCTCTCTCTCTCTCTCTCTCTCTCTCTCTCTATATATATATATATATATATATATATATATATATTATATATATATACACATACATATGCATACGTAGGAATTTAGAGCCACTTTAAGTTAGGTTTTATTTGTCCCACAATATTCATAGCTTTCTCTTCCAAATCCATATTACAATAAGAGAGAATATATGCGGGGCAGAAGTGCTAGCCAGTGAGGTGTTTGGCCACAAAATGAACGCTATCATACACGTGAGGGTAGTTATATATATATAGAAATAATTATTACATAGTAATGGTATTATATAGTAATATTACATAATAATTATTATATGAGGAATGCTTATTTGTACAAAATTTAACTTAGAGCCTCAACTCTCAAGAACAGGTTAACAGCAATTAATGGGAAAAGAGGACATTTTTCAAACGACAGGACTTATTTTATTTGTTATTTTCGGTGTAGAATCGGCACAAAATTATCACAGAATCTAAGTAGAATTTAAAATTAATTAATTGTGTTAAAATAATATAATTATTTGTATATAAACATAAGTGTTTACGTATGCATATGTCGAACGATTGCAGAATGGTAGGGTGATGCCCTTTGGAACCAGAGTTCTGGAGTTCAAATCTCAATGCTAACATGAATGTTCGTAGCCGTTCGGAATTGCTTTTAAGCAGTAGGCGCGGACTCATTAGCCCTCGTGTGCGAAGCTGTAGAGCTAAGCGCTCCAAACCAAACAAAATCACGTATGCATATATGAGCATACCCATCCACACAACAATCAGTTTTTTAAAGTTCTATCCTAACACTATAACTTCAAAATAATTATTTAGTATAATATTAATTAATATAAAAATTATACACTAAATGAAAAAAAAAATTAAACATATACTCCGAAAGATAAATTTTGATATATATATATATATATATATATATATATATATATATATATATATATATATATATATATATATATATATATATATATATATATATGTATATATATATATATATGTGTGTGTATATATATATATATATATATATATATATATATATATATATATATATATATATATATATATATATATGTGTGTGTGTGTGTATATATATACATATATATATATTTGAGCTAACTTATTTTTTTTCCAAATTTATCGGAGTAAAATATCTCTTATACTGTTTAAACTAAAAGTTTGAAGGTGTATACTGTAAATATTTAAGAACTAAAAAATTTTTAAGAAATTGACGAATTTTTAAAAATTAGTATTTATTACTCTATAAAATAACATATATGGTTCGTATAATATTTTTAGTTCACGGAATAAAAATGATAATTATCTTGTATTTGATATAAAAAAAGTAATTCGTAATTTACACTCTGAAAAATTACTTAAAAAAAATATATGCATATATTTTATATTTTTAGTAAATGAATAACTTCATGTAGAAATGACCAATAATGTTTATAAATTCAGACCCTTATTGATACTCTAGGAAAATTTTTATTCTAAACGGAGCAAAATAGGTTTTTATAATCAGAACCGTCCATCTCCAACTGTTCTATATCCCCATTAAATCTATTGTAATATATATCTGCATTGTAGTGATACTATTCTTCGATATAAGCCAAATATTGCAGTATGGAATCGGATTAATTACCACTTGAAATCCCCCTCTTCTTACTGGAATGAAGAAAAAATTCCTGCACTTGGACCGTTCATTTTCAGTAGTTTCCGTGAAACTAATAAAGCAAAACTGGATTGGTGCGCATCTTTGAACCAAGAAATAATTTCGATCGCTAAAGACTCATTTTTTCCTTCCCTTGCGATGAATGCAAATGTTACATTAAAACGGACGGGACGGAATAATTACTTGCAGCGCCATTGCTTGAGATGCAGTGCATTTGTTTTCACGAAAATTCAATTAAATTTTTTGACAGCGTGCTATTTCGTTTTTTTTTCTTTTTACCAAGAGTATCTCCACGATTATATTTAAATAATGTTATTATCATTAATTGGAAATGCACCAAATTAACTACCTTTGGGAGGGATACTTTACTAAGTAGTAACATTATTTGCAGTTTTTTTCTGCTTTTCATTTGGTTGCAAGTATGTAATTAAATGTTTATTTTCAGTTCGCATTTCAATTACAGTGCGGAGCCTTGCATCGATTTACTTTTTATAGAAATGATCAGATACTGTTAGACGCGTACAGGTGCTTAATTTAGATTTCCGAATAGTGTAACATTTGGATAATATATAGGTTATTTTATTCTGAATTTTCATTTTGAAAATCTGGAAAGCACTGAATTTTTCAATCTTTTTAAAGCTAACTAAATGATGCTATGTATATAGTATATGGTATTTAAGACGTTGGCTCCAATCAGGATATAGGTCTTGTTAACAAGATCTCTTGGAAATAAACGTGTTATATAATAAAATACACAGAGAGTTTGACCAGCATTGCTGAACGACAACTCAAAGATGAGTCTATTTTGCCGGTCATTTTTCACCCCTGACGTAAATTACTGGTGATGCCCATGGTGACTAAGATGTTAAAAATTCAACAAGACACATAAAGTCTAAGAGATTATAAAAATGTTTATTTAATTTTACTCATTATGTACTCTATTTAAGAATAAAATTGCTATCAAGTATATGTTCACCTCAGCTTTCTTTTCATCGGCTATCTGGGCGGCGGGAGGGGCCCTGAATCTAAAGAGGCACCTAACGAGAAAAATTCAATTGATCTGCATGTAAAAGCATTTTCAGTAGTAACTATGTCAAATATAATATTGCTGAATCTTTACAATTTTTATCATGAGTTTATGCTTATCAAATTTTAAAATTTATTGTTAATTAAACTTTATAGTTTACAACACATTCACCAAAATAAATTATGCTCATTTATTCTACCTAGTTAGATTCAATTTTATTTTATAATTCATAAATAACTAATTAAAATATTATTTTTCGGCTGTGCCAGGATCCTACAGATTGTATAACATAGCAGTTTAATTTTAATAATTTTACGATCTGAACCAAAAAAGAATTTTAATTTTTTTTCTTTTTGAAAATATAACGAACAACATTTTAAAAAATATTTTATGTCTGTAGTGAAGTGATCAAAATAATAATCATGTCAAATATATCAGATGTATATAGTAAAAACTGGCAATACAACAATTATTCTAATATGTTTTTTAAGCTATAAATCTATAATTCGTTTAATAACTTAATCTATAATTCGTTAAATAGCTGGAAATCGAGTTATTAAAAACTTTTAAGTATTATTTTTTGAGGGGGGGGGCTCTCGAATACTTTACGAGAAATCCCCCAAATATTTATTGCTCCCATTGATTTGCAGCAAATTAGTGTATTGTTTCCACTACATCTCAAAATTTAAACGTGATAGTATCTGATAGACAATTTTTTGACTATGAAAACGACAAAAATCTGCTACTAACGATAATAATAGACTATAAAAAAATAAAAACTGTGTTAAATCTTCAATCAATAATTTATAAACAAATAAAAATGACTGAATGAGTTGAAATGGCATGTTTCTTTTCAGGGTGAAGTTCATTGTGATTATCTCACAGTAACAAAAATGAATAGAAATCATAGGATGGTAGTTTTGTTTTCAAAACTATCACACTCTTTTTATGCGCTTTTCTTTCTGAAAAATTGAGTAATAAGGTGCACTACATGCACTTACACATAATTTCTTTTATTTATTCCATGTATATATATTTAACTTAAACGCATGTCGATTATTTTAATTCCATTTCTTTCGAAACTTAAGTGCTCAGCTCTTCTGTTTTACCATCAGTAAAATATCTCTCTTGGTGTTTTGTTCATTTGTAATTTCACGAGATTGGGATTTGGTTGCACAATTCGTACCCTGACCGCTTATTTTCAAATTTTAAATGATCAAACTTAACTCCTGACAAATCATAGGGAGACTGAAATCTATAATTTTGTAAAAAAGTAATGTTACGTTGGCCTAGTGTTTGAGACAGAAATTAAAACTCATTAAGAAACACATGGAAAATAGGTCTTGATTAAATGATTTTATACAATTAAATAAATGCCTAAGGAATACAAATAGTTGAATCAACTTATCATTTGTAGATCGAAGACTGCTCTCGATTCGGCGTCGATCCAAGAAAAATGGCTATAATTTCTTCCACCAGGGGTACTTCTACCAAAACGTGGATGCCACCCTTTCACCTCTCATTCTTCTGCGTAACAAAATTGTCCCTCCAAAATATTTTCCACTGTGCACGGAGACAAAAAAAAAGAGTCCACTCCAGAACGGCGGGGGGGAGGGTCAAAATTCCCCAAACGAATGGACACCTCTATTGGCTGGGAGAAGTCCGAAGTCTCTCTGCATTCAAACCGGTCCTGCCCCGGCATGTCCCCATCGTAAACCCACGGCACCTGAACCGAATGTAACTTATTGTTACAAATTTGTTGATCTGTGTTGCTTGAGGAAGTCAAATTTCTATCAGTTCCTTACCATCCGACTCACCTGACAGACATATGCTACAGAGCTGATCTGCTTTCTAAGTTTTAAGATTTATAAAATGTAGATAGAAAGTAATCGATTCGTTTACTGCACTATTATTGCTAACTATAATCAAAACAAAGTACATTTAGACTAGTTTAGATAGTATTTGGTGGTCATCAAAACTTCAGAAGAACAATTACGATTATACCGGAGATCCCCGCTGAACTGTTAGATACATTAGTTCTATTAGATACATTAGTTGAAACACATTTATTTCATTTTTCAAATTCTATTTTAGCGAAGCTAGTTACCACAAATGTATATGGGAAAGAATCCTACTCTTCCAACAGTATTTGCAATATGGCTTGAAGTAATATCAGAAAATGGCAAGTTGTGGTTATTGGAAAGTAGAAACGAATACTACTGAACAAATGCAACTCTTCGTTGAGTTCAGTCCAATTTTTATGCGTATTTTGGATATCCCTTAACATACGATACTTTTATAAAGGAATGATCAATTTATGAAAAACTATTTGTTGATACAGCGGCAGGGTAAAATGTATTAGAAATGAAAGAGGATTGACAAGATTGCAAATGCAGAACCGACCTACTTTAATAATTGGGTCTAAGAAACTCTCACTAGAATGGAAATATACACACTTAATGAACGTAGTTGTATCATTTTACTTTTTTACACCTGACGAATTATTATCAGAGGTTTAGCTGACGGCTTTACAAATTTTACCCCAAATTTATAATGATGTTTGTTAAATATTTTCTTATTTTATCAATAATTATTTTATATTTTGACTTTATTGATAAACTTTCGAAATAATTATTTTGTAAAGATTTAATTACTATATAAAATATGTGTGTGATATTGCTCTTTACAACGTACCTAATGGGATATCATGCGCGTGCAATGGGGAAATGAAAATTATGCATTAAAGAATAGAAGATAAAGTTTGGAAAGGTATTTTCTATTTTATGCACACATATAGGTATCTATATGCATAGATATTCAGATGTATACATATATATGTATACATAGTCAATGTACTCGATAATTCTTCGGAGCGACTACAGAATTCCGACTGAAGTTCATTATGAGTTGCAACTTAGTTTATTCGCCAAGGCAGTATTTTTTCTCTAAATGAAGTAAAGGCAAGAAAAGCCTTTATTCTTTTCGGCATTAGACAAGAATATTGTGTGTGCTTAACGGCCTCGAGCCCTGTAGAAATTTAACTTCTCATCTTTGTATTCTAGTCTCTCTTCCCTGTTTAATATGGAGGTCGCGTGGAGGGGATTCCAACATATTTTTGCGAGCGATACCTTTTCGAAATAAGTGCCCTTCAAACAGGTGGTAGTAGGCTTCGCTGGCTTAATTGGTTTTGCTTTCATAAAATTTTCGATCATGTGCTATGAATTTTAAAGCCCTTCGGCACAGAAGAGAGTTTTTATTTGCTCCCGTTTTTCTCCTGTTTAGCATATTTTCTATAACGGAAAAATTGTAATAAATTTTTAAAGAACTTTAAATGCTTCTTACGCACTATCTCGTTAATTAACCGACTGAATAAAATAAAATGCAAATAAATAGGTAAAAGGTTTAGAATACATTTTCTTACAAAAACTACTAGGTATTTTTATAAAAGGAATTCTTATTAGATGGAAGAATTTACATACTTGATCGTTCCAAATTCATAAAGTTTAAGGAGCATAGAATAAAATAAAAATGGTTATTAAATTCTCCATTTTCATAAAATAATAATCACATTGACCTTCGTTGGAAATTGAAACATTCGAGATTATTTTATATCAAAATGATAAAAGTTTTTATTGAAATACAAGTCACGTTGAATTTTTAGGAGAATGCATTTAATGTTTTGAATCTTTGAACCGTTGGCTGAATCATGATAATATTTTACTTTTTCTTAGATAAATATTAAATTTACTTAGGATTATCTTAGAACATCTGTTAACATTTAATCCTATTTTCTCTGATTTTAAGTAGTTTGTCTTTACAATTTTCTACAGAAAAAGTGATGTACATATACATAAATCTAAAACTCAGGCATTGAAATATACCGAAATGTCATAAAACATTTTAATACTACCATTTCTATAAAACTTGCTGAAAGTTACTAGGATTGAATTTATAATTACAACAGTATAGATTTAACATGGAATTATCACATTTTATTGATTAAAAACATAGAAAGAATTGTGGCCACAGTTTATAGGAGTCAAGACAAAAATGTTAAAGGCGATAAAATTTCATATATTTAAGGTTTATGCACTTCCTTATTTGCGATTTTAACTTATGGCATTTTATATTTAACATTTCTGAGACTTTACATTTTACATTCAACATTTTTGATTTTGACACTTTAAAATTTAACTATTCTATCTTAACTCTAATTTAACTTAAAGGTTTATTAAAAATCAATTTTTTAGTATCGATCGTGGTGAAGTACATAATTTAAGTGTTAATTGACATAACGATGAGTTTGACTATTTGTACCAACTCAAATGTATTTTTTATGAATAATCTTAACTGTATTAGCTGTCTAATATGTTAATAGAATCTATGATTTACATCACTGTATTACAATTTTTAGGAAAAGGAAAGAATCCTTTTAAGAATGAAGTGACAGCGGATAAGAAAGTTCATACAACAATACAGAACAGTGTATTGTGTTTTTACTGAAAGGTTATTGATAACTCATTTCAGAAATGGTCGATTGCTTTTTTACTCTCAATCCTTATCACTGTCTTCGAAAGGAAAATATCAAGTAAGTTTAAAAAATTATTTGTGACATTTTTTATTAACTTTAGAATTTGTATTACGCTACATTTCCCACTAATCGGAAATGTAGTTCTGTATAAAAATTTCTAGATGTATATGGAGGTAAAATAAATGTCTTATATAAAAATTTTAATCAAAATTTCCTAAAAAATTAAATTATTCTTATCTGTAAAGTAATTTCTGTTTAAATATAGCAAACACTAATCTAGGCCTAATTACTTGAAATATTAAAAATGGAATCTCCCAACTGTTAGGGTAGTCGGTGTAATGAAAACATTTTAAAGACTTTATTGCTTCCACTAAAAATTTCAACATTAAAATTTTTGAAAAATAGCCGAATGTGTTTCTTAGAAAGGAAAACAAATTCGGGAGAATAAACACCCAGCCCCAAATATATTTTTCGCATACTCAGCGAAATACTTTAAAAGCGGGCTTGAAAACATTTTCTAAAGAAATCATTAAAGTGAGAAGCGTTTTGAAATTTCTACGGATAATGTTATACATAAATCTTTTTTCATCATTTGCTTCCAACTCTTAAATTCCTGTCTCACTCATTATTTTTCTTCATAGAATCTCAGATATGTTTCTCCCAAAAAGATTTTCTTCCGGATATCTGCGTCTGAAAACAAACATCTCTTAACTCAAATAATCTTAAATAAACTTCATTTTTTGCCGTGTACTGGTCTCCCGGATTCATCAAATTTTAAATATTTCCCAGAGGATTCCGTGAACACTATTCATTGTAATGAGGTGTGAACAGTTTTTCTTCCAGTTTAAGATGAAAGGATTGGAAAAAATCATCCCAGCTACTGCTATTAAACTTCGTATAATTCACGTGTCCCAGGAGAAAAATTAAAACTGCAGGGCAAACCGGAATTCAACACTTTAATTTATAGCTCTGATCGCTTTATCCCTAGAGCTTCATTATACTAGGCATTCAGTAATAGAGGACAGAAAGCTGAAATTTGAGGGCTTGTTAGACTTTTATTCAGAAAATATGTTCCACGGTAACGGCTTATTTTTATTTTAATCTAAAGTGAATTTATGGGAGCAATATCTTGTATTTGAATGCATATAAATCATTAAGCAATTTATTGGATCGATCTTTTTTATCTCTTCAGATGACTCTAAATCAAGGTTCGCATTTATCTAAATAAGTATACTTAATGAACCATTCATAATTTGAACTAAAAGTTTCAAACTATGAAAATAACTTAGCTTTAAATTACTATATCTGCTTGCATTGATCATTAAATTTTATAAAGAACCTTTTTTTACTTCCAGTTCAAATAACTTTCTTAGATAATTGTGATACGCTATTACTTAAAGCTATTACTTGATAATTTCCTCATTATCTACGACACATTTTGGAGGCCACCTATTATATTGAAACATTAACAGAATAAATGTTTACTTCGTAAAATTAACAAACAGGCTGCCTGTCCCCGTAACACCTCGTGTTACCAAAGCTCATATATCGTGGAAAATTATCATACATAGATGAATTCCCATTATCATTCGCAATATATTACGTGTTTCTCGCGAGTGGGTTTCGAAATTTCCATTGCAGATAATCACACATAATATTTTTAGTCGTGGTGCAGATTTAATGAGTTCCAAAGAATTTCTCTTTTATTATTATAATTAAATGAAAAGTTTTTTTTCGGATTATACATTTCCCCTAACTTATTTTTACCCCTTGTACTAAGAACAATGAAGCTGAAAATATTGGTCGAGTATACCTAATCATCCGAAAACATTTTATACTGAAAGTAGAAACAAACTTTTTCAATTCCTATTGGAACACAATGCATTCAATAGAAATTAAGCATTTCTATTGTATGCACATTTTCCATGAATTTTCAGTCCAAGTCATAGAAACGACAGTATTTGAAACTCTTCAGAAGGGAAAGCAATTGTTTCAAATGATAGGGTATTTGAATGATTGAATTGTCTAATCTCTCGCCATTTTCAAAAATTGTAAACCAAAACTCATTTCAAAAATACCTTTCGTTTTTAAAACATGGTTAATTTGACGGTAGATGAATATATAATATAAATAGGTAGATGATAGACTGCAGTTTTTATTTATAGGGGATTTTACAAAATTTCAATCTTATAGAAATAATTAATTTCATTCTTTGGTGTATAAATTGTATAAATTATGTTTGACGTTCACCTATGGAAAAAAATTATTTTGTTTATATTGTGATTATTGTTTTAAAATTCACAACTTTCTACCTTCGCTGGGAAGTAGTAGACTGCAGAAAAAACATCTACAGGTGCCAGATAAGATGATATTATGTAAACAATTATGTACTTACTCTGCGTATAGAAATACTGTACTTGATTTGAAGTATGGAATAGGATGCAACTTATAAAATGAGACTAAATTTTGTTGATTATCAACAACGGAAGTTCTCTAACATATCCAAAACGAACTTTTCCAATACCGGTTCATCAAAGCGACAAAAATGTCAAAAGAAGCCTTTGCAAGTTGACGTATTGGGGCCAAAATTCAAAATATAAGTTTAATTTTTGTGTAAGAAACCATACTACACCATCTAGTTTCTCGAATATCCCAGCTATAAAGTGTTCATAATCACCAACATAACTACATTTTCTTCATAACAGTTGTGCGTTTTAGTATTGTGGTCATATATAGTGATACATTTTTAAATATTGTGATCATAATACTAAAAACGTTTACTGTAATTAAAATATTGAGATTCATTTAGAGTTTTAGGCTACTTTCCCTAACCTTTGTATATTTAAATTTTGTTTCCCCATGAACTTACAGTTTTGTTCAAGACTTTCAGAAAATGAACTTTACATAAAAAATAAACGTTTTGTAAATTAAAAACATCAAAATATATAGAAATGTTTCTTTTAGTTTATCTGGGGTGATAAGGGATTCTTTTTCAAAGAAATTAAGATTTTACTGAGACCGAATAATGTCTCTAAATATAATATCTCTAAATATATTGCATTAAAACCTTACATTTAAAAAAATGTACAGAAATAATAAAAAAAATATCCATGCTTTAAACTTTTTATTAGAGAAAGCATCCGATGGTAAATTACGTATATCAACGAAGATGATCATTAAAATCAAATTGTTGTCGTTTCTGCTTCCATAAATAACTTAAGACTATTCTGCATACGATTAGCACTTCTTTTTTGCTTCGAAATCGATGAAAATCTGCAGTCATAATCGATTGATATATAAGCTAAATTAACTTTATTATTTTTTAATGTCCCTCTAACGATTAAAGCCATGCTAGTAAAAATTGGGATTACAAGTTTTTGCCATTTTTTTAGTTTTTGACTTTAAAAAAATCTGGGTATGTAACTACAGCTATTTTAAATAGAAGGCAAAACTTCTTTATAAGCACTAATGATGTATCGATTAGCTTGTAACAGTTAATTCCTAGTACGCATCCCATCAAAAATGACCCATAAATTTTCTTTTCATTAATCTTGTGAGAAATTATCATTACATTTATTGATTTTTTACTGCTAACATCTTGAAATAAATTAGAATGTTACGCTCTTGATTTTCAAAATATGAAACCGAAGAAATTTTTCAATTTTTGATTATATGTTTTCTCTAATTATCCAATTATAATATTATTAAAACTTCTTCTTTCATTTATTCGTTTAAATTTAATTAAATTTAATGTTAGTACAGTTCTATTGCATATAATATGTACTGTAAAAATAAGGTTTTCTTACTCTTGTCAGATTCTAATTTGCTAGCAGGGTCATTTTACTGCAAAAGTAATAATAGAATATATTAAAATACAACGACTTTATTTCTTTTAGTTTACTCTAAATCTTATTCCGAAAAATATTTTAACTATTCAATAATGGGTGAAGAACTAAATAATTGACCACAGAAAGTAATTTGTTTTCCCATCGAAAACAAAGACTAAAGTATTTAAATATTTTTTCTAAAATATTACACTTCTTATATGCATAATTAAATGGAGATTTTAAAAATAATTGGATAAAACAGTACATTTCTTATTTAGATAATTAATTGGAGTTTTAGAAATATTCGGAGTATAATCGTTGTCTATCCGGTTTATAACACAACACTTCCTTATATGATGTGACATTTGCCCATTTCGCCATGACTTTCGTGTACTTAAAATAAAAATCGATGTAAAATTAAACCATCATATACTTATATGAAAAACTAATTTATTAATTAAATAAACTGTCAAATCTGTCTAATAGTATAAAGTTTTCTTGTATTAGTAAACATGTTTTCATTATAATAACGAGGCGTATTTCTTAAATACATTTTAAAATTAAACATAGACAAGTGCATTAATTAATCAATATTTAGTTTTTTACATGAAAGCCTTAATTTGATCTACATTTTATAATTTCCCTCAATATGAAGGCACGTGTCATATCATAAAACCATTTTTTTTAATTCTGTCCTCATAAATATCTGCCTCCTGGTAAAGTACTAGCTATACTTTTTGCTTTGTACCCTCTAGTCAACATTTTCAGGCCTCAACGCCATATGAACATACTATAAGTTTTGTTTCCCAATTCCACAAAGAACACATCGAATTTTGAAAAAACTCCTTTAATAGAGATGAAATTGTTTATTAGTGCACAGGCACTTGCAGTTTTCTATGTGTGAAATTCAAAAGCTGATTCTATTATAAAGAACCTTGATACTAGTGGAAATAATGTGTAATCAGTAGATTAAATTACAAACTTTCATGTAAAAATAATATTGGTAAAAATGTACAATGTTTTTAATTACAAAAAAATACATACCTAAAATATACGAATTGGGATTTAACATTAAACAATAATAAAAAAGTATTGTATTTAAAGTCAACTGTAGTTGGAGCGCTAATATCAGGCCTTGATGACTAATTTCTGAGAACCATATCTCAAATCTATTATTTTTAAACTTAAGAGTAGCTGCAGATTTAATTTTAATTGTATTTTGATATATCATTATGATATTTGACAGTAATTGTTTGATCTAAAAATATAATCTAAGATTGCTAATTTTTTAAGGCTTTCTTTTTTCACTTTCTACCCATATTTTCCTTTTCTTTTTCTTTTTAAAGTTCATGGAGATTTCCATAGATTATTTAATAAATGAATTGGATAATTTATAAGTTATGTAACTAAATAATTTAGAGCTGAAATACGATAAGTCGATTAGTTTTAAAACAGATTTTTGAAGTTGATGCTTACATTTTCATAGAACTCTTTGTGAACAGGCTATTAATTTTATTTAAATTCTTTAAAAGTTCTAACATTCTGTCTACATTTCATTCTTGAGGTATTTTTCAAGTAAATTTTTTTATATGTCTATTTCATAATTTATCCTGTTTCCAAAACCAAAATATTTATCCAAGTTTATTTCAGATATCTTGCAATATGCAAAGTTAGTTGAAAAAATTAGACTAAAAGCTGTTTTGTGTAGAGTATTTGTAATTTTAGTTTTTGAATCAACTAAGAGGAAGAAATCTAGTCATATTTTATAGAATTCATTTAGCAACTATTGCCTTATAATAATACCCTGTTACATTGTCATAACTTTCTTAAAAAATTCTATTTTAAGATTTAATGTATTGTTCACTACATTTTTTTCTAATAAAAAACTTCTCAATTGTCAAGTTTCGCAAAGATGTTCTGTGTTCAGTTAAAAAGAAGAAAATGAAAATTTTATTTTCTTAAAAAATCTTAGTTAATTTCTTACTAATTGAATCTTGAGCAATTTGAATATTGACGAAAACAGCTTTATAATTATTAAATTCTCTATTACAATTTGTAAAAATGTTCAAAGAGCATTTCTGCCGTTTTTAGTTATCCCTGGAAATAGCTATATTTAGCTATTTCCAGGTTTAAAAAAAGTTAATAATTGCCAACTTGTAAAATAAAACTTGACTAACTTATTATGGGGAATATGCCTTTACTGTTTTTCAACAATAAAGAAAGTGTCTATCTGACAAGTATAACAAATCAACATGAATAGAGAATACTTTTTTGAAGATTTTTTAAGCCAGTCATGCTGATGAATATCAAAGCGATCAATATTACACGATCAATAAATTGCAGTAAGTAAATTCCCTCGCACATGTATGATAGTCTTGGGGATGCACGTGGGTTACATCGGAGGTACGAGCGAGTCTAGCTAAGATAAAATCTTTAAAAGCTTTCGATCAATAATTCGCTCAGTCAAACCGAAAATACCGAAAAAAAAAGAGTATTTCGGTTTAATACATCGGCTGTTTTTATTAGGTTTTTTTCAGCAGCATTTCTTCTTGTAAAAGGTGTGAACATCGTATTGGTGTATGCCGCGAAAAAGAAGTGAGCTTAAAATGTCAAAAAGTAAAGTGTGATTTAACTGAAAGTAAATTTTAACCCAAGTTCTAATCTTTTAATCTCGTATGTGTAAAGTTTGGGTTTAAGGCGACATATTTTATATCTTTTATAGGCAAGATCTCTTTTCAGTTTTTTAATTTTAATGTCAGTATCAAGTCCAAGGATTTATAATTTTTTCTTATAATTTTGAATAGAGATTTTCAAAATAAGCTTTTGGGGAAAATATAAATTTCGCAAAAAATTATTTTGAAAGACTACCAGAATGCACTTTGCCCATATCGCATCATTGAAAAAGTGTAGATTCATTTATATATGTTAAATATAAACATAGAAGTTTTCAGAAGTTTTCAAGAATTTCATCTTTTTATTTCGGTGTGTGTTTATGTGTGTGTGTTTCGTATTCTCCTTCAACACCCCGGTCAATACATATATCATAAACTTAACATTCTAAATAAAATTTAGTTAATTTCAATATCATTTGATAAATAAATGAAAATAATCACCTACTTACCGACCTTTTGGCACACTCTACAAATGTATGCTGTCAGATGACATATATGTCCAGTCTGTAGGTGAACTCGTTCCAAACATTTTGTAACACTAGTCAACAATGCATCATTGATCCATTTCCTGACCTCTTTTAATGACTTTGGTAGTTGGGTGCACACACGATCTCGTATTATGAATGCAAACAAAATATGTGACTCCAAAGCAAGAAGTCACTATGAGTTAAGACGAAACATCTAAGGTGAAGAAAAATGGCAAGGTCATCCTCATTAACATGCTCTCCAATAATCCCATAATGCGGATGCTCATCGTTCAGGAATTAGCGAGCATAGAACATGACGCACAAACAATATTTGTAGAGTGTGCAGAAACTTTGCGAGTTAGCAGTTATTTTCATACATAACTCATATTGGTACGTGTATTACTTTAGAATATATAGCTCTTTGAAAATGAATAAATCTTTACTATAGTATCACTGTACAATAAATAATTCTATAATAAATAGAATAAAATATCAATTGATGGACACACAATATTACATGCTGAAAAGTAAATTTTCGCTTTTATTTCTGACTATCATTTGTCATACAGTTAATGATAGAATTCTGAGGAACGAAGCTACAGACAGAAAATATTACTACTGTGGACTGTGCTAGTTAAACTTATTTCCAGGGTTGGAACAAAGGCATGGCAAAGGAGGCATTTGCCACTGGCAAATCAGTCGCAGAGGCGCCTCACCAGTCACAAAATGCTTGTAAGTGCTAAATGTGTTCAAAAGGCATTGGATTCGCCCTCTAATATAAATAAAGATATATTGAAAAACTAACTTCTCAAAATCCTATAATTCTGGTTAAAGGTTTAAAAACAATTAGAACTATTAAAAAAAGGCATGAAAATTACATTTTTGCATATCAGAATATATTTCAATGATGCTAAAACTGAAAAAAAAATAAAAAAAGCTTTTAGAAGGAATTTCTCTCATAAAAGCTATAGAGTAGATGCTAGATAGTGTGATGTTATGATACTTGGTGCTAGAGAATATATACGCAGATTTAGTAACTGGTTTGAGAATCTCTGCCGTTACATAACGGCAATTTCATGTGAATATTGTTTCAGCAAACTTAAATTGATAAATTTATATTTACGCATTTCTTTGGGACAGGAACAACTAGAAAATATGTCTATAATGGGCATAACAAACTACGAAACACTTAAACTAAGAGGAAGTTATCGACTTATTCGCAGTGGCTAATAATGTAGAAAAGTAATGTTATAAATATAATCTATTTTTCATATAATGCGCAAGTATAAAATTTTTAGTTTTATATTTATAAATTCGTTCTGAATGTATAAGGTATAGAGTAAAAATCTTTATATATTTTCCTGACTCTGCTTCGTGGCAGTCGTACACGCTTTTGATACGGGTGCCAAGGGTCCGGTTCTAGCTCTGCTTTCCTTAAAAAAAAAAAAAAAAAAAAAAAAAAAGACTGATGTACGGTATATACTGTATTGGTATTTGACAAGTAAGTAGCTTGAAATAGGACAGGTATATTCCTGGTATAGAAGGACTTAATACTATTTAAAAATAATACTAAACTATAATAATTTGGCCGATTGGTTAGGCCGCTGATCGTCGGAATCAGAGTTTGTGGGTTCAAATCCCACTATGGCATGGATGTTCGTAGCCTTTCAGAATCGACTTTAAGCAGTAGGTCCCGGTCTCATTAGGCCTCGTGTGCAAAACAGTAGACCGTAGTCCTCAAAACCGAAACAAACTAAACTATGATAGAAAGATTAGTCGAGATTTTTATTTTATATTTACGAAACCCTCTTTCCATTAACAAATGTAGTGTTCTTCCAAACATTACAGAAGTAAGTTTTGAAAGAGGTAGAGTAGATTGGATATCTTTTGTACGCGTTTACATTTTGATGCGAAAACAAGTAAATTTTTTAACGCTCAATCCAAGAAAGTCGGCCGGCAGGAACGCTTTCCCTGTTTGAACCGATACTTTCTATTACAATTGGAAGTTTACATTTTTTTTAAATTTCAAATAGAATATTGCGTGTTACTTTCACTCCAATTCCCGATGAAATTTCCTCTATTATTGTTTTTATTCTTTGTCACGAAATGGAGCGTGTGTCTTTTTAAAATAAACAATGTAAAAAGTTGAAAATTGATAATATAGTGTGAAAAATATTCGTGAAACACTGTTTAAAAGTACTATCTTCTGAATATTTCATTATCCAGTAAAATAATTTGTGATATAGAAATTTTAAAATTGGTTTAAATTATTAATACCTGAGGATGTTTCAATACAATAATAATTTTAATTTTAGAAGTAATGCTAATCATTTTATATAGTTGCATATTGCAACTAAGTTAACACCTTAATTTTATACTAAAATATATGAAAGTGGAACAAGGTGTGTAAACAAGCTTGATTTTTTAGGGAAGGGGGTTGAACCTGTCACCTTGATGATAAATGGAGCGGTCCATAATTACACGATATAATGACACGGTTTTACACGTCTCCGTCTAAGACAGATAATTCTGATCAAGTATAACTTTCTTACGACCAAACGTTAATTCTCAGGTGCTTTAGAATTAACTCGAGAGCATTTTCCACATAAATTTACACTGTCTTCTTTTTTTAATTCAAAACCGATAGATTTAACCCACTAGTGCAGGATTTCAAAATAGGATTTTTGAAGTATTGGGTAATAAAAATAATGAAATATAATTGTGTTTTGTATTCAGACGTTGTTTTTTTTCTACAGGCATTTGTATTTCTTCAAACTTCTGCATTCATGTACTGCCCCAATATCAGCAGTATAGTCAAGCATTTTTGATTAGATTGGAACATGTATACTATATCTATAATAGTATTTATATGAACTCGAGTTGTAAGAGTAGTTAACAAATGCTCAGCAAATGAATGACGGATCGGCAGAAACGTGTTCACATATACGATGAAGCGATTTCGGGAATAAATTAGAGTTACCTAAAGATAGGGGGTTTTATGCAATGACAACTAACATGAATTTTGTGTCAAAATAAGATAGATTAGTATATAGGGAATAAATTCGCAACTTTTATATGAAAGAAACACCATAGTCAATTCTAATTGTTAGTAAAAACGCGAAATGCTTGAATAAAGTATTTTAGGTATTGTTTGATGAGAAATAATTTCGCGAAGCATGAAAGTTTAATTTCCTATGTTTTGATATTTTCACATTCTTTATTGCTGTAGCGTCATGTCACAGAAATAAAAATATATTCCATGGTTCTTAGTATTTGAAGAAACGGAAAACATTGTTGTAAAACTTTTGAAAACCTGGAGCAATCGCAAATTGGGGAATTCCCAGGTATGTCTTACTTACAGGACATAATCCCTTAGAATTACAACAGGGAGATCATTTTAAATGATTTTACTTTTCCTCTAATTTAGTAGAGTTTGGAAGTAGTTTCAGCATTTTACCTATTATTCTGCTTCATTTAACTTAATAAATTTGTCTTGTAGACCTTGTCGAGAGCAATTTCTTCATTAATTTCCGGTTTTCGAGGACGCCTATGCAGGGAAGTTTAAATACTCCAAGCGAATAGTGGTTAGTATATGTTAGAAACGTTACAGTTATATAACTTCATTTAAAATACCTCTTTAATAATGGCAAAAGGCAAACAGCGTTCTTTTAGGATAATAGTTATCGGAGATAATTGGGATTATATGCAACCACTAGAATCTTAAAATCGGCCGCTACTAGTAACGGGTAAAATATTTAAAAAGTGATGACAGTTTTTATCGCTACTACTAAAACCATTCTGAATGATCACTTATATTTATATAAAAGTATGTTTAATACTTTCGTTGTCTTACATCATTAGCAACATGGCTCTTTACTCTCGGTCTGCCTATCACTGTACTAATCAAATCAGAGAGTGTTATCCAAATATAGTATAGGATTTAGTAAAAATAATATAGGTGAAGAACTGTATCTGTTTTCTTTTGATACATTGGATACAAAACTGTAAATTGTGTGTTTATCTCTCACTTATCCTGAAGTCTGTCTCTCTCTCTCTCTTACACACACATATGCATATGCATATATATATTATATATATATATATATATATATATATATATATATATATATATATATATATATATATATATATATATATATATATATATATATATATATATATATATATATATATATATATATATATATATATATATATATTATATATATATATATATATATATATATATATATATATATATATATATATATATATATATATATATATATATATATATATATATATATATATATATATATATATATATATATATATATATATATATATATATATATATATACAGACTTCCTCTAGTGCTCTTTTTTGAAACGAGAAATGTCATGCCTGTGTAGCTTCTAGGTTTCTCAAAGAGTTTTCAAATATTGCAACATTTTTCACTCTAGGGGTAAACAGGCTGTGCTATAATGTGAACTAAGCCATATTAGGAAAGAGTTATTGATCCAGTAGCTTGATTCACTGAGGTGTTCTGGACAGGTAGAAACAAGTTAATGAGGCGACACACACATACTCTTATTTCTTGAAATTTCTAATAAAAATGGAAGTCGAATCATTATATCTTATATGTAATATATATATATATATATATATATATATATATATAATATATATATATATATATATATATATATAATTTGCATATTCAATGTTTTATCCTGTTAACTCCTTTCAATTATGTATTTTTATCATAGTTGTGAGAGAAATATTTAAACTTCGTAAAAATATTTTACTATATTTAATGTAATAAAATTTTCTTTATTCTTATTCCATATCTATTTACTAAATTAGAAGCTAATTCTATTACACAATAAGCATTAAAGAGCAACTAAGATTTCAAAATGATATATAATTGTGGAGAATTTGAAGTTGGATTTTCCATTTAAAGTTATTTAATATTGTCAATTAACATTATAATTTTCAGTTTTGAAATTATTAAATGTTTTTAATCTTTTTAAGTATTTGTTTTTAAGAGGGAAAATTGATTACTAATCGTTTTTATCTAAGTATCCGCGAGGTATCTGAAAATCAGTTTGATCCGATACATGTTAGACATTTATATCAAAAGTATATCAAATATACCAAAAGTATACTGAAATAGAAATTCAGTTTTAAGAAAACTATAGCATTGCTGTAACTAAAAGACGAAATATGACTTTTTAATTATTGTTTATATCGTATACATAAGATTCTATCATAATTAATTTTCATTTTTGACATTGATGCTTGTTTATTAAAATCTAAACGTCTATATATTTCGCTACAATATAAGGTGAAATTGAGTTTTAATTTTATTATTTTACATTAGTATATTACTTATGAAGGGTGTAATACGTGACCGTCAAAGTAGACTGATCCTTGACATAACTCTTAGCACTTTTTGTGTATTTGATTGTATAAAAAGTCGACTATGAAGTTTGTCTTAACGTGTTATCGTGTTAACTTGAGCTAAATCATGATTGTCAGCCAACGTGTTAATACTTGAATTTGTATGGATTAATACACAAATCCTAATAAAATGGTGCTCTCGGAATTTTATCAGAAATGGAAATTAAAAAGAATATCTCACAGCGTCTAGGATATTGTATTTCTTTTTTATTTATGATCAGTAATAGTGATTAAAAATGTTTTAAAATCGTGCTAAACTTTTAAATTGTATTTTTAACTCTCTTGCAATAAAGAATCCAGACAGTTATAAGAAAAATTTTACTTTCTCACCAAGTAAGGAAATTGAGCGTTTACTATTTAATTCTTACATAAGTTACAAAAGTAGCATTCAATAATTTTTTGAATAAGTATATCTCAACTACACATTTTTTGTCTCATTCTCTTGCTATAAAATAATTTTCATTATCGATAAAATTATGCCTTTTATTATTCACAGTTTTATACTTTTAAAATATATTTTGTTATTTATTTTTTTAGAAACATTAATTTATGCAAAACATTTTGCATTTAAATTTAACTTGAAATTGTTAAAATGTCGGTACCTAATACAACTATTATTCTGAAAAACAAAATCTTATTAGTTTTTTTTAAAGAAAAATCACCTACGAGTTGTGAATGTGAAACATATCCTCCTATATATATATATATATATATATATATATATATATATATATATATATATATATATATATATATATATATATATGATAGTGATATGAATTAGTGTTTAAAGATTTTACACTTAAATATTAAAAGGCTGTTCGTATCCGAAAGTTCTAGTCTTGAAAAATAGCCTTTTACTTCCATTTAACAGTCAACGCCAATGCATAAAATATTTCTAAATTTTCCCCTATAGCCTTTCATCAATCAACTGGGAACGAAATTCCGCCTTCAAAAATGAGTTGTAAAGACAAATTCATATAAGTGCACCTCAAAAATATTTTCAACTCTCTGAATACATAATAGATGCAATTTTATAATCATTATTTTTGTAGAAAGGGAGGCGTGGACTGATACTTGCATCTGTAAAAAATATATGGATCTACATGTAAGGATGAGTGTGTACAATCGATTCAATTTATGATGATAAATGTATGAAAGAAAAAATAAATATACAGAGTGAATCAAATAGATGTTTCTCGTACTTTCACAAAAAGGTCTTTCTTTCTCCCCCTCTCTCTCTTTATATATATATATATATATATATATATATATATATATATATATATATATATATATATATATATATATATATATATATATATGTGTGTGTGTGTGTGTGTGTGTGTGTGTATTATGTTTTTTATATACTGTCTTCATATTAGTTATTTATAAATATTCACTTGTTTTGTAGTACAAGAAATAAATTCTGTACAAAAATTCTTTAGTTCTTTGAAACAGTCATTCTCGTATCAAAACATATTGCGTCATTCATGTTACGTAATATTATCCCTTGTCAATAGGTGGGAACTGTGTTACTAATATATGTTTTGTATATATCACTAAATTGCTTTTAAATTCATTTAGTGGCAAATTCAATTTACAATTATACTTATAAATAATATACGCAATGAAGATATTCTTAATTAGATTCAAAGGAATAAATGCCCAATAACTGGAATATTAACGTAGTATATCTATATTTTTTAGAGTCAATTAAAACTTAAAATGGGAAAAAAGGAGAATATTAAAGTCGAATTGTATGATTAGACTGTGACGTGGCTGTGTATAAGCACAAGAAACATATGAAATAAAACGCCTTTAATCAAGCGCATAATAGAGCTTTATATCATTCGTAGGATATTGAGAACTTGGTTTAATACTAAGAATCGACTCAAATTTTAGGTAGTATTTTAGGCCATTGTGTCAGTAAAATTATTACTCCTCTTCTAATACACACGTCAGTGGTATAATTGTTAAATCATGTTTACAGATAATGGGGGCACTATGCTCGAATAACTATTATATTTTAATTTAAATATTTGTAACTATCCAAATTGGGTAAATAGTTTGTGCTACTAGAGTAAAAATTGAAAATGCGATTAGATGAGTAATAGATTTTGATTTCTGAATCTCACTCTCTCTCTCTTTTTGCCTCTCTCACTCACACATATATATGTGTATTCTGGATTCACCTAAAATGTAAGTACTTAATTGAAAATAATCATCAAAAGCATTTAAGCAGAAGTTGTTTTTTTTAACTCGAAGCTACTCAACTTGTCACGTAATACCTTTTTATAAATAGATTCAAAGTTATTATATTCCTCTAAAATATTTCTGCTCTAAAATTTACTAAGAGAGGAAAATAAATATTTTAACTTTTTTAAAGATTTTTTAAACTAGCAAGGCATACAGACAACCATATATATGTACACACACACACACACACACACACACACACACAGACACACACACACACATACACACACACATGCACACACACACACATATGTCAAGTCTAAAAAAGGGGCAGTTGGAATTTACGTGAGTTAAAAGCGATTTTAACAAGGGAACTCTTTTATAGTAATAAAATAAATGAAAAAGACCCACGCTCGCGTAAGCTTTTAGGATAATCCGGTCAGGCGGAAGCATTTTGGAAGAATTTGATGAGATTGTAAACAGATAAGACCAGTCAGAGCGTGGACATGGAAATGTGAACACACTCTACGCGTGTCTCCGCCGCGAACAATGAAAATGGCGCAGGTTTTGCTTTTAGAAGAAATGAGGATTTAAATAAACTTATTACTATCAAGAAAGACTGTTTTCGCTGTAACACTGGATCAAGACATTATATATATATATATATATATATATATATATATATATATATATATATATATATATATATATATATATATGCTAATTTTCTATCTACTGACAACATTTTCTGGCTGGTCCATACGAATAGTTCACGTTTCCACTGATCGAAGTTCCTTTCTGACTATTAAATTCGCTGACTAAGCTGCTCTCTCCTCGGAATATTCTCCGTGTCTCTGACTGTGGGGCTAACCTTGTAATCCAGAATTGTTTCATGTATCATTCATTACTCTGATATACAGAGAATCATGTCTTTTTCTTACATATCTAATAAAAGTTAAGCCCCAAGTTGGACTCGATGTTTTCTTTCATCAAATGACACGACTGTTTAACTCTTAGGTTCAGTTATCTATGCTGTTCTTTTCCCAGTACGCCCGGCAAGTAAAAATAATAGGGATTTAATTTTATATGACCATTGGAGTAATTGCACCGTGTTACGTACATATACCCTGTAGCACATGTCTAAAATTGTTTTACGTGTCAGATTTTATAATCAGTTATAATAAACCACCTTGTTGTGTTTAAAAGAGGATGTTCTCAAAGTGAAAAACCAAATCACAAATGCATGTACTTTGTATATTTTATATAATACCAGGCCACGTAGAATAAAATTTCATAAATTTCTGATTATAGAAAAATATTTAGTTTCTGAATACATTTTTAAATAAATGTATAAAGAAATATGCGTAGAAAGTTTTTGAAACAGGTCTGGCAATGATTTTATATATGGTGACAATCTAATTCTGAATCACTTTCAAATTTTCATGTAGTTTAACATGTAAACACTCCTTTTCGAATTCTAAACGTCTGTAGTGATTCAAGAAATCGGGGTTCGATCTCTCTCAGATTTTAAGTTGCCCCAAATCGGTTTAAGCTCCACAGTCTAATTCCTTGGGGCTATAATAACGACAAATCGATAGGAAGAAGAAGCATAAGCGGATGAAAAGAGCCAAAGGGGTTTCACAGGTACTTCAGCATATAAGGTTTTCTTTCTTTTTTTCTTTCTTTCTCACAGTTTTATTCACATCATTCACCGACAGCTACGTAGAAAAGGTGAAGTGAACTGTAATAGATTTGAGGGAGACACGGAGTTTATGCAAATTGAAATAATACCGGGTAATATGAGAAGAAAATATTTTCTAATGTTACGGTAGGTTAGCAAAATGTGTTGCGTTAAAATGGGCTCTGAAATGCTGTGTTTCATAAATATTCATGTCTCATAAATTATATTGCAAAATTTGAGAATATTTCTAATATTTCCACGAACATTCTGATAAATGTTATGACTGACAGATTCCAAAAGCAATTTCTAATCTTACCATTGAGGAAAAGGAAATATTTTCTAAACTTCTGTCATGAACAGGTTTTCGTTACGAACATTTTAATGCATTTAATGATACCATGATTGACATTTGGTGTGACATTTAGGCTAAAGTTTTAACAAAGCGTGAAGTTATTTAAAGCTTATTTATTTTAATCTTAATTAAATGTTTATTTTATACAATAGACTATTTATTCCATATTTGCCACAAATCTGGTAAAAACTCAGAATTTATCGAAACTATGGTCTTTTTCGAAGCAAAACATTGCACATTATGCCATCTCTGGTGTTCATGTTTTGCGTAAGCAGGTTATTTTCTCTTCGAATATGGTGGACATTTTACATCACACACTTTCGCGTTGGCGTTGTTTTATCAGATGTTGCGGGTACTATGTTCGTGCAATGTGGACTTCACATTTGAGTTATTTCGGAATACTTATCCATGAAATTAGTTTTTGGAAGTATACCCTTACGTCTAGTATTATTTAGAAGCACAAGTGTTTTTTTTTATTTTGGAACCAAATTTTCTATACGAAACTTTAGAATTAGAACCTTCATTTACAAATATTGAAGTACTTCTTTTCCACCTTGTGATTACACGAGGGTGTATAAGAGCTAATCAGTTGACTAAGTCTATCAACGTCACACATGTGTTCCTCATATTTTAGACAAGGTAGCAAATTTGTCTAACATATCAAAATATAACAAGAGGGCAATGTAATTTGTAAGCTTGCAAAAATTTTGTTCATGACCTGAAATTTATGTTAGAACCTACTTGTTGAACTTTTAAGAAAGCAAAATAAAATGAACTGGAATGTGTGAACAATTTGATAAATAAATCATTAGACTAGTTGACATAATCTGACAAAAACCTTATATACGTATGGCATTTTTAGCATTCAACGAATATTCAAGACAAGATAGTTCTTCCGAAACGATGAATGTAAAAATGATATTGTATTTATAATAAAAATAATAATGTTTTTATGAATATATAATGCATGTTAAATAAGAATAGTTTATTTGTATGAGACAGGTAAACTAGAATTTGGTTATCCCTTAATTTGGCTATGTATACTTATAACTACTATATAACATAATTGTCAGTGTTCGCCACAGCGGGCATTATCTCAAAAATGGAAAATGATATATTTTTTTGTTTATTTTACATAGATCATAATGTCTATACAGACATGGGAAAATAACAGAAATTAAAAAATATTTGAAAAAACATCTTGTCAAATTAAGGATTAAATTCATAAGAAATTAATACTACTTAAAACGAAATCACAGATTCGTAAGCATATTTAGAATCCTTCCGTCACACAGAAGTGAAATTGGATCTAAATACATAACTGTTTCGGAATCTTTGTGACGTTATACGATAAAAAACACTGTATTTTTTCTATAAAATTTATTTTCTATTAAAAGCGATTTATTGTGTTTCATGGTTGCATATGGGTTTCCAACATTAATATAGAAGACAGATGTAAGCATTCAAACGAAACATCATGAAAATTATCAAATCATTTTTCAACTTTTGAAGTATATTTTCCAGGAAAATACTATTCAAATTGAAAAATTATATTTTAATCCCAAATTAGTTGCAACGTTCAGTACTGGTTACTGAATTAAGTAATGATTTGTATTAGCTCTGATACAATATAAAAAGCTGCAAAAATGTAAGTAGTTTCAACTGTAATTTTTAAAATTCTTATGACCTTTAAAGAAAACTTTGATTTTTATACTATTAAACTGAAACAAAAACTGTTTCAAAATATTTTAGTGCATTCCAGAAATATTCATTTTTTATATTTCTTAACTGTAACGTAGTATTTCATTTATCATTTGTTAAACTTCTATTCATATGTTCGCTGGAATTTTTATCATCACTCTTTAAATACTTTTGTAATGGACTTTCTGGTTCCCCACCTTTTATTTGCAAAGCAAAACTTGCACTAATATGCATTTCTCAACCCGATTTCACATTTTCTTAACCTTTTATACCTTTCTATAAAAGATATAAAAGAAGTTAGAAATCATTGTGCTCGAGGAAGTAATAACGTTATATTGTTCTTTTTTTGCAGTTTGTATAAGCGTAGTATGTTTAAAAATATGTGCTTTGCATATTATTTATATGGACAACCACGTTATATAAAAAGTATACAAATATTGTCAAATTTGCTTGTCTAAACATAAACTGTTATTATAAATTTAATTTCATTCACCATTATTTTATTTTAAGGGAATTGAACATCTTAAATCGGTTTTTCGGCCGAAAATGTATTGGTTTTCTTTATATATATATTTATTATATTATAAGTATATATAATAAGTATGTATTATAATAGCTTAAGATTTAAAAACAGTTTGCATTTTGTTTCTGCGATTATACTAACCTGAGATTATAGAATTTTTTTTAGAGGTCTATTATCGAAATTGGTACTGGAATAAAAAAAATACTAGATACTGGATACTAGATATAAAGAAATGCTCAATTCTTGTGTTCAATCATTTTTAACATTGTTGTTTTAACTCCAAATTTTAGTATACTAAGTTTATTTGGTGTTAGCTACTTTTGATGTAAGTACTGTGTTTTACTATAGCTATTTAGATAGTGATACTTACCATAATTAAAAACAGTGGCAACGCATTAAAATTTTAATGGAAAATGGTATTTGTCCATTTATACATTAAATTTTCAACAGTAGTAAATTTAAAATTTCAGTAAAAGATTAAAACAAATGCAGCTTAACGCAGAATAGAATTACAAATAGATTTCAATTTAATAAAAATGGATAATACGTCATGCATCTGTAGGTATTACGTTTCTCGCAAATATTGAAATTTGCATATTATTGTATTTGTATTGTTGAATCTTAAGGAAAATACATATGTTCAGTATTTGATTTCCTTGTTTATTATCGTATTCTGAATTTTAAAAGTTATTTTTATTAAGAGTTAAAAACATATTAAAAAGACTTCCATGATAGTCTGCCCTTTAACAAAGATATGGATCTAAATATTTCTTATTTAAAATAATGTTGAACTATAAAAACATAAAAAACTAAACTTATAAACTTTTATATTTAGCATTAAATTTATAATGAGCTTTAAAAATGAGCATTAATTAAAACTTTGAAAAGATTTTTTAATTTCGATATTCTAAATTAAATTCAAAAGAATTTTACTAGATAGTACAAAATACTAAATTTCTTTTCGTATAAAAAATTAAAACATTAAGAGTCAATGTACACTATGCTCTTTCACATTTTTTATTAAAATAAAAGTCATTTTAGAGATAATTAGGTAAAGTTTAAAGTAAGACCACTAGGTAAGATGTATCTCCACATATTTCAGTAAAGAAGTTATTTACTTAATGAATTTAAGATGTTTTAGTATAAAATGTTCTTTCATAAGAGTTCATAAAATGAAATTTTTCTTTGATTTTTTAATCGGTAAATTAAATTTTTGTAGTCACTTTGCGCATATACAATATATTGAAAAAAATGATTGGACATTTTCGATTTTAAATTTTTTATCGAATATTTAGAAAGTTTCTCGACGATTATCCGCAAACTACAAGGGTGAAAAGAGTAAGTTTAAAGTCACGTATTTCGAGGAATGATTGTTTTTTATTTTATAAAAATTTAATTTGATTTAATTTAGTTTTATTTTTTGGCACCAAACAGCATACCAGAAAGACAGCTTACAGAAATGAAAATTTTAGTTTTACCGTGGAAAAAAATGCTTAAAATACGTTATGTCTCTAGCATATCATTATGAGGCTGCTTTTATTATTCACTGTTAATTTTTATGAGAAATACACGTATAATTAAGGAGATATAAATGTTCTTGTTAAAAAATTGAAATTCTTTTCGCAAGTTTTTCTTAATTAAAAATTTTTTTAGGTTTTCAACCAAATTCAATCTCATTTTCAGGAAAGTTGACAAACTATAGTACAAAGAGCATTCCGAAATAACAATATAAAAATAATAAACATTTAATAATCAATAAACACTTTTAACAAATAATTTTTAGCTGCACATGTGCAAATGATAAAATTTTATTTTTATAAAGCTTTACATCTTGACAATTAGGAAGAGTTATAGTACAGTTTTTGGTTAATATCTATAATTAAATCAAAGATATCGGAATATGAGTATCTTTTCTTGGTAAACCTTAAAGTCAAAATTTTAGTGAATTTTCCTCATCACATACCTTGTTTAATGCAAAAATTATACAATTTTTATCAGTAATTCGCTTTTTTCTTTCTAGATTATATGAAGCATTTGATGTTGTTAATATAACTTCCTCTAAACTAAGATTAAAAGATTAAGATTTGGAGAGATTGGAAATATTTATATCTCTATGAATATACGTGGTATTCTCGCCAAAATAAAGGAAAATAATTACGAGCATCTTCAGTATCATATGCTGAAGTTGCAATGTATTTCAAGCTTAATTTTGTACAGGCTGATCCAATGCATTGCCGTTACTATAAACATTGTTTCTGGTTCCCTATTTTCTGTCGGTATAAAACTTTGCACATCTAACATGCTCTTTACACCCCTGAAGTTTTAGAATAAGCAGTTAAGAAGTTTTCGTGATGTTAGAAAATATGTCTAAATTCGAAAGTGTCCGGACATTTTTGGAAATATACATTGATATACATTTATAGCAAAACAGTCCTTAAATTTCCAGTTGGTATTTCAAAATAATTAAATTCAACTATATACAGTAATTTATAATTATATTGAATTATGCTAGTAGATATATAATTATATGTAAATGATTAATCACCCATTTCTAATTATTAAATATCATAAAATGTAAAGCATTATCATATCTAACATATTAAAATACTTTAACTTTCTCATTTAAAATAAATTTATCTGTTCATATGTTTTATGCATTTCTGTTTATTTATTTTCTTTCAAATGGATGCCATATATTCACATTACAATATTTCATAAATGATAACAAAAAATGTTTTCAAAATGTAATTTATGAAATATGATTTTTTAATAACAAGCCGTAGGTATTTTATTTATTTCAAGTTCCCTTCTCATGGATATTTTTATATGATAGTAAATTTTATTCTAAAGTATTAACTGTAGCTGACAGTTAAAAATTTAAGTTTATCAAAAAATTGTACATGTATCATTTTAAAATTGAGTAATAGATTATTATTTTATATTTTTTATCTGAAAATATTTTAAAGGTTCTTAAGGCAGAATCTTTTATGCTGTACATATCAGATTACATTAAGTAATATAAAATATATTATAAAATCAGAAAACTCAATTAAATGGACTCAATACTAAAACTATATGACGCAGTTAAAAACATTACATAATATTCATTAACCTTTTAATTTGTTTAAATATTTAATTAAATTGTTACTTTTGATTTCTTTTAATAGAGCTTCATTGTATAAAGGCATGTTATTTTTGTAGACTTGCAATTAAAGAAGAATTTTATACATTTAGTCACAATTAAGCTGGTTTGTAAGTGAAATTTTAATAACTTATTATAATATCTAAATTATTTATTGTAAAGTGTTTTAGTATATCAATACATATTATAAATAGGTTTAAACCAGTACTAAAATTAGTTTTCTTTGAAACTTCTTTATCTTTTTAATTTATAGTTGTATATAGGTATCTCGTAATTGCAACACTTTTCATTGCTAATTTTTCATTAAATATTAATTTTTAGAACACTTAAATAAATGTCGCGCCAGTTTGAAATATTTAACAATAATTGTTTTTTTTTAAATACATGTCTTCAGAGTATAAAAACAATAAAAATTTAAACAACAAAAGTACCCATATCTGTCAGTACACAGGGAATCATCCAGTAGAAATAGCTTATACTTGAAATTTTTGATAACACTACTATAGTAAAAGAAACAGGTTTTTGTAAAGTAGATTTAATTGAATTATAAAAGTTCCATTTCAGTATGAAACGTAAGTCTTAATTCACTTTTTCAAGACCAAAATAGAAATAACAACCCTATATTTAGTTAATTATTGTCATTGTGATGGTTTTTTGTTCGTTTAGCATAAGCTAAATGGTGACCAAATAGGTAATGCGTCGTTCTTTGTTACTGGCATTTCAGGGTTCGAATACTGCTGCTGGCAGGGATGCTCATAGCCATTTGGAAATGGAAGTCATAGCTCCCGGTCTCATTATCCCATGGGAAACTTAAAATTAGACTGTTATTCTGAAAAACAACGAAACTAAATCTCATATATGAGCCAAAATTTATTTTTAACTAAAATGTTAGATTTCGACTTAAAATGTTTCAAAGACTACCTTTTAATGCTTATTTAAAATAACATCTAAATTTTATAGTTTTAAAAGTCGTAATGTTCACTTAAATTTTTATAAATGTTCACCTTTTTTATAAGTTATCCTTTATTTCTTTACTACTAAACCATTTTCTTCTCCTCTGAACTTCTTTTCTACTTTTTGTATATGAGCTAGTGCAATGGAGAATTCAATAACCATTTTAGTAGTGTCGACCAGCAATTTATTTTTAAGTCGATCGTATATGACCTTTTGTCCTCTGCACACGCATCCTTTGGCTCATAATTATAGCTCTAATATTGATGAATCCGGCATCTCTAAATTTTGATCTTTTCCCCCCATAAATGAAGCTATTATTTAAAGCTCTTTCTTTTCGGGAAATGGCAACAATTTGTCATCATATAGCTTTGTTTCAGAGACTTTAAAATAAAGAATAAAACTTTGTAACAACCGCTATTGATTTCGTAAAAAGTATCCTTTGTTATTTCGCGTTCTTAAGTAGAGTCTGAATTCATAAAAATTTATAGATAAGGAGTAGAGAAGAATGTTGATGAAAGTGCCTCCAGAAATAGAATATAAATTTTCTGTTTCGTTTATATTGGGAGGAAAATGATGATGCCATACTTCCAAGAATTTCAAACGCTCTTCTCACAACTATCCAAATTTAATGAGTTACAGTCGTAATATATTAAAGTAATATTCCATTTCTTTAGATTTTCGGATACATCAAAAGCTGTATTGCTGCAATGGGTTGAATATAAAATACATAGCGTTTTTCAAGCATTAAAAAATTTTCTATAAAATTATTTTCTTAAATTAACTCCAGTCTAATTTTCATTATATTAGATTTAATTATATTATTATATTTGGCTACATTTGCTACTAGCATATTTATACACACAGAAATGTGTCAAAGATATTAACCGCTTGCAAGATAGTATTTGGCTGCCCCCTTTAAATATCAATTCCTAGTAATTTTATAATTTAACTTATTTTATAAAAAGATCATTATTCTGTTTATACGATTGCTCCATATTAATGATTTGCTATCCAAAATGTAATAAAAATGTATGCATCATATATTTAGTATAAATTTATTAAAATATATATCCTATAATCCCAAAGAATCAATCCATAAACTGCATTTTTTTGTTTTCTTATTTATCAGATAATTAATAGCTTCTGATCATTCTAGATTCGCACAAAATTACTTCTCAAATGTAAATAATTCCATCTTATTTACAGAGACAGGGACAAGTACATTTAAATGTCAAATTTCTAACCTATTTTGCCGAGCAATGACCGAATGGTTATGGCATTGACCTTCGGAACCCGATTTTGTGGGTTTGAGTCTCACTGTGGTATGGATGTTCGTAGCCGTTCGGAATCGGCTTTAAGCAGTAGGTCCCAGTCTCATTAGCCCTTGTGTTGCAAAAAGTAGACCATAGTGCTCCCATCCAACAATCTAATCTACTTTCTACAGGTTAGTACAAACCTTAAATTCTATAAATGATATTTTTGGAATTTTATAAGCAAAAATACTTTAAACTGGCGTTAATATAATGTAAATTAATCTTTAAGTACAAAAATACGTGTAATAAAAGCATTCAATAAACTCTAACCAATATGTAGGAAAAACAAAAAAGCAAATAGATAAATAGCTTTTCTAACTCTGTAACTGTAAAATCATCTTTTCTCTATAACATCAAACTTTAGTTAGCATATTTTAATATGCTTTAAAATATGTATAAATTATTATATAACGTTTCCTAGAGACTTGGCATGCACTAATTTCACATGTACTAGTTCCGGTCCCACACATAAATATCTACACATATACATACAGGATATTTTAGGAAATTGAGGTAAAGCTTTTATCAAATAAAAAAGAGAGAACTAACGCATCATATACAAAAATGCAAACGTCTAAAATTTTTTAAAAATGCTTTACATTCGATATATACGTTATTCAATCTTTTATAATAAGAAATTATATTTTCTGTTTATAATAATATATATAGAAAATATTTATGTATATAGAAAATATTTGCCTTATATTTATCTTTCTTGGTGATAATTCGTGCATCAGTTGTTCAATTTTTGACTTGCGTGTCCACATTTAATTTTAATCTAAATTTTTCACCTTTACACTTCTAATGAATTTTTAATTCCAATAAGTTTATTACCACATTCAGCAACAGTTGATTACTCTTAAAATACATTAAGTATAATTTTTTATTATTTCCTTTACAAGACCTTTTTCGTATTACCAAAATGACAGATTGCCTTTCTATTCAATATTTTTCACTTTCTTGAAATCTTAGGATGAAGAGAGTGCCAAAAAATCAATTATGTGTCCATTCTGTTGACACGGATTGATGTATTTACATTTTAGAATTAAACTTCAAGCCGCAAATTGATCGTTTTAACAAATGTATATGAGTTGGATACAGCTTCTTCAAGGCCTTTTATTTTTTCTTTGATAAAATAAAAATTTCAGTAAAACTTGCTTGGCACGAAATGTAAGTGGTTCATGGGAAAGATTAATGAACACTTTCTAGGATTTTTTTGCTCCAGCATAGACTGCTTTTCAGTCATCAATCATTTTCTTAAGGTCAACTTGAATAAAGTGAGCGGCCTGATCACTTACAGTAAAAATCAGGGAAGCATTTTTCAACTTTTACTTATCTACTATAATAAGACGCAATAAAAGCGAAATTAAATTTCTAAAAATCAATTATTTAACAAATTTTGAAGAAGATTGCTCTTTGACTAGCTAAAACATTTTGCTAACAAGTATCCTGTCCGTAATAAGACAAGTAATAAGAACTTACAACAAACCCACTTACAACATTAAAAAAGCTAACACGAAGACAATAAATTAAATCAAATTACTTGAATGTATCCTATACCTAATAAAGTTATGAAAGTTAAAGTAGGGTGATTAAGCAAAAATCCTTAGTTTTGTTTTTATATTTTTCCTATATAATCTCACAATCCATTATTATTCTGTCCAATACACGATATGCCGTATTTCTATACACAATCTGCCAACTGATTTCTATAATAAATCAATCTATTTCACTATTTCAATTACGTTTTTATTGAATAGTATATATTGTATTTATTAATAAATATTTTATGAACCGTGTACATATAAACTTTGATTGAAATAGAAATGACATACAGTGGACTCCGCTTAATGTCATCAGTTTGGGACACCGTGATTTTGATAACAATAAACAATATGCAAAATTAAATAAATCCCCCCCTCTTGTTCACACGTACTAAATTAAAAAAAAATGAAAAAACTCACCTTATATTTATGAACTGTATATTACCCTGTAAAACATAAGAATAGTATACAAAATAAAAAAAAATTGATCAATTGTTGACTGTTTAGAGTTTTTTAAGAAGCTCATTCATAAATTGTTCGTAATGATAATGTTTTTTAAAGTCATCGGAACGGTGTTGTACTCCACGTTTCAACACTTTCAATGTATTTTTCATTTCATCACTTGTAGGAGGTGGCTTAATATCAAGAGATTCTCCATCTGACTCATTAGTTCCATCAACCTGTCATAATGATTTAAAATTTCGATCTTTTGTTTTAATGTTAAATCATTTCGCCTTCTGGCGTCCATATCGACAAGCTGCATTTACGCTAGCAAGGCATAAAATGTGAATACACTCCTTCTCAGTTCCAATAAGAATGTGTTGCCTTCTGCTTATCTAACAACCATTGACCACCAGCAGAGTATGCGTATTTCTTAAAAAGTCAAAGAACGTGTAAAACCCACTCCTTTGTTCATTCCCCATTTCTCTAGGTGGAAGAGGGAGAATTCACGGAAATTCAAATAACATCGAAGGGAAAGAAAAGAATGGTTTCCTGAATACATTGTGAATATTCCTTTGCCAGTTAAAATGAGGTTCGAAAATTGATAACATTAACCGATGTAACAATAACATAAAGTAAGAATTTTAACATACAATGAATAGAGAATATCGGGTCCAAGTGATTTCGATAACAATAAGTGATTGATAACATTAATCGCGATCACATTAAGCGGAGTCCACTGTATTTATTTTTTTAATTTATGTCTGTGTATGCATACATATGTATGTATATAATATAGTGCTGTGCAACTGAACCGAAAAACTCAGCTTTATTAGTACATATCAAGAGAAACAAAATCGCAATGTAACATGGAATTGAAAGCAACATTGAGAGGATGAAAATTCAGAAAAAGGCGTGCAGGCTCTAAACTCAGAGATTCACTGCTACTGTGTTACTTTTTGATGAAGCCTTTATGCGAGAAAGAATTGTCAAACAGACATAAAGAAAACATGAGGTTGACCCATAGTCCACATGCCAGTGTACACTCGAAATCTCAACATAGGTTCATTGTCAACGTGTAGACAGGTATCATCGGTGATAAGTTTTTGTATATTATTTGTTTCCAGGAAATAAGGTATCTTATTTTTATGCAAACCTTCCTGAACTAATTGCTACAAAGTTTCCGAGCCGCAGTGTAACAATGCATGTGTTTCAATCCTAAAGGCTCCCCTCCACATTTTTTGCGACTTGCGTATTCTCATCGATGATACACACTCAGAGAGGTGAATTGGACTCGCGGTACCTAATACTTTGTTTCCACGCTCGTTGGATTTTAATCTATGTGACTTTTTCTTTGGAGTCCCATTAATTCACTTCTTAACTCTAAGGCTGTGGACACATGGCATCTCGTATAAAATCCAATATTAAAAGAACTAATTTTAAATTCATTCCGTATTAGAATGTAAATATTATAGAGATTCTTGGCAAGATATGAGATGATTTATAGTATAACTCGAATATCCATATACAAATTATTTCACAAATATAAATAATAATACTTTATTTTTACAACATACTTAATCTATTTCTCGAACCCGTGATATTGTTGGGTTTGAGTGTTAAAAAGAATTGCATCAAATATCACAAATAATATATTCCTTACGTCCGTATTTTTTATTTACTACACTTTTTATAATGTAACAGGAGATAGTTGATTTATTTAATAATAAATGTCAGTTTTTATAAAATTTTTGGTGAATAAAAATTAGGTATACTTATTACTGTTTTCTTGAAAACTATATAATTGTAAAAATCAAAATAGATTATTTTTAATACTAAAAATTCAAAGCTTTAAAATAGGATAACTAAATTATTTAATGTTTAAATACATACATATTTAGCATTTAAGATTAAGTGAAATTGATTGGGATAAGTATCAAAATATAATAATGAATTGAAAAAATCTGAAAATAATTTGAAGTTTAAATTATATATTTATATAATTATATTTTGACATATGTATAACATCATTTAATTAGCTTTTCCTGAACGTAAGTTTGTTTCTTATCTAGTTAAAAAACAGTTCACGGTTTCGAAAGAATAAATCGTATTTTAAAATAATTTAGGAATAGAGTCGAATTCTTTTTCAATGGCATATTCCTAAGAGGCAAAATATAAAGTTTCCGAAAAACACTGAGATCAGAGAACCCCTTCAATACGATAACCTTTCAGAAGTGTTCTTTACGTCCTCAAGTCATATCAGACGACTTTAAGAAAGAATCTTCAATCCACGATTTAGGTGTCAGAAAAGAATAATTCGAGGGAATATTTTTTCTGTATTTGACTAATGTGTAGCATTGTACATCCACACATTAAAAACATCACTCAAAAGGGATGTATAACTTTCACTGCATGTTAATTTGAATCAAAAGTTCTGAATACCGATTATTTTATAGAAAATAACTGCAAAAAGTGACAAAAATGATAGATGGCTCCTATAAAGTATTCTCGTGAAAATATTTATAAAAATATATTTCAAAAAATATTTTAAATACAGTGCAGTATTTATAAGACATATATATTTATTCATTTATGATATACTATGTTATATATTATACTAACTGAATATAAAAATCTAACAATATACTATGTTAATATTTTTTCACTTTAACTCTATAAAAAATATGCTGATTAATACATTTTCCAGCCATGTTTAAGTGTAGAATGTATTGATTAAGTTGTATAGATAAAAGCAATAAATTATTTTTTAATAACATTTATCTGACTATTTGCAAAGTTTAGATGAATGTTTTACATTCATTCCATGTTCCAAGTGAGATGTTAACTTTCTTTAAAATATTCTAACTTTTACGACATATGTATGGTCATATATGATATGGACGTCAACGAAATATTATAAAAGTGTAATAGATGCTCAATGCAATATGTTTACTCTTACTGCAGTCTCACTAAAGTACACTATTTGAATGACGTCATATAAGTGTATACGATAAAGTAGATCATGTCCATTTTTGTAAACGAGGATTATACTGCCTTTAGAAACAAGAGCAGGACATTTGTACTAAAATTATTGGTTAGATGTGTAAACGTAATTTATAATGTCTGCAGTTGATAATGTGTAACAGCAGTTTTAATTTAATTTCCATAGAATAGGTTTTGAAAGAATGGAAGATGAAGTCGAGGGAAGTGAACTATCTCATTATGATCGCCTTTGGTTTTAGACTGGGACTAAATCAAGAATGCCTTCAGCGTCATCAACGAGCATGTGGATATAAAACTCCATCTCTTTCTTTTGCTTTTCTGCTTCTCTTTCTTCACAGAATTTCGTAGAGGTCGAAATTCTTTTCTAGTGGAAAAGTGCATACCAGGTAGTCTCAGAAAAAATGGTATATTAGGTGTTGTCTCAGAGAAAATGTCGGTCACAAGTTGACAGATTTTTTTAAACAGTTTATAATCTAGAGAAAAATTTACGTGGTCGTCATTTACGTTTAGAAGGTATAATTGATAATGTTATTTAGTATATTTTTTCTTCAACTGCATAAAATAAGCTGCTTAAAGCAATTAGTAATTAGAAGATTAATTTACAGAATTTACATTGTTTATGGAGGCTACTACTTTCAACATTTTGATATTTGGTAAGATTAACCTGTCCCATTTAGCCCCGTATTAAATATTTTACTGTATCCTTCATACCAGTATTCCACTGTAGCGACAAGCCAAAATTAATTGAATCAAAACCTTAAGTTGGCTTAAATAAGCTCTTCACTCGATTTACATAATAAAATTTTTTCTAAAGTTAGTATTTTCATACAGTAAAAAATAATTTTGTAAGTGCATGGGGTTTAAAAAACTCTCCAAACCGAATTCTTGAGAGTATGCTAAAAAGAATATTCCTTTTTTAGAATTATCCAGACTCAGATTCATGTTAAAATATGTTAATTCTAATCCAAAATATGTATTTGCAGACTCTTAGAACTTTACAGCCCCATGTTTCAGAATTATTTCAAAGTTTCGGTATATAGTTATTTGGTAGAGTTTTAAATATACCCAGTTACTTTGTCATTAGCCCCAAAAAAATTTCAGATAACGAGCGCAACTTTAACAAGTTCAAGTACAGAAACAAAACAGCAAAAAAATAGAAATAAAAAACATGTTTTGAATCTCATTATTTAGCAATAAAATTGAGGCTTTTTTCTTTAACTATTTGGAAATGAAAGAACATCGTATTCTTTGTCACTAATTATAAAGTTTTTTCTTGAAGTGTAATTATGTGAAGTACAATGTTATGTCATTTAGAAAAAGAACCTAGTAACGTTGTGTGTATTAGCATTCTGCGCTTAGACCATCAATTAATGTCGATAAAAGCGAAGAAAAACTATTTCAGCATGGAGGCTTTTTTTGATATGAGTGACTCATTTTTCAATAAGAGTTTTTACGTGCCTTTCATATTTACAAAGCGCAGGGAAAAAAGACCTTTTTTAATAAATACTATTTTAATAGAGCATATAAGGGTTTTCGTATTGTTTTTAGTAAATTTTTCTTCTTTATAATTATTTAAACCTTATAAAATATCTTTATCTATTTATCCCTTTCATTATCCTGTTTCGTTTGTCACAATGAGGCACAATGAGGAAAAAATCTATATTGTAAGAGTTTTTCTCTCTTGTACTCCGATGCTTGACCAGTGACATGGATTAATGAAGATTTATAGGTTGCTGGGAAGATTTATAGGTTGCTCTCGATTAACAAGAAGTTTCATGAATGCCTTTCTTAGATCTGTCCAGCTAGCAGTTACACAAAACCGCGACGGTGCGTCATCCACCAGATGTTCGAAAGCTGAGAAGAAAATTGGCAGGCAGACGACTGTACAAAACGACTGGAGATTTTGGCCCAAGAGTCACTTTTGTCCGATCGAGTTCTCCCGTGAATTCGAACGATAGCGTCTTGAGAAAAGTGATTGTAAAAGTCATATCCCCTTTCTCTTCTTACCTGTTTAGCCTCTACATCGACGTTTGGGAGAAACGAATTTTCTCGTTAAGAAAAATCAAAGACCAAAGATCGTGAGTTCCTGTTACTGAAGTGAACACGGAGAAACCAAAGGGGGGCTAATTTAGTAAATTACATTTGCAGTTACGTAAGACCCGCAAAGAATTACGACAGGGTTCCCGAACTGTTGGTCTAGTTCTTGTATGCAGCGATAATCCCATCTTGCAGTATTCTTTTTCGTTGTATATATCATCTTCATTACATGACTTCTGAATTTTGTGTTTGTAATATAGACTGTAGTCTTTACTTAGACTTTAATCTGTAAATGTTAGACTATCCTTTTCCAGCACATTTAGAAAAATATGCTATAATATATATTTATGTATTTACATGCATAAATGTATATATATATATATATATATATATATATATATATATATATATATATATATGATATTTTAACCCCAAATTAACTGAATTATAATTGTAGTTTAAAATAAATTTCTGCCGATTCCACCCCTAAAAATGTGGTTGACTTTAGCGACTGCAAAGACTATAAAATTAATACTTGCTTAGCTCAACAATTCTTACATAATTCCTTTACGTAACTTAGTTTCAATTCCCCCTTGTGACTAATTCTTATCAGTCTCATTGGCTGGCTCACTATAGCTACATGCCACTATAAAGTCCAGTGTTACACAGTTTGGTGATAGAAGCGCAGAAGACTATAGAAGCTAAAACTTAGCTTCATTATTTACAAAGATGAATACTTTTTGTTTTTGTTGTTGTTGAACATAGTTTCGTTCAGCATGAGTGAAAATATTTGATTAAAACCTTAACTCATTTACCTCCATTTCAAATTTCTCGTCCAAGTAATGTGTTCTTAATTCAATTTACTCCTTTCGAGTTAGCAAAATAACCAAACTGAAATCGAAATTTCTTTCGTCCTGAATGTTTTCTCTCTTTAAAATTCAATTTCTTGTCGCTCTCATCACATTCAAATTCGTTGATGTGAGAAGGATTTCCGATTTTCCGATAGACGATATTTAGATTAATTAGAATATTTACTATCGTTCTTCTGACTTCATGCATAATTTATACTCAAGCATCATAAACCTTTAAGCAGAGGCTTTAAATATCCTTCGCATAATCCATAAATATCCGTCGCACTCTCCTTTAAGTAAAGTACTTTAAGCACCCGGGATACATATAAGTATTTATATGAGTTTTATTATCAGTTTTAATTCCGCTTAAAATTGTATCTACTGCTGAGAATAGATAAATTCTATGAACTCAGACAATATTTTTCATTTTCGGAGACCTATATTATATAGAAATAAACTTTTGTCGTAGAGATGATTACCTGATAAAAAAGATAATTAGTAATAGAGAACAAATCTTCATATTGTTTGTATTTGTATATTATGTAGTATGCCCTTTAATCTGGCCATATTAATATATTCTATTGTTTCATTGGCAGCCTATGCAGACACTATTTTCATCATTCGACGGTTGGTATCTAAATATTTCTTCACATAAACTTCACTATGGAGCACAACGTGAAATACTTTACTTCAATATCTTCAATTGTTTTTAGAAAAATTAAGTCTGTAAAATGCATATATTTCCCTGCAGATAAGAGTATGTCAAAATCTACTAATCATTAATAATGAAATATTTTATGAGATTCAGTGGACTAGTGAAGGGAGGAGAATATGGAAATTGTAGCTCCTCATAAATATTAGCCTATGCATATATCATATATGTAAGGGCTGCTGAATAAATTTAAAAAATTGAGTTGACGTAGGATCCCCCCCCACACCGAATTCGAAAATTTATCGCTACGCCAATGATGCCATATTATATTGTTATTTATGTTTTCCCTTTTATAAGACCAAATACATTTCCTTAAAAAAATCTAAGATAGATAATGTTTCCATGATATACGCTATTAATAAACTTTAAACTATTTCGACAAAAAATTACAAGGAGTTGTTCCAGCAACAGGATCTTTGACAGTTAACCCTTTGACAGTTTCATTTTTTTCCAGAATTCGGTCAAAAATATGTCACATTGTTTATTGCATTTTTTTTCTCATTTTACATTTTTAAGTAAAGATATGTTATTAAAATTAACATTTCTAATATTTTTAAGCATTTATTACAACTTTTGTTTCTTTCTATGAAAGCGTCATAGAACTGAATTTACCTTTACTCTCATCGATATCCAAGTTAATATTTGGAATTCCAGTAAAAGCAAATCTAGGAGGCGGATCCGAAAGATTATCACAATTTCAAAAAATTGTCTTCCTTGACTGATTCCATCTGCACTACTATCAGAGTCACTACTATCCAGTTCATCTAGTAAACTTTCGCTACTATAATTAACAGATAATTCAGTTTCTGATTACGAGTCACGGTTCAAATCACAAGAAATTAGCTCCATACGCACTGAATTATCCATTATTTAAAAGTAAAAATATATTATTCAACTCTTACATCAATAAAATTATCAGGCTGTTAGTAAAATATAACCAGAAAGCTATACACGGAAAGATAACAATTCGTCTTCTGATACAAAACATGCGAAAAAACCCGCCTTTTTGAACCAACCAGAGTAGAAAATACAATAAAATGCAAACTATCATTTACTGGACCATCTATACATATAATTTGTTTCTAAAGTTGGAAAAAATACGGCCGAAACAGTGCAAACGAAATAGAAATCAGATTTCCCGTACGCCGTACGGGCAAATCGGTAAATGCCCGAAAGTTGTGCCGGGCAAAACAGGGAAGGGGTTAATAGGTTAAATACTCGTCCTTGGTTTTAGAGTGGACTCCGACAGCACTGCCACACTTCTAAAAAATGTACGAACTCATCTCTGATACTCTTGCTTCTTGATACGTGCCCTGATACGTGCTTTGATTTTAATTATGTAACGATCGCCGCACCATCTAAAGAAAACCCACATTTATAATTTCATTGTAAATAATAATTATAGTTTATTTATGTTCTATGAATAACATATTTATTTATCTGGTATTTATATAAAAGATTTATCCAGATTTTTTTCTTACCATTAAATATTAGTCTTCTTTGAATGCCTCGACAGCTCTTTTTCAGCACCACTTAGCAGAAAAAGATATATGTATATTCCTACTGAAACTAGTATTGAATAAAAAATTTTGGATGTTTGCGACCGCATGTAAACTGAGACTAAAGTGATATTTTCGTTTAAATCACGAACATATTATTTTTGAGAAAAATGTGTCGGCACAATTGAATTTCAGGATGACGGAAAGCACTGCATATTTGTCTCTTATTAGATTTTGAGCGCCTTTCTGTGTGTCGACGTTTTCTTAAATGCATATCTTTTTATTTTCTCTTTCAGTGATACGTGATGTATCTGCATAAACGTGTGTTTTCTAAACACTTCCCACACGTGTACGCAGAAATGAACGCATATATGAATATTTATTAAACGCACGGGGGATCGATTCATTTCCAAGATAAATCTAACTTGAGACGTATTTGAATAAGGTCATAATGGGGATATTAGTAGTATATAAATCATACATAATATGTAAATAAATAAATAAATAAATAAATAAAAAAATAAATAAATATATATATATATATATATATATATACATATATATATATACACACACATATATATATATGTGTGTGTGTGTGTGTGTGTGTGTGTGTGTGTGTGTGTGTACAAGACATCTCAAATATATATATATATATATATTTGATATGTCTTTTTTGTCCATCTGACTTAGATGCAGTCGTGACAAATTTTTAGAGCCATATTTTAACTAGTTTATTTATGTCTTTGATCTCTTTCACTCTACCTAGAAAAATGCCCTTACATCTGAAAAAGATTATGGAAGAACAATAGTATAAACCAACAAAGTGTTAGTTTTCCTGTCACGAGAGGATTTTCTTATATCAATGATAGTACAATTAGAGCTGACTTCAATAGAAAAACATTTGGTGAATTGGTTTGACAACAGAGCAGCTGGAGGTTGAAAGAGAGGCTGGATATAATTAAGAGGTTTGTCTTTTGAAACAGAGAATCGCCAATGAATTGTTAACAACGAAAATCTAAGACCAGGCAAATACTTCCAGGCAAATTCCCTTATTTACATCTTAAAGTTAGAAATTGACGGACAAGTCTTACACAGGCAAAATTCAATGAGGCATCTGTTGATTTCTGAAATGCCGCCCTAAAGACTGGATCCAGTGCTAATTTATCATCACAGAGAATCTTAAAAAGCGTTAATTTAGTAGCTTGTAAAAATAATTTCTATCTGAGAAAATGCATACATTGGCATAAAGATTGCAATGGTGTTTAGGTTTCCTTCGGTACCTGGTTTAGGAAAGTTAACGAAAGGGTTACATGTAGCAGTTCCTTTAGTCTACAGTTTGCAGAAGTGGGCGGTAAAAACAATCTTAATGATTCATGTCCTTGATTTAATTTTAAGAGGCTGGAAAAGTTAGGTTGAAGATCGATAGAACAATGATTGGGATTATTTTATAGAACTTTAGAGGCAATAATTTTTTATGCATACACACACACACACACACACACACACACACACACACACACACACACATATATATATATATATATATATATATATATATATATATATATATATATATATATATATATATATATATATATATATATATATATATATATATATATATATATATATATATATATATATATATATATATATATATATATACAGAGGGCCGATTCTAGGGATTTAGCCACCTGCGCGTGAGATACGTATTTAGCCTCTTCCTATCATTACGGATTTCTAGTAGATTCATTCGAAGCTTAGTCAGAATTTGCATATATAGAGATCATATCTGTAAATCCTAAGTAGGATCACACAGATCATATGGATCAGTGCATATAACCTTATTATTCCGTTTATATTGACTGCTCATATAACTAGGCGTAAAAAGTAAAAAAATTATATCACATACCTAATTTTATTTGATAAAAATAAGTATGTACATGAAATCAGAATTGACAAAACGCCTCCACGAAGCTAGAACTGTATTTGTTCGTTCTTTCTCAATTCAATATCAGTGAAATAATTTAAATATAAATTATTGCCCTTAAATTTTTCCAAAATTCTCCAAACTGTCGTTTTGTTTCCTGCAGTTTAACTTTTGCTTGCTGACAAATCTAGATCATTAAACATTACATGGTTAATGGGCTTTATGGAATATAATTTTAGCATTTATTTTTCAAAAAACTCCTTTCAAGTTACACACACGCACACACACACACACACACACACACACACACACATATATATATATATATATATATATATATATATATATATATATATATATATATATATATATATATATATATATATATATATATAAATTATTGCTCTTAAATTTCTATTCTGTCTCTGTTTATCGTAACATTATCAGCTCCTGAAACTAAAATCGAGGATGTCGATCGTGAAGATTGCATTCCTTGAATAATTCTCAAAACTAACGTCCGCATTAATAATTGATATATACGGCCTTCTTTCTCCTTTTATAATTCAGATGACAATTTTTCTAGAAGAACGTAAATCACCTATGTTTAAGACGTTGTATGTATTTTAATTGCTACAAAGTTTGTTTAGGAAGCAAAAAAAAAGGCTTTCTTAAAGGAAGTAATCAACAAGAATTTCCCCATCTCAAGACTGCATTTTCTCAAATGATCAGTTACCTGATTGTCTTCATCCTGATAACTTTAAAATGAAAGTAAATTGATCTTGACAAATATTTGCCTAGTCTTAGTGATCCTGTGAGTCATCTCTGACGACACAACTGCCATAAAATTGAGTTTCCAAGCAAGCCTTGCCGACTAACAAATATGAGAAATATTAGGTGATAGGTGAAGATAATATTTTAACGGTTATATGTAGAGTTTAACATATAAATCTAAAAAGTAAAAAAGCGTTATTTATCAGATTCTATTATTTCATCTGCAAACTATCGACTATTTAGCCACCTAGTTGCCCCTCATATATATGCTTATATATATATATATATATATATATATATATATATATATATATATATATATATACATATATATATATGTATATGCTTATATATATGTATATGTATATATATATATATATGTATATGTATATATATGTATATATATATATATATGTATATGCTTATATATATGTATATGTATATATATATATATGTATATATATATATATATATATTTATATGTGGATTATTGATTAAATTAGATTTTTAAGTTTAATATTAATAATAATATATATTTGGTAATTCGTTTAGTAGACATGGCCATATAAATAAATTACATTAATCACTCTTTTAAAAGAAATCGATAACTTATAGTTTTAGTGTACCTTTAGCAATTATTGTAAAATAAAATAAAATTCCTGTAGCATAAATATGTGGAGAGATTATATGAGTATTGGCAGTGTGGGCATGGTACCTGATATAAGAAGCAAAATAAGATTTCTTGAAAACATTTGAAAGCTGGAATTTTTTTTTCTCTTAATTCTTATATTAATTATATATAAAATATATAGATAAACAGCTTTTGAAACACATGGAAAATACAGTCTAGGAGGTGATTAAAATGCTGTCACATGTGTCAAAGGCTTTAAGATTAATGCTTCGATTTTACGACAAGCATCTATTTCTATTTTTATTCTGTAACGTTTTTATTTATAAATTTTATTGGTACAAAATAATTTTCTAAGCTGTATGTCTAAGATGTAATAATTTTATAGCTTAAAAATTAGATCTAAAATATTTTCTAAAAATTCTATCATTACTTAATCTAAAATATTTCAAACTCATATCGTTTAGCGAGCTCAATATATCTAAAAATGTTCATAGTTTTGTACAAGTATAGATATAATTAAATGAGCTCAAATAAATCGTATGTAAATAAGTTTGGTTTGGTGTGCTACGGTCTACGTTTTGTGACACGAGGTCTAATGAGACCGGGATCTACAGCTTAAAGCCGATTCCGAAAGTCTACGAACATCCATTCCATTATGGGACTCGAACCTATGAACTCCGGTACCGAAGGCCAGCACCCTAACCAATCGGCCCTCATTCCGCGTATATAAATAAGTAAATTTATAATTATATCCTTTCATACTTATACATGTATGCTTATACATGTATGTTTGTGTTTTTTCTATATATTTAATGTATTTTCCTCCTAGTAAAAAATATAGCCAACTGCCTCTAAAAATTTTTGTTAAAAGTAGCAATCATCCTTTTATTTATAAGTTTCAATATTTTAATTCCGGCGTAGAAGAAACTGTTAAAAATATTTTTTTCTTATCTGTTTTTATGAGGTCCGCTTCATTTATAGCGCTGTTAAAACAGTAAAATTTTTTTTTTCAAATGATTATAAAAAACACTTTCCTCCCTTCCTCTTCTCAGATATTTCTCCCAGTTTATCCGATATCTTAGAGTTTGACGATCCCAGGTTATGATTTTTAAAATTCATATTTATTTATCTATGAAGAGGTTTGGAGAAAAGGAATTCTAATATTTTTCCAGTGTTTTCTTATATTTTCTCAGAATGATGAATTTGCAATAACCAAGAATCAAATTTAGGCTGTAAGAAAATTTGACTGGTTTATGTTTGGCTTGCTTGTGAAAGTGAGTCTACGTATTTGATAAAATCGTGATGAAAAGAGCAAAAATATTTAATGGCATGCCATGTAATGTAATGGAGGAAATCTATCGTTCTAAATTATATGCATATTTGAAGGATGTTTTATGTTCCTCACGAGGTGTGATTAAATTGCTTTCGTACGTTGCACAAGATTAAATGCTCGAAGATTAACACATCGGTATTACAGACAATTAAATATTTAATTTTTATTTCAGTTTGCAGTTCTTCTGTAAAATTTTATTGAAATAAAATAACTTACTGACCAGTTTTGCTTTGTGCCTTAATTACTAAACAGTTTTGTCCTCTTGAAATTTTATTTAAAATTACATTCAAAATTTTCTATTTAGAAAACTGAGAGTATTTTAAAGTGTCTTATATTTTACTCAATAAATTTAAATAGATTGTTTTTTGATTAGAAATGTATATAGATGCTGTATATGTAATGCTGTTTTAACCAATTTTGATATAATTGCATTGTAAAATAAACTTTTGGAAATTCTATCTATAAAAATACAACCTTTCTCGTTATAGTTTAATTTACTGTAACCCTGCAGGTGTGCACCAAATACCCCAACTAAATTTCTGTCCACTCAGTTTTTCTTATATAATATCTTATTTAGAAAGCGGGGATGTCAGTATAGTTCCCTTGTATTTATTATGAGCTAATCAATCCCGTCCCAACTATTTAGAAATATCTTTACAATATTTTAAGTAGACACACTCGAATTATGGTATAAAATAAAATTTCTGTGCAATAACTTGGTATTTTGGTGTCCACTATCTCTTGTATAAAACTGAAATGTGTATAAAACTATGCATACATTGTGTTGTACGATTCAGCAGCTGGGAAGCCCGTCTGCATTCCCAGATCTATGTTTCCTATAATATGCATAGAAAAGAAGATTTTTTATTGACAAAGTGTTTTAAATAAATGTAATAGCAAAATTTTCACTAAGTGATTTCGTTAATAAATTTCCTACTGTATATAAGCCTAAAGATCACATAGTCATTTGTGTTCTATTATTACAAACATATATACAAGCAATAAAGAGTTATTATATGAATAAAATTTGATTATATGAATAAAAATATTCTGCTGATTTTATACATTTTTCTCAAAAAAATTAGCAGTATTTCATTTAGGTATATATACTAATATTTTAGTTTCTCTTCGAGAAAGCCGATAGATGGCTGATACTTAGAGCGCTGCTGTTCAGAATCGGAGTTTATGGGTTCGATTCTCGCTCCTGGAATGGATGTTCGTAGCCGTTTGGAATCAGCGTATCGGTCTCATTAGCTCTTGTGACCAAAACTGTAGACAGTATCGGCCCAAATCAAACTAAACCAAACCTCTACGAGAAAAATTGTTAATAATTTTTCCCTGCTTTGTTTTTATTTGACTCTCGAAGTCTACTTTATTTATAAAATTGTCACAAAAGAAGAATCGCTATTGAAATGTTGAGTTAAAAAAATCTTCCAATCCTTTCTTGGGTATTCATTCAAGTTTTATCGATTTCATATTCTTTGAAGATGCGTATTTATAATTTTTAAAAATCATGTTTATTTATGTACGGCGAGGATTGTCAATATTTTTTCACGTCTTTTTGTCCCCTTTTCTCCAAATGGTGATTTTAGAATAATCATGAATTAAATATTAGTTCCTCGAAAAATTGGACTGCATTTATTGTTTTATTTTTCTTTATTTCTCTAAAAGTATATTGTTGATACAGAAGTGATGAAATGAAGAAACAGATTTAACGGCATAACGTACAATATAAGGTAGTAAATGAATCATTAAAAAATATATCATATTTAATGAATGTTTATCTTATTACTTTTTGTAGACAATTTAATTCCTGTTACATATTTCAGAGAAGTTAACTATCAGAATGTTTTAGGATTTAGAAATTCTTTTTATGGGAAAATAATTATACGCATTTTCATTCTATCAGTAATTGACATTAAATGATTGCGTATATATATGTGTGTGCCTGTGTGTAATGATATTTTAACCGACAAACAACTAATTTAATTATGATTGTATTCTAAAATAATTTCTGGTGGTTCTCATCCTTTAGTCACAACTATCGACGAGATATCTTTGTTTCTCATTCTCATCCTTTGGTGCTTTTGACGACTAAATATGAACCATTGTGTTTTATAGTGGCATGGCACGCTTAGTCAGCCAATAAGAATAATAGGATTGAGTCAGAAAATGACGTGCAAGGGAAAGTAACGTACATAAAGGACTTATATAAGAAGAGATGGGCTAAGCAGGATTTAATTTTAATGTATAATTTCGTAATATCTTTTCAAATGCTAATAAAACCATAACAAGACATAACTAGACAGTATAACATAAAGTCATAACGAGGCAGTATAAATTGATATTTAAATTATAAAACATAAAATTTTACGCAAAAATTATTTCTTAAAAGAACTAATATTTTGATAATCATTCGCCTTTTTAAATAGAAAAATATATGATAAGAATTTCATTAGATACGATCTAAAATTTTTGACCTCAATTATTCTCGGTCTGAAAATGTAAACAATGCAAACATTTTCAGTAATACCTTCAACATTTTTTAAAGCTTTAGTTAGCCTATTTATATTATTTAGTTCGGCTTCTCTCGTTCATGCACACTTTGGACACCTTCTAACACTTCCATTTATATATACATATATATATATATATATATATATATATATATATATGCCTGAATGTATATAGGCACACACCTTATTCCCACAAAACTGCAAAAGTGCTAATTTTTCATATCTGTTTTTGTTTCAGTTCACTTCATTTATGCTGCTGTCTAAAGAGAAAAACGTCTTTCTAAATGTTAAGAAAAAGGAAAACATCGTCTATACCTTTCGCGGATATTCAATCCTGTTTTTAGTTTCCATATACTTTGACGATGCTTGCTCTTATAAAAAAATCATATCTATTTATCTACAGCGAAATTCAGAAAAGAGGCATACTAATGTGTATATTTCCTAGTTTTTGTGTCACATTTTCTTTGATTGAGGATCCTAAAAGAAGCATGAATTATATATTATGCAGAAGAAAAATGCAACTGCATTTTTCTCTTAAAATTTCATTTGTTTCTCCAATACTCTGTATTCTATAAAACCGAAGTGAATTAAAAAAGAGAATGATGTAATGAAGGACATGTATTATTCTAAATGTTATACACAATTAAA
>CM063502.1:158012248-158087248 GCA_032207245.1 Pardosa pseudoannulata
TAAATGTAAGTAAAAATAATTAATTCGTCATGTAATGTATCAGTCTGCTCTGGTTATGTCTAATTCAAAACATGGGATAGAGTTGTAATCCATTGGCAGTTTTAGCCTACGTCTTTCTTCAGGAAACTATATCCACATCGAGGGTTATTGTGACAAGAACTTCACTTTTATACACCTTTCCAAAGCCGTTTCTACGTACGTATACTAAAGATCTATAAGTATATTCATACATACGAAAATATAGTTATGTGTATAATATATATATATATATATATATATATATATATATATATATATATATATATATATATATATATATATATATATATATTATAATGTATAATTTCCACATGAAAATAAAGGATACAAAATTAATGTACTAACCATATTATTTTTTACTGCTATTCATCTAAAAATACATTGATAAATACAATTTTGCTGTCTTTTTAAATGTATATCACTTTAATTTTATTTTTTCTTACAACTGTTGATCGAATAAAGTAGAAAATGTATGTTAAACTATTGAGATATTTTAAAGTTTGATATTTATTTTGAAAACTAGTTTATTGTTAATTGTGAATAAAGGCCTAAGTCCTTACAATGTCATTAAGGATGCTAAAGGCAGATCTCATACTATGCTTCAGAAAATTTTCAATCTGCTCAATAAAAGACACACTGAAAAATTCCGAATTCAAATCTGAATTCTATTCTTTACATAATGTCTTATGTCCAGAAGAACACACGAGAAAAGCATTTGTCAAAATTTCACGATAAAGCATATACGTTGAAACTAATGGAGCTTAAAACAATGGCAGGGATGCATAAAAAAGTACCATTCTTAATCTTTTTTGACATTTATTATTGTCTCGGGAAAGTTTAGTATCCACGGAAAGGATATTTAAAGTAAAGTTATCTTTGAGAAGTTAGACACATGGAAGTCAGTGTCATCGAAGTCTCATTTATTTCACAGAGTTACATAAAAATAGTCCAACGAAAGAAAGTGATTTGTTTAAAAATAACAAAAGAAATTTCCGGGAATTTCATGTAATATCAACTTTGACGAAAAGATATTTATCAAGTTTTTTACCAACATAAAAGTAGCCTGTGTAAATAGAAGATAATATTTGCTTCGTCATGTTCAGAATAAATATTTTTTAACAACTTTTCTATGCTTCGTTTAATATCCAAGTAAAAATATTGGTTGTGTCATTCCTTCGACTTTGCCATTTACACCTTTAAACAGATGCTACTTTTAAAAGGACAAGGAATCTTTAAAATGATAGAACTTGACAAAAATATGAAATTTTTCTGTGCCGAAGATTTTTTTTGTCCCGGAAATATCGGTGAGTATGCTTTATAATGAAAATAAATATATGTTTTTTCTTATTAAAACCTTATTTTGAGTTGTACTTCGGTATTTTAAAACTTAAAAATTGTATTTTAAAATGTTCCAAGTACGTTCCTTCTATTTCAGACTCTGCAACATGTTTGAGCATTGTCGAATATTATTAGTGTATTCTTAGAAAAGTGAGTACGATTTTTTAAAACGTAATGTATTTTGTAGAATCACAGAGAGTTCAATATCACGGCATTGCAGAAGAAAAAACCCTTACTTTAACGATGTATAGTTTCAATAATTATTTTACATAAGTTGTATTGAAATAAGTAAAAACATATACACAATTTTGTTTCTGTAAAAATTCGAAAGATGAAATAGAAATAACTTATATCTTTCTCACAAAGGACATGTTTAAAAATTGTTGTTTGACAGTTACAATTTAATGCAGATGTTTTGCTTTGAATCAACAATTATTTACTTATAATTTATAGTTTTATTCTTATTTTAAGAGACTATTTTAAAATTGAATATTTTTTATTGAGATTCCTGTCCCTTAATCCCTAAAACGTATGGTAAAATGGATCTTGCAGGAGGATTACGTGTCCTAATACTTTAACAAGTTTTTAACAATATTTAAGTTGCCTTTTAAAAATAGCGATATTGAACACTGATTTGATATTTGGAGCAACTAGTTATGATCTAGTTTCTATTAGTTTCTATTAGTAAATCTGTTCACCTTAGCATTAGATGAAATTTTAACATTTTTTTCATTTATTCGATTTTAATAAAATTTATTTTTAATTTATCTGAAGCATATATTATAAATAAAATTATTCCCTACAGATATTTGCAAGGGATTATATTTTAGCTGACGAATGACACTTCTGAGCGAATTGTAACCTTATTTTATAAATTGTTCTGCATCTCAACAATTTATTATTATTATAATTTGTGTCATTCATCTTGAATGAAAAACAGATGTCCTCCGTAAGATCTCGATGAGGTGTTTCACCATGTGACTGAGCCCATACACATTTAAACAGCGTGATACATTTAAAAGAATCTACATGCTCTACCCAAGAAATAGTTTTTATCGGTGTCAGCTGGTGTGTTTCTGTCGTTTAAAAGCAAGAAACACTTGGAAGCATTAATATTCGATATCTCTGTCTAAAAGAAATCAGTAGTGAATCGAATCTCGGCTTCATATTTTCGTTTCTCAGTCTAAAGGAAGGCAGATTTTAAGGTAAAAGTGGGGAAATTCGTCGTTCATCTCTAAAACATACAGTAGGTTTAAGACTCAAACGCACGTTACGTCTGACGCTTGACGCAGCAGTAAACACATTTCTGTTTAAAATATTTGATACACCCCCATAATTTGGAATACCAAGTTTGCAAATTTTATTGCGTTGAATATAAATTAATAATCGAGAACTATAGTGAAACTACGCGTGAATAAAATATATCTTTTATTTGAAGAGAAAATGGGTGCATGGTTGTTACTAAAAATTAGTCATTAAGTAGAAGAAAATTAATAATTATACACACATAAATGTGTGAAGTATGTATGACTTAATATTTTGCAAAATTTGAAATTCATTTTACTTTTTGAAATCCAAAAGTAAATATAGTATAATCCAAAAAGTAATAATAGTATAATCCAAAAGCAAATAAAATATATATTTTTTATTTTGTATATGTACATAGACTCTTTTGTGAGCAAACTTTGAATTAATTTTATTTCAGTTAGATTCCTTTTAATTTGTGAGCAATTAGCTTTAAAATACTGCTTATTACTGACTTTTTGTCACTCGAGATCGGTTACGCCTACAGTAACAAACTGGTTGATTGTGATCTATTCGATTCTCACTATTGAATTTAACGCTTGAATTAGTTCTATCAAAACCATATATTTGTTAACAAATTATCTTACGGCCCTATCACACATCAAGACTCTATCACACGTCAATCTGTACAAATTCAAAAAGCAATCTAATCAGTTTGCAATTATTTTTTCCGATGAAGGATGTACAGATTTCTTTATGGTGAAAAATATAAAACTGATTAAAGATATAAGCCTATGTCAACATGAACCAAAATATTTCCGTTGAAATGTTTTCCTTATCACACAAGAAGAAAGCGTACTTTTCATCAGGAAAGGAAATAGTAAACTGAATACATTGTTTCAATAGGTCCAGACTGGCATGTGATTAGGCTTTATTAAACCTTTGAATATGAAAGGTAAGTTCGCACAGATATACATTCTCCAGCCAGGTCGTACTATTGCATTGTTTTTCTTTATATAAAGATTTTCTAGCCCTATGTGTAAGACATGAATGTGATTAGTATCTTACCGATGGATTTCTTTAGTGCTGATAGTTTTTCCTGTATAAATACCTTCCGATCATTTAGCTTATCTATCTCAGCCATCTTCAAAATATCGTAGTTTGTACGTGAGAGCGTGTTTATCAAGATATGTTATCACTGTATTCGATAAGATGAGTTTCAAATAACATTAACCTACTTTATTTAATGACACCTCTGCAAGTCCTGCGCCGAGATTGACGCTTTTTCAAAGGATCTTAAATTACCTTCGATAAACTCGTTTTTTTATGCTGAATATGACTAGCAATTCTATTTGTAAACAAAGAGAAATTTCCATAAAAATCAAATATCGTCATGATACTCAAAATCACTACGCCGACTTTTCTCTTTAAAGAGTTCCGAATGAATTTGTTTAACATCCTTTATCACATTTGGCAAAATTCGATATACTGCGCAGAAACATATAAAATTTTTAAATCGAAACCTATTTCAGAATAAATTATTAAGTTAAAAAAGAAAATATTTATATAGTATTTGCTTAAAATATATTATATTTTTATACATTATTATTTATCAGAAAATGAACTACTTCGCAATAAAATCTAAAATTTGGACAATATAAGAATTAGAACATACTATTTCTTTTATATTTATATTCCCAACTTTAAAAGGAAGTCTATTTAATACCTTTTATAAAACTATATACTACAAGTTTGGCCAGTCAAAAATCTTTTCATTAAAAACAGTATTTGTTTATTATAATGATTCAGAGATTCAATGTTTTTCTATTTATATATTACTAATAGAGAACAGAGTATACATTTGTGTATAGCATTATGTGCATATCAAAATACCATATGCAAACAAAACTATTTATATAAATTTATGCTTTATTTTAGAACACAGGTAATAATTCAAAAACAACACTTTTTTATCTCAATTATTAGGTATAACATATTTTGGTATATATATATAATCTCTGATAGAAAAGATTATTTGTATTATTCTATAGCGTTATGGACATAACAAAATACTTAAACACTCTTGAATGTGTACCATTATTTATAAAAAATGTGTAGTTTTTTTAAGAAATGGAATACTTTTTACTAAACCCAAATTTTAATTACAATGATTTGAGTATATCACTTTTTATTAGTATAAGCGTTTTTTATACTTCTTAAACATATGGCTACATTATTATGCGAATAAAAAATATGTTCTGGTACATACGCTTATTTATATAAGTTGTAACATAATCGGATAAATGAAATATTTTTTTTAATATAAGTACTTGTTTAGTTTGATTCGAGTTTACAATATTTTGGTATTTATATAATCACATTTCAGAAAATATAAAAATTTATATAAATATTGCTCATATAAATGTATACTTTATTTTCTGACCTCTTTATATGTAGTTTTTACGAGCATACTGTCATTCGTTCTTCCCTTTTCTCTTACAGTTTATTTTTCATTAGCAAAGAAATCACTTTTACATTAATGATGAAAGCCTAAAAGTAAATCCGATTTCCCTAAAAATACCGATAAAACAAGCGGAATGTTAATAATAGAAAAAAATATAGCACATTACCAGGATTGCTACTCTTTCATGGTGTCTTGCTTTGACATCCTATAATTTTCCAACGCACAAGTTTTTCATTCACAGTCATCAATTAAGTCCATAAAAGGAAGGCTGCCCTTTTTTCCAAAGCACTCAGGGACAAAACAAATAAGAGAGAGAGATCTACATTATTTATACTTCCCCAGATGTAAAGTATAAATCAAATTAATTATTTTTCATTTACAGCTTCGATAAGAACGTTATTTTTACGCATTAAAATTGAGTCGGGATAATCCTCTTTAATAGATTGACGTAAATTTTATTTCAAAGACCACGTAAAATTAAATTCCAAATTTTCTAATTATGTTTAATACCGTGACATTCTATGTTTGTGATAAAAATTAGAACTTAAGCACGATAAATCGAACGATGTAAAAATGAATAAAGAGTGAAACTAAGATTGTCACAAGAAACTCTTTTTAAGCGAAATATTTTAAAATAAAATGCTTAGATATTTCTTTCAGATTACCGGCAGAAATTTCTTCGTAAATGTTTAGTTTTTCAGACTGACTCGAGAAATGTATTTCGTTTTCAAGAATTTTTATTATATTTTTGAGGTGCAAATGCTTTCTTTTAACAAAAAATGTAAGGGAAAATGCTGACAAGACTCCTCTCGCTGTTAAAAGCACTTCTGAAGGAAAGAAAGAGAGAAATTGAGCTTGTTATTTCAATTCCATCCATTCCATGATATTATTTGGACGTGTCTGGAACAAAGTGTTATCATTTCGACACATCCATTCAGCTTCATCATTTCTTGTCGTTGGCGTTTCTTGTATGGCCAACAAATGATAGTAATGAAGAACCTGGAAAAGTCTCTACTCTTATTGCTATGATTGATGACAAAATGAGGAGCGCGACCTCGCAGATGGTGCACACTAGTCTTCCGCTTCTTATTTTCCAATAAAGCTGTAAGCACAAATGCAATGCCCTACATTAACACCAACTATATTGTTAAGCAAAAATTTAAGAAAATACATTACTATATTGCGATTTAAATCAAGCAGATAATAAGGAGCTTCGGAAACTTTTATTCTTTTACCTTCTCTCTAGAGGCGTTTTGCATAGATGTTTCGGTAAATTCCAAAATTTAGTGTAAGAATTTAAATTGGTAATATCTGCATACAGTTATCATTTTTAAACATTTAAAATGTATTTTGATGAATTTAGAGTCGTTGATCGAAACCAGTTATATATTTTTGGAAGTATCGAGATTAGCCATTCATACTCTTTAGAATTCCAAACTGCTTGTTAATACGATGTATAATATACATAAAAACTGTACATCAATAATGAGCATGCAAGTTTTGATGCAATAAGTATTTTTCATTTTCATAGAATTGACATTTTAATACGTAGTTAGCAAAAAGAAAAAAGCTGTATTTAAAATAAATAAGGAAGAAGAATAGAGTTTGGTTTTCGGTTCCTCGACAAAAATTTCAAATATTTATGAATTTTAACAATAAATACAAAGATGGCGTAAGTTAAACAGATATAGAAAACGAGTTTACTCGCTTTGTTGAATCAGAACCTTAGTACCTGTGGGATAGTTGAGTGCGTTCATTGTTTTCTATTTGGGATTTAATTATATTTACTTGCTGTATTCTGACATGGAGGTTTTACTTCCTTTATTGATTGGTTTCCCCACTAAAAATAGTGCAATTTAAAAAAATCTTGCAACGCTTTTGACACAGTATCTTAAGAAGTTGACAGTCTGAAAGATTTTATACAATTTTTACTTAAAGCAAACGATACTTGGCTGCGTTTCCTATAGAAGTAATCAATTTTATCGGTAATGTTAGGCATAATTGAGGAAGTTTCTTGTATCGATTGAAAACTGGCAAGTATAGATTAAAATACGAAAATTTTGTCGAAGGTACTAGCAATCGAGAAATCTATCTTAAATTTGCATTCACGATACGGTACATACTGCACGAGAGATTTTGAAATAGGAACTTACTGCTTTAGGCCTATTTCAAACGTCGGTACACATACAGGATTAGAATTCATTTGTAACAAATCACAACATTCTACTCATACTAAAAATATGAACATGATCTAGAATCTGAAAAGGCAAAATCTTTGCTCCTTGATATAGTATACACTGCAAAGCCAAAGTAAGAAATGCAAGTAAGAAAGAATGTAGACAGGAGTTTCGCTGCTTCGAACGAACAACGTTCGCAGTGTGAGAGCAGAATGTTGCTCGCCTGAAGCATGCTCTCTGCTTACCGTTTCTCTTTATTTTGACCTTACATAAGCTGGCTTAGTATTTTTTATAATATAATGTAATCCTCAGTTTGGATTTTGAAACGAACATATAAAAACAAAAATATTTGAAGTAAATGGTACTGTCTTAAAATGTACGTAGAAAAAATGTTATTGTCTAAATACTCTCCGAAATGCATTTAAATAAAAAAAAAACAGAAAGAGTACTGGTTTTGAAAGAGTCCGTCATTTGTTTCACACCAAATGCAGTTCATCGGACTCCAACACATTATTGGTACACCCTAAAGTAGGCACTTTATTATCTAACTTTTGACTTCTGTAGACTGACGTTGTTTCGTCCTCTTTAAATGACACCTCAATGTGTTGATTAAAATCTTCCTTTCATATAATATATAGTAAAGAATGCCACGTTAGTGCTTCCGATGACACTTTTTTATACCCTTTACCAAGCAGGATATTAATTCTTTTGATTATGGGCTCGATAAAAGAATTGTAACTTTTTTTAATAATGAACAATTACAGCTGTAGTTCTCAATTCCGAGAAAATTTGAATAATTAAATTTTTCGAGAAACAAAGCACTTATTTTATTACTGAATTTTTAATTCAAGATTTTTTTATAAAAATATTACTTTTCAAAGGAATAGTTCTTAAAAAAATCATTTAAATGTTATAGGGCAATATGTCTTTCCGCATATTTTATGTTCGTTGGAGAAAAAGAAACATTTAAAAATAATTTATAAGGGTATGTGATAAAATTCCATTTAAATTTTAATAATTATTAAAGTACGAATTTCACTTTTAAAACTATATCGTATGGCATAGAGAAAAAAACTACTTCACCATTAAAAATTCCGAATAAAATTGTAAGAAATACTTCAAAGAATATCTGATGAAAATTTTAAGCCTGAAACTGAAATAAAAATTTAACATATATTAATTTGAATTAATCTGATACACTCTCGAGAAACAAAAATCAGAGAATCAGTTCAAACTGATTCTTTGAAAGGTGTAGTATTAAGTTCTTCATAACAAATTTGAATTGGCTGCGGAAAAATTATAACCATTAATATTTTCCGAATTGCAGACTTCCTATGAGGGAAGGCAGTGGCCTCTCTGGAAGCAGGTGTCTGGTTCTAAGAATGCGGGGGAGTGATTTTCTCCTCTGCACGCAACGAGAAGCGATATTCTAGGCATACACATATCATCATCCAGTTGTATGGAGGCGTCTCACTCAAGGCTTGAAAGGGAAAGGCGGTTTAACAGTTTCTCAAATTATGCACTTCTTGCAAGGTCTGGTGCATTATTTGACGCCCTAATCGGAGGAAATCGAAGAAGTCGTAGCTGTGATCTGCTCAAACAAGTAAACACAAAACTCTCATATCCTTTCCCACTGATGTTTGAAAAACACTGTGTCTTTCTCATGTGACAATATATATATATATATATATATATATATATATATATATATATATATATATATATATATATCTGTAATAATATCAATATCTAAACCCTAAAGCGTATTCCAAAATTATCCCTTTTCCCCATTCATTATTCTAGATCTTAATTTCTTCTCTTTATATTAACCATATTTCCCAGCCATCCAATTTAAACGAGGATGTTTTCATTCCTTCAGCCGAACCCCGAAATTCTTTCTATGATTCCCAAAACAGAAAATGATATAGCTGGCATTTTATAATGAGGATGCAATAACTCTCCCAGGAAAATTTGTAACGATCAGCAATAATGCTCCTCTGACACGCCACACTTTGCAGATGGCTCGAGTCAAAGGTTACTTTCTATAAGCAATTAAAACACTTGCCTCAGCATTTTCCCACACACGGGTTTTAGCCGTCTCTCGCAGAAGGTTGGCAGTACAATTACTGATATAGAGTGTTCTGACTCCGTCGGGTTCAGACGTCTCTGGATTCTGTGCTATTTTTATCGGATGAAATAAAAGTTAAGTTCGGCCACGACAAATGATGTGCTTCTTTCTAACGGATGGTTAGCGAACTCTTGGCAGCCCAGCATGCCCGGGCTGAGAAAAATAATAGGGGCAATTTCAAAAGAAGTTTTCATGTAAGTTCGGGGCTAGTTGGTCCCTGGACTATTACATATATATATATATATATATATATATATATATATATATATATATATATACATATAAATTCCTAAATATATGTAATCATGTACATATATGTACACAATTCTACTTTTACTTTATTGTAGAATTAATGTCTTGCAGCTATTTATTGACATCGCAAAACATTACTATGCTATTTAAAACCATTATCTAGCATGTAACATGGTAGTACCCATTAAATGATTTTATCTTTGTCAGTTTACACTGGTGGGCTGAGGCCGGGTTAGGATATAACACACTTACATTTGTCAGTTGTTGACGATTTGACAACATAACATAATTTATTTTAATATGTAATTAGGTGTCAACACACACATATGTATGTATGTGTGCAACTACAGAATACCTAAAACAAGTAGGAGTAAAAGCATTAGTCGCTCATCATTCTGTAATTTTGTGCCTATGACAGTAAAATAATAGATAATAGTTATAGTTTAATTAACAATAATATCAAACTCTTGGAGATTTTATTGTAAATTTTTTCTCCAAATTATTAGTTTTTACCAGACGACGTAATTAAATTCTACGTAATGATAAATTTTATTTGCAAAGTGTCGATGTACCTCAGGGTTCAAATGCTTCAGGAATACTTACAAATCTATATCTACTTTGTTTTGAGTTAAATAACATACGTATTGATAATTCTGAATTATTAAGGTATATAAATTACATAGTAGGGTTTAAGAAATATTAAGACAATATAGATTTAAACTAATATCTTAAATTTTTGGAATTATTATCTAGTAGTACTGATTCTTTAAGCGTTAACTGCTTAGACTTAGATATTAAAATAAATAGTCTGCAGCGATTTACATTTGATTTGTTTGGTAAGAGGTCTGATTACTCTTTAGAAATTGTTAAATTTCAGGACTTATAAGTAGGAATAATATTATAAATCTGCTAATTAGAATAAATATATTACGATTGAAAGTTAATCAAGATAAACATGTAAAATACCTTATTCATGTGCTACGTAATACAAAATCTATCCAATTAGATTCGTCACCCACAATATTGGTTGTTTTACATATAATAATAATTGTTTAATAGGGGTTATAATGACTATAAAAATTAAATATCTTAAATTATATTCTAATGAATAATTATAGTAATAATAATATTGTCATAGATAATTTATGTATTTAATTAATTTAACATATTTTATACTTGGGTATTAGAATATGGTTTTACTGTCATAAAATAATACTTATGTGTTAGTGGCCTATTACTGTAGTTTCTCTTTTTTTCAACTCCCTGATTTTATATTTCCAATCCACTGAAAAAACGAGCAGTTTGCTTTAATTTTAGCGCATTTTTACTCAGCCTTATAGTACAGGTTGCTGTTGTTCTTGTTCTCATTCTTTTGACGATTATACAAGACCAAGATGTGTTTATTGTATAGATCACATTTTTCTTAAACAATCCTTTTGTTTAATGGTGTTCATAAGTACTTTTGATGAGACACAACTTAATTAAACCTTTATTTTCTAGTTCAACCAACTAGACTTACACTAGTTTAAATTAGTCTAAGTTTTTATACGTTTTCATTTATCATTATCAATGTCTACTATACGCGCGCGCACACACACACACACACACACACACACATATATATATATATATATATATATATATATATATATATATATATATATATATATATATATATATATATATATATATATATATATATATATATATATATATATAATAATAAGTGTGTGAGAGAGAGTGTGTAAAATACTGAAACATGTCGCTTTTACTTCCTTGTAGTTTGACGTTAATATGGTATCGTAGCCTCAAAGAATAAGAGAAACAATCTGGAGAAAAACGATATAAGTTTATTCAGCAATGGAAGTTTGACAAGTATGCTACAAAACGGCACAAGATTATGTATTAAACGAGACGACACCATTGATTAGGGAATAAGAAAGCTTATAAAAAAAACATATGTGGGATGCTATTGACATAACTACACTTGTCAGATTTTAAGTATAAGGATTGTATCAGGAGAGATGAATTGACTGGAACGTGGTTAGGTGGTTTGCACCTACCAGCAGGGTTGTTATTTTGGATAATAAAATGAAAATTTTGTCACGTAATTGGAATGGTTTATTTAAGGACTTTAAAGCTTTTAAATGATATAATCATAATTAATATATATATATATATATATATATATATATATATATATATATATAATATATATATATATATATATATATATAGTAGCAAACAGCATGGAAAAGTAAGTAATCATCTAATTGTTTCTATTTTACATGAAAATAATTAACAGAAGAGAGCAGAATTTATAACGAAGCAATTGGCAGAACGTGCAAAATAATTAAATTTCCATCTTAGATTTAACTTTAGCGGGAATTAGAAACATTAAAAGATTAAGACCTGCAGCACACTACAGTAAACTTGAATGGACAAACATAGAAATGTGTTGTAGTAAATTTTGCAATTTATAAACTTTCAGCAATGTCAACTCTTGAATAAGAATTCGCAAGGAAGCCAAGTTCTGCATAGCTAAGTTAAGAAACATAGATGACCAAAAAAATATTAAGCTTATTATTAATTTTATTCTTAATGTAACCTCTTTGTAAGAATTGTTTATGGTTGAGAAAGTATCGTCTTAGTTATTTTAGTAATAATAAGTTACCAATGGTTTAGGGATGCAGAAAACACAATATCTCAAAGACAGAGAGTATGGAAAAGGACATAAATTTATTTCACTGTAGATTTTGTAAGATTTATTTGCTAGACGAAGCTTTATTTTAAGAATAAAATTACTGCCATCTCGTATCATGAGAAATTTATAACATTGAAATTAATTTAACTGTCTTCCGGGGAAAAATATATTTATTTTAATCTATTCGTGCATGGGAGAGTTTTGATTATATTTCTTTATACATTTTAGCTTTTATCGAAATAACTCCTTTATGTGTATTTTGAATTGTCATAGTTTGAATTTATCATATCTCCACTACTAAAGTTACAACTTTTTTCCTTTGCATCTAGTTTTTCAAATTATATACCGTAGAATTAACTTTTATTGATCTATGAGATATAATTTACTTTTGATGTCCTATTACGGAGGTAAAAATCTTTAATATATTTTCCAGTACTTTTTAATATAAATTCTAGTTATGGAGTCATAAGTTAGATATTTTTTTAAACTCGTTAAAATCAACCAATTTCAAATAACGGTGTTTGAAGCTGAACGATGGCGGGTCAGTTAGGGTGCTGACCTTCGGTACCGGAGTTCGTGGGTTAGATCCCACAGTGACATGGATGTTCGTAGCCGTTCGGAATCGGCTTTAAGCTGTAGGTCCCGGTCTCATTAGCAATCGTTTTGCAAAAAGTAGGCCGTAGCACACAAACCAAGCGATGTTTGAAAATGATATAACCACTAAAGTATCTAGATATTGCTTATAAAATAATCTGATTTTAAAGAAACATTTACCATGGATCTTACGATTTAAAAAAATGAAGATTATTATTTTCGGTTATATGTTTGCATTGTAAAAATTGAACTTTCTTTTTAAATAATATGATCAGGCATTTAAAGCCTTAAAAAATATTTTAAAAATATTTCTTTCTAAAAATGTATATCAAAAATCTCGCATGCTTTTGCGGAAACTACAGAACAAACGAGAGAAATGAAACATACTTTAAAATTCTATACAATAAAAATTAAAACTGTATCTTTATAAAAAAAAGCGTATTTAAAAATATTCGGAACAAATTGTAAACATCAAACAATATTTGTTTTTAATAATCAGACGAACGATACTGAATTAGAGAATTTTGAAGTCATGTAAGCAATAAAGTTCAGCTCTGATTAGAGTTATATTGCATTATTACTAATGAATAAAATATTTGTTTAAAATTTTTTTAAAAGCTTTAAAATGACTCGATCTTAAAGATTAATGAAAAGTCAATAACTAAATTATTTATCAAATTATCAAACTTGTATTCTCCGTTTCAATCATTTTGGTTATATATGGTAGCCATTTCGATTTCTTACATACTTTAGCAAAATTCACCTGCAGATATAAATTAAAAGCTAATTATTTCTTTTGTTTTCAAAGCTTCTTATTACCTTTATTTAAAATATACTTCTTATGACTGAATAAAACATCCAAATTTTCTTAAGACTTTGTATAGTAATCTGAATATATCTTTAATTAAATTTAGAAAATGCATTTTGATTCAAGGATACATTTTAAGGTATTTTACCCACGCATAAAAATAAATTCAAAGGCTGATAATCAGAATAATATTTAAAAATGAAAGGACTGATTGCTTTTCATCTTTATGAGTCAATATATCCGTGATAAAATTAGAAGCAAAAGTATTATTATTTAAAATGTAGAAGTCAATGTACTGAATTTTATATTTTCTATCTTTATACAATTTTTAATTCTATTTTAATTCAAAGTTAAGTAACTCTGAATTATGAAGTCGTGACGCAACAGAAAAAGAAACATACCCAATGTTTCATTATATATATATATATATATATATATATATATATATATATATATATATATATATATATATATATATATATATATATATATATATATAAGCTCTTAGGCAAAGAAAAAATTTAAAAAGTACGACAAACCGAGAAGATGCAATGCAAATTGGACACTAATTGATAAGAATACAGGTTTCGACGGAAAATACAGAATTTTAAAGTTTGTTGGGTAATGAATGAGCCTGTGTCAGTGCAACGCATCTTATCTGTGCAACTGGCAGTATATTTAAGAGGAGAAATTTCGATTCCAAGTCCTAATTTTTTTGCGAATTTACTTCCGTGTATTCAGGTAGAGAATAACTATGCCTCGAGTACAGGTGCTCGAACGATATGCGCAGATGTCAGCATTAGAAAGAGGACTCATAGTTGGGCTAAAAGAAGCCGGTTGATCTAATCGGTGAATCGCTTGGGTAGATTCGCCCAAATGCCGGGTTACTATATACGATGTTGGCAGAAATGGGTGAACCATGGCCGAACACAGTGTGAAGAAGGAAGCGGACTGAGCAATCGTCAGAGAGGCACTCACAGCTGCTGATGCATCATTATCATGGATTGTACATGCAACTAGAGCTTCAGTGAACTCAAGGATGATTCACAGACGACTCACAGAAAGGAGTCTAAGGTCATGGAGCCCCTAGACCATTTGCAGTAGTATCGGGCTCATTCGAAATTTATTGACTGGAATAGAATAGTCTTCACTGACATGTCCCGCACTGAACTGAGGAGCCCCGATGATCATTGAAGAAGTGTCTGCTGACGCCCCGGACTGTGGTGGTAAACCAACCTGACTGTCTTCCGTCATACAGGGCGATAACCAAGAGTGGTGGTCTAGGGTGTCATTTCATTTCATAGTAGAACCCCTTTGGTTGTCATCCATGGCACCTTACAGTACAGCGGTACGCCTGCAAGTTCTACCCCTTCATTGTATGCCCTTCATGTCACGCTATCATGGGCTTACATTTCACCAACATAATTCCTGGCCCAACAATCCACGAATTTCTACTCCTTGTCTTCATGTTTGCCGACGCTACCTTGGCCAGAAATGTCGCCGGATCTCTCTCCTATTAAGCACGTTAGGAGCATTATGATCAGGGCCCTCCAACCACCTACGGATTTTGACGATGAGCAAGCCAGTTGGACAGAATATGGAACTATATCCCTTAGGAGGATATCCGCCACCTCTATCAATCAATGCTAAGTCGAATAACTGCTTGCATAAGGAGCAGACATTGACAAACACGTTACTGAGTTTTTCGCTTTGTGAATCTGTATCACTTGAATAAATCATCCAATTTTTCTCAAATTGTAATCATTTTCTTTTCTGTACATTTACATCACATCTACTGATTTTCGTCCCATCCAGATAACTCCTTGATGCGTCGTTTTTTATTTTTGTCTAACAGTATATATATATATATATATATATATATATATATATATATATATATATATATATATATATATATATATATATATATATATATATATATATATATATCTCGCATGAGCCCTTGTGACTTTGACTCAATTCCTAAGATAAAGGAACTATTCCAGAAACTCTTGCGGTACTGCTACAGGTGTTCTGCGACGTCCACGTCGTTAGAAGGGTTATACTCAGTGCTGGCAACTATACTGAAGGACTATAAAACATGGGGACATGAATCACTTATATATATATATATATATATATATATATATATATATATATATATATATATATATATATATATATATATATATATATATATAATAGTACCAATTCTTAACCTTTTCCGAGGGGATGGGACAGCATATGTAACGTAGATGAATTAGTTCTTTAGAGATCTTTCAGCAGTGAAGCTTTAAAAATATTTATTCCTGTATAATATACATGACTCCCTTTTTATTTGTAAACGTAAACATTCGTATCTTAATATCTATTAAATGGGTATGCTATATTTATCTTATATGTTAGAATGTATTCTAATTTGGAATACATTTTGTGATGTATTCGTAGTATTCGAAACTACAAAAATTTAATTTTAAAATTATTCTTCATTTACGGAAATTAATATAAATTGATTTTCGCTCACATCTTGTTATTCTACGAATAATTCACAGAAAATATTTATTTTAAAAATATAGAATATGTAATATATTTCTGAAAAATTTACAAACTCATATTTATATGCAAAACAATGCTTATGGCGCAATTATCTTCTTCCTCAATGCATTTTCTGAGAAAAGGGATGATATTTCTTACACCTTCTTAAATTTTACTACCATTTATTTTTGAACTCTACTCTCGATATCACTGTCGTTTGAAAACCATTTTCAAACCATAAAAGATTTTTGAGAGTTTAAGAAAAATATCTGAAAATATTAAAGGAGGGCTCTATGTGTAGTGATGATAATCTCCTTACCGAATGAGTCGTGGATATCTAATCTATCTAAAAACCCACTACCCAATTATGCATAAAACTTTCTTTCGACATGAAAGTTTCCGTTGCTTCCATATCACCAGTTATATCTCTTTTACAGATATTAACCGATAATTAACCTTGCGCATCAACGGCAAAGGGGCTTCACAAACAGTGTTATTTTAACCCTTTGCACTCGAGGGCTCCGGAGAGGAGCCATTTAAAATTTGTCTTCAAACTCGAGGGCTCCGCTAAGGAAACAATGCAAAATAATTAGTTTTTACAATTTGTTTTTGTTTTTATGTTAAGAACTGAAAATTATTTGCATTGTCTCCGTAGCATAGCCCTCATGTTTGAAGACAAATTTTAAATGGCACCGCTAAGGAGCCCTCGAGTGCAAAGGGTTAGTTTCGAAAATATGGTATAAATATTTTCCCCTGATTTGGGTGAAAATACACAAACACAAACATAGACACACACACTCACTCTCTCTCACACACGCATATATATGTCTGTGTGTGTTTGTCAGAATGCTAAAATATAATTAATAGTACAGAATACTGGATTATTTATTCAAAATGTAGATTTAAAATCAAATAAGTACAGCAGTGATCTAACTCTGATATACGAGGTCAAAAAATCTTTATTTCTGGAAACATAATCCTTTTATTTTCGAGATGCTCTAAGCGTAGCATATCAACAAAATGATGTACGAGTAAAAAGAAATTTTTCAACACCCTGGTCGTTTGAACCTAAAAACAATTCCTGACTGAATTAAGACGAAACATGAAATTTAAAATTTAATAATTTATCGAGCTATTTTTTTCTTTTTACTTATATGTATGATTTAGTGTTTTTTATTTCATTACACACACACGTTATTTCAATTATTAAATTCAAGCTTATTTTTCTCCAATCGTGATATTCAATTCATTCGAAATCGAAAGATAGCATGTGTACATACTTATCAATTCTCCCGTAGATTTCCCACTTGTAATACTGTCAAGGTGTCAATGATAGATCATTACTTTTTAAACCACGAATTCGAAAGTAAATTGTCTTTTATGTTTTTAGAATAAAAAATACTTTTGCCACAACTGTTCGATTTTTGGCCCTACTATACCTTTTGAATATATTGTTTCTTTTATTGAATCTACATGATGTGGATCAATTTCAAAATCTATTTTCTAATATTCGAAACATTACACATATGCACATAACTAAATGCCTTAGCTGTTAATAAGTTTATAAAATCACTGACATGTTATTACTCCCAAAAAATTTCTTAAACCGAACGGTGGAAAAAGTTTCGCATTGTATAATAATATACCAAATTTAATGGAGGAATAAACTATTTGAAACTTGATAAAGAAATTCTCGAAATAGTTTTCCAAAGTATTTTGAAGAATTTGGGAAATTATCGAAGTTCTGATATAGAAAAATTTTAGTTTATAAGTAATTATTTGTAAATTAGATTTGAATTTGATTTAGTTTAAAATGTAATGGAACGGAAATTTAGTGAAAGGTTTTGTTAATTATTATAAGCTTTTAAAATTTTTCTTAAATGGTTAGATTAAATGTAATTATAATTTGAATTTAATTAAACTTGATTTAATTCTTGCATTTCTCGCTTTCTTTGTTCATTTATTCCTAGAAGAACGTTCTTATAAATCGCTTCTTTTAACTTTTCCATTTCTTCGTAATTAGCTATTGTGCATCCGTGTTTCTAATGGCCGCCAATTCGATTTATAGCATGGACTTTTTATCCATGCAGAGCATTTCTGTAAAAAAAATGCAGTACTTGTGATTTTTACTAATGACTGAAATGGACTGTAATTATTTGTTTCATTTGAGTATATTTTGTTAATATATAAGAGAGAAATTTAGATAAAAATCGCAGATAAAAAATAGATATTAGTTATGTACACACATGAAAAGGAATATATATATATATATATATATATATATATATATGTGTGTGTGTGTGTGTGTGTGTGTGTGTGTGTGTGTGTGTGTGTGTGTGTGTGTACATTGGAACCCAGGTATGACGAATTTGGAGAGACGAAAGATTCTGATATATACGTACAATTAACAAAGGAGCTAAATATAACAAAATCCGTAAATCATTAATCATTAAGTAGTGATGTAATTGAAAAATTGATAAAACTCTATTAGAAATTTTTATTGAATTACATTGACTAAAACCAATTTGTTCTATTTTAATAATCGCATATCACTTAAATTAAATAAATTTAGAAGGAGTTTTAGCCTATTAAATTGAAATATAAAGTAAATTGATTAAAAATAAAGGCAAATAGGAAAATAATACAATTTTCCTTCAACTATTACTGTTTTCGTAAAGAAATAAGCTATATTCGAAATAAGAGCTAAAGAAAATGTATAATAATATACCAAATTTAATGGAGGAATAAACTATTTGAAACTTGATAAAGAAATTCTCGAAATAGTTTTCCAAAGTATTTTGAAGAATTTGGGAAATTATCGAAGTTCTGATATAGAAAAATTTTAGTTTATAAGTAATTATTTGTAAATTAGATTTGAATTTGATTTAGTTTAAAATGTAATGGAACGGAAATTTAGTGAAAGGTTTTGTTAATTATTATAAGCTTTTAAAATTTTTCTTAAATGGTTAGATTAAATGTAATTATAATTTGAATTTAATTAAACTTGATTTAATTCTTGCATTTCTCGCTTTCTTTGTTCATTTATTCCTAGAAGAACGTTCTTATAAATCGCTTCTTTTAACTTTTCCATTTCTTCGTAATTAGCTATTGTGCATCCGTGTTTCTAATGGCCGCCAATTCGATTTATAGCATGGACTTTTTATCCATGCAGAGCATTTCTGTAAAAAAAATGCAGTACTTGTGATTTTTACTAATGACTGAAATGGACTGTAATTATTTGTTTCATTTGAGTATATTTTGTTAATATATAAGAGAGAAATTTAGATAAAAATCGCAGATAAAAAATAGATATTAGTTATGTACACACATGAGGATATATATATATATATATATATATATATATATATATATATATATATATAATATATATATATATATATATATATATATATATATATATATATATATATATATATATGTGTGTGTGTGTGTGTGTGTGTGTGTGTGTATGTGTGTGTGTGTGTGTGTACATTGGAACCCAGGTATGACGAATTTGGAGAGACGAAAGATTCTGATATATACGTACAATTAACAAAGGAGCTAAATATAACAAAATCCGTAAATCATTAATCATTAAGTAGTGATGTAATTGAAAAATTGATAAAACTCTATTAGAAATTTTTATTGAATTACATTGACTAAAACCAATTTGTTCTATTTTAATAATCGCATATCACTTAAATTAAATAAATTTAGAAGGAGTTTTAGCCTATTAAATTGAAATATAAAGTAAATTGATTAAAAATAAAGGCAAATAGGAAAATAATACAATTTTCCTTCAACTATTACTGTTTTCGTAAAGAAATAAGCTATATTCGAAATAAGAGCTAAAGAAAATTTCATAAAATTTTTTGCCTAATACAACAATAAATTTCAACGTTTTCCCTACCAATTTTGTATTTAATTTCTCATTTAGAATTACAGACGAAATAATGTATTCACAACTGCGAAGGAGTTTAAAAAATAAAAACATTGGCAGACGATTGAAACAGTTTGTTATTAATATCTCATTTCAGAATTTCACTTTAAAAGGAAATAATTAGCAGGAAAACTATACTGCTACGGAGAAACCAAATTCTTTGTACGCTTCATAAGTAGTTCGGTATATGTTAGGTTTAACTTTATATCCTCCCTACATATAACAGATCTAACATTTCCGTATTCAATGAAGGAGGAACTGAATTCAGAGTTCAATGAGTGTACTTACCAGTTTATTTTCTTTACTCAAAGAGTATAAGTCATCTTAATTCACAGTTCTTCAAATATTCCTCAACCATATTCTTAATATAAACGTAACTAATTATGTTCTATATAAGACGCAAAGAATTTCATAGAAATAAAGTAGTGCAAAGGCATTTATTAAAAATTTTCCTAGTTCTCACCATTCTTGAAAGAAAAAAAATTAATAATTTTGGTCAAATTTTGCCAATTTAAAGATTCTTGATCGCTAAGGGAACATTAATCCATTAATACATAGCGTTCCTTTAAGGGACAGTGTAAAACTGAAGTAGAAGTTTTGTTTTTTTATTCCTTACTTTTCAGTGAAGGTAGATAACAATCCTATACACAAATTTTCAAAGTTTTAAGTATATAATATTATTCAATATTTTGTCATTTTAATTGTCATTTTTTTAGCCTTGCAAATGAATTTACATTTTTGGTAGGTATATCGACTGAAATCATGGAAATTAAGCCATTTTATCATCTGCCATCGTCCCCATACCTTCTCCAGTCAGTGGTAATGGCTTGCAGTGGACAGCAGTGGACCTCCTTTAAATGATCTATTTTTAACCGTATTCTAATTATATGAACATAAAAACCTTTTTATATATAATATTTAAAACACTAGTATCGCTGACAGAAATATCACAATACTTTAGGAAACGGTTTCTTAAAATATGAGTTGTTCATCATTTTTTAAATGTTTTCAGTGCCGTACTAATTAATTTGCTTACATTTTTAACTGTGGTAAGTATATCTATTCAACATAAACAATTATTGAATTTCGTTTACTTTAAATTCAATTTATATTAAACAATTATTCTTTGTGTAAAGTTTTATGAAATTTTGTTCTTTGTTTTAATGGATTAATTTAGTTCACGTTGATTAATGAAAATAATATAATTTCAGCAATATGATATCATAAAAGAATAAATTTCATTTTAACTTTATATACTTAAAGGATTGTTACAATAATGAAATATATGAAATTTTGTATTTCATTTTCTTAGTTTAGTAAATGAAGCTTGATCCTTAAATGTATAATGCTGACAAAAATGGATTGATAGTTTATGCATGTATAAAGGGATTAAAATAAATATATCCTAGTGATCGTTTGTAATAACAATTTTTAAAGAAAACATTATTTCAATGTGTTCTTTAAATATAATACGTAAATACACGAAACTATTTATAAAGTAATCCACTGCATTTGATTTGAAACATTTTCTAATCTTGTCATAGGGATATATTTTATTCAGCTTTCTATAAATTAGCCAAAGCCTACAATCTATCTGAACTTTATAATAAGAGTCATTTTTAAGTTGCAATTTTCAAATGCTTGCTGTAATCTGTCTGCATGATTTTTTTTTAATTACTGTGTTTTATTTCAAAACACTGTTTTGTAATGTAAGAAAACTAAGAAATTTTTATTCATTTTAGCCTATGGTAGGCCACTGCGAGCCACTGTGTAGGGGGTATGTATTATCTCGTTCAACGTTCGCAGATGATAGAAATAGTCTTGGCGGAATATGAGTTTAGAAGCGGATTTTCATCATCCAATATACTCAATTAAAGTGCGCAGTACGTAGGAGACGCATCCACATACTGGGCCATGATTTGTAGCACCATCTATTAGTTATGAAGATAAACGAAGGAATTTTCCAGGAAATTAATTTTTTAGGTATATTTTTAAAATAAAGAATAAATAAATAATATTTTTAAGATAAGTCAAGACGGATTAATTCAATTCGATATCAGTTTTAAAAATCTTAAACTATATAAGTTTAAAATTTCTTGCATAAATAAAATGCATATTATTATCTTTATTTTGTAAAACATTAATTCAGTTTAATCAATTTTTAATAGATTAACTAATTCCGGCTTAAAGTTTTGCTTCATTTGTAAGTAAAATATATATTTTTAATGAAATATAATTAAAATAAGGAATTCATATTACTATGTACTACGTATTCCAACTGTAGAGCAATGCAGATAATATTTGGATTTCTGATATGTTTACAAGTTAAGAAACTTGTAGATAAAAAATTGCAGCTTAATGATAGAAATGGAAAAAAAAAACAATTTTTACCCTTGAAAGTCCAATTAATAGCTTCTATATTTAAAACATTTCTGGTCAAATATTTGTTTAAATTGGAGAAAAGCTAAATTAATAGTTAAAATTTCAATTATATTTGTAAAATTTATTCTTTTTTTTAACTCTGGTTTCAGAATATGTCTAAATTTTTTAAACGAACAAGTTTTTTAGCTATGTGACAATTCTTAAAAATCAATTAGAGTTGTTTTTCTGCAACTTGATTTATTATACTAAAGAAGTGGTTATCATGATTTTGATTATCTGTTGTTTTTTCTTGTTTTTATTATCTAGTTAAATTTAGTTTTACATAAATTTTGAGTTACATTCAAAACATACGAGTATAACATTGTTTTCCAATTTTAAAAATATTGCTGTATTAATGAATATGCTTTAAAATATTATATTAATGATGCATTTGAAAGGTATTCAGAGATAGAGTTACACAGTTAAAGTTTTTAAGCACTTTATATCTGAAATAATACGAGTAAAATTTATAGTTGAATGTTAAATTTAAAGAATAAAAATGGGATAAAAGAAAATACGTATTGTAAAATGAGCTTTTGAATTTTTCCTTACTGTTTGGACAGCGACAAAAAAAATCAGATGTACATTTTAGATTCATGTATTACTTTTATAAAATGACATTCTCATAGGAATAAAAGATTTTTCTTTTTGTTTAAAGCTTTATAAGTTGTGGTTGAAATGTATGTTAAATTTGAAATTTTTATTGCTTTTATTTAAAGCACTTAAAAGTGTTACACTTTTGAAATGGGTATTAAATTTAATCAGGTAAAAATTTATAAGTGTAAGACTGTTTTGTATTGAAGATCGCTAGATATTTTTATTTATTGTGACGTTTTTGAATATTGTTAAACCTGAGAATTTTAACAAACCCAGGGAATAGTCTACTCGAAGAGAGAGGAGTTTTTTGTTTGTTTTTTAGCACGCTCGTGCTCACCAACAAGTTGCCACGATAGATACAGCTCCTTTTATTCTCCGATGATTCTACATAAATTATAGCTAATATTTAAATTATTTTTCTTTACTCTAAACTAGATAAACTGATTTTAATCATGAGTATGGAAATGTTCTACCTACATCCCTCTTTAGAATTTGGAATTATAATGAAAGAACAAAATGTTCTACACTATAACATTTATGAATATTTTAGAAATAATTATGGTATTCTTTTACATAACAGTGTCGGAAATGAAATAATTTTGGTTTATTTTTATTGAGTAAATTCTGTGTAAAGTTTTAAACAAGGATACCAAAATTCATGTTATGGTCAAAGAGCAAGATTTAAATATGAAATGTGTTGTATATTTACTGTATGAAAGACAATCTATTTTAACAACAATAATTTTTCTTAATTGCATTTAATTTTAAACTGATTGATGTTGAAATTCAGTGAAAATTTTGAATAGATCTTAATATTTCTCCTTGATATTTATATTATGTCAGTGATTCATGGTATTTAATGTGTTTCTTTAAAATTTTGGTCTTTACAAATAATTTAGGAAACATAGTAAAACTTTTTATTTCGAAATAAGGTTTGAAAACATTTGTGCGTCCGTGAAAACTCAAGCTAATTTAATTAGTTAGAAATTTAAAAATCTTGATTTCATAAAAAAAATGATTATTTTTGTTGGATCCGAAATGTAAGAGTGCTCATCTATATGAGCCAATCTTATTAGACAGAAATAAGGTTTGAATTAAAAATTGAGCTTCCGGTATTTTATATTTAGTTACGTACATCATGTATGTGTGTATGTATGTCAGGTAGTTACATACAGTTGTGGGGGTAAAATGAATAGTTTGAACTGTTTACACTGCTTTCAAAAGTATTTATTCAGGTCTTAAACCTGAAACAAAGTTCTACGGTTGTTTCAATTATATTGTTAAATTACTATTTGGAAGCGTTTGGTTTTAAGAGTAAAATAGCTTTTTTATCAGCCCTTATTTTTAGCAAAAATTGTAAGTGACTCTGTAATGCAAACAACTAACCAACCTATCGAAAGTTACGTTATATTTATTTATAACATTTTATATTGTATAAATTTTCTCGGGAAAGAATATTTCGATGCGACAAAGCTTCTTTTAACAATCCGTGAAAACTGCCTTTATTTCGCTGATCAACACACTGCGCGAAATCATTAAGACCTGAACCTGCATAAATTAATCTAGGAAAATTGAAAGAATAGCGATAAATATGAATCATCATACGATAGAAGATATTTCTATCGTCGGTCTTGAAATTTCGTCTCCCAATAAGATTTATTTTCTCATTAAATCTGTGTGTTTGGCTATTTTAACAACTATCTTGATAATAAATACTATTTGGCTTCTTTTCTGCCAAAGTGAAATAAAATTATCCTCGACGACCAGAAAGAGATAAACTTCTCTATCTCGATGCGAATTCTTGTTAGATGCTGCGAAGCGTCTAATTAAATAGAAAATTTGAAAGCGCTGCTTTAAGTTGATTCGGCAATAATTGAAAATTTTACACGAATCTAATGAGGAGAGCCCACCATTTCGAATGAACTAAGTCATGCCTGTTGTTCGGGATCGCAAACTTTAAATGCTTGTGTAATTTGGAAAAGAACTTTAAAGAAACTTTACCGCTTCGTCTGTTAGATTTGTTTGAGGCATTTTCATTTGGCACAGGGGTGCTGTGAATAAACACGAGAACCCAATTTATCTTTCGTCCCCCACTCTACATTTTAAAATAACGTTTATCTAGATAATAACCATGTGATCCCCAGAAAAGCAAACATAGAACTTTAGGGGAATATTTGTTCATTACTTTACTTCCATCCCATTGTAAACATTTTTCGAAATATTCCGTATTTAAAAGATTATTAAGAGATATCGTTTCATATTTATGCTTTAAAATAATGCTATTCGTATATTTATTATATGATCAAATATATTTTGAGTTATCACATTATCATCGGTATTCGTTATGCATTGTAAAAATCAGATGTGAGGTGATTTATTTATAAGAGAATGATACTACATCTGTTCCAGCTGCTGTTGGTTTTAATTAGTTATCCATATAGAAAATATTTAGATTATAAATCGTATATTAAACTTCTGTTAATCTATATCATTTTGAAAAAAAAATCAAATGAGGATAAGTATAGAAATGCAAAATGTTAGTAATATTTTAATCGTTAAAATTGGGCTAAAGATCTTCAAAATTACTTTTTTTTCATCTCAGTACTAAATGGGTTAGCTTAAATACCTATTTTACCCGTATATCTCCGGTTTCCATTACTAAAATAAGTCTTTACAAGTATAATTAGATTGCGAAAATAACTTTTATTTCTAAGAATTTTTTAAGATCCTACCAACGTATTTCCCATCATTTAAAAAAATGACTTTTAAAATTTTTTCTTTATAAAAGTCTTTATATTTCTTATTATATTCATAAATAAAAGGGTGTTAGAAATCTTAAGGTGTAGAAAGGCTCTTAATACCAGTTTTTTTTATTTTAATTTCCTTAAAATTTTAATATTCTAAAATAAAAACACAGTAAAGATATTTTTAGCTATCAAAATATATTTTTGTGAAAGTGGTTAAAATTTTGATGTACAATCTAATATAAAATTATGTACGTAAATTAATTATTAAAATAATACTACTTGTCATTTCATATATCTTTATTGAAATTGTTTTCGAATTCCTTTACATATAATGATTATTTTTTTTATTTAGATTGTACACTTTAGATTTCAGAATAAAATTTAGTAGTCAGAATTCGTAGAATGTGTCCATAGAAAATTACTTTTCAATTGTGTTATAACTGCGAAATCTTGTGTTAAATGAGGACATCATGGTTTTTCATCCATAATTTCTAAAGTTACTTTTATTTTGGCTGACTTTAGTAATCCACCTGAGTAACTGAAGAACGTATATTATGTAGATTTTCTTTACCTAGTAAATTGTATAAAAGAAGCGACAGGTCACTAATTTATGTCAAAAACAATCTCCCGCTCTCTCTTAAACGGATTAAAAAATTAATCTTTTTTAATGCATGATGTTTAGAATCCATGCTTACATGACGTTTATATTACTGTTCATATGTAAATATGTCCAATATGTTTATAATTTGGGGGAGTTGTATTTGTCTATACGTTTTTATAATGAGGAAGGATGTTTTAAATGTTTCTATGTATAGCTGAAAAATCTACTGGATCAATCATGTTTTAATACTTATTTTTTGGTATAACCCAGAGCGTCAAGAAATATATTACATATTGAAACACGATGTGAAATGTTACCCCTTAACTATCGCGAGCGTATATATATATGTATGTGTGTATATACGCTTTGCATAATAGATGCTTAAACCGCCTAGTAATGTGGCTGGCTATACCTCGTATACGTAAACTGTCGAAGTGAGATACTATGGGTATAAGTTGAGACACATTTCTTGGTATAACGCAGAGAATCAAGATATATGTTGAATGTTGACTTTTGAAACATTAAAAAATATAATCTCCGAAACATGAGGTGAACTGTTAATGTGTGTGTTTGTACGATTTGCCCAATCAAATCGTTAACAGCTTAGCAACGTGTATGGTTATACTTCATATATATAAACTGTCGAAATGAGCGACTGTAAATATAAGATGGCGTATATTTCTTAGTATAACCCAAAGTGTCCAGAAATATATTGCAGGCAGTATCACTTAATGACAGGTAGGAAATTACTAAGAAACCTACAGCAGGAAGTGTTATATATACGCCCAAAACAGTTTTAAAACATTCACTGCGAAAGGCGTATATATACACAGGCGGCAATTAAGTGGTTATTTTACTTCTATGAAATTTTGCTTGTATGTCGGTGGCTCCCCGTTTAAATTAAACTTTCCAAGTGGCGGAGACCCTGGCAAACCGCTTGGAAGATTTATTTATGGTAACCTTTATTATTCAAGAAAACGAGTTTAAATTTTCGAAATCATTTTTATTTTTAGTATTCAGTATAATCTAAAAATAAATATACATTTTGAAAAAAAAATATAATTTTTGAGAACCTTAATTATCTACACTGAAGACTGGAGAAAGCGGCTAGTAAATAAATAATGCAGAAATATATCTAATATGTCACGTAATAATACTACGCCTTTATAATTCGATCCTAATTTTAAACCCAACACCATTTCAATGATTCAAATAATTTAAAAGAGGATACCTCACACTCGAATCAGGTGTGCTTGATATATGAGGAAGTAGGAAATTGGCCGACAGTTTCTCTTATACACGACACCCTAACTGCAAATTTAGTTGAAGCAAAATTTAAATTTTACAACAAAATAAATTAACAAGATAAAGTTTAGAAATTGAAAATTTACAATACAATTTCTTGGTTGTTTTAGTGTCGGTGTAAAATATCTGTAAGATGGAAAGCATGATAAATTTCATTTAAACTAAAGATTGTAATCAAAATTTGGTAAAAAGATGAATAGAAAGTAATCGAAAATCTTTAAGTTGCTTAAGTTCTAATTATGGAAAACAAGTAGTTATACAATTTATGAAATTTATATATTAAAACTTAACTTTTACTATGAATATTAAGGGGGTAAGTGACCTTCGAATTGATTGATTTTGATTCAAAATGTGAAATAATTTTTGCTCTGAAAAACATCAAGGAAGGTTCTTTACCAGAAGATATTTCGAATAGCATAATAATTTTACTGCAATGAAATCTGTATTTATAATGCATTTCATATTAAATTTTTAAAAATAATATTTTCCAGTTTGATGATTTTTGAATTAAATTAATAAATTCGAAATTTTTTCAGGTGCATTACTTTTGTTCATTCCTTATGAATTTTGGAGATTGTCTATTGACATGTTTGCCGTTTAACTGGCTATGGTTTTTTCTTGAGTTACAGAAGATTTATTACGGTGAAAAAAGTTATTAAAACATTATATAATTTTAAATAATTGTCTTGAATAAGAAGTATTTAGCGTAAAGTGGAAATCAAAACTTAATTTTGCTTCTATATGAAGTGTTAAAATAAAATGAAAAAAAATGTTAGTAATTGGTTAGCTTGCTTTTTACTTTGATTAGTTTTAAATCATATTGTTAAACAACTCAATTTTTATCATATAGCATTGAGTCTTAATCAAAAATTCTTTTCTAGTAGATTTTTATGTGCTTTATATAGTTCTTGTAACAACCTCATATATACTCTTCATAGAAATATCGTTAAAATTGAAAATTAAAAATAAATAAATAAAATTAGCGTCCCTAGTCCTTTTAAGTAGTTTGCCTTTGATTTTTCTTTTGAGGAAACGTCTGGCTTTAAACTAACATAAAACATAGTATTTGTTTAAACGTAAAACGTTTTACCGAGTTTGAGAGTGTATTATGGTATACTAACCCTCAAATTTGGTAAATCATTCCACAAGTTAAAATATTTTTAAAACATTGCATTTATAGTCATTCAAAATCAATACCCAGTTTTGTGTTACATAATTGTGAAACATGGAACAAAATGATCGTAAGTGATTTATTGCGATTCACCAAAAACATTTTTAATGAATGTTACCTGAAGACTCAAATGTTATGACATTGTTTCGTATTTTAATCAAATATTCTTTTCATGCAGATTTTATTGTCTTATGTATTTTATGTAATAGAATAATTTATGCTCATATTAAGAATACGGTTAAAAACTGAATGCATAGCAAATGTAATTTAATGTCCTTGTTCCCTTAAGTAGTGAATTAAATTTTAAATTATTAAGAATAATAGCGAGGAATATTTTAGATAATAATATTTGTAACATATGGAAATCTGGAAAAAATTGTTTCTTATAAATTCCAATTGAATTTTAATTTATCTTTGTAAAATAAAATAATAAATGTTACGTAAATGAATCCATTAAAATTATCCATTAAAATCTGTGTAGTCAAAAAAATAAGTTATAATTCGTCTGATACAGTTTATTTCCTATACATAATGCTATAAAGTGAAACTTAATAAGAAGAAATAATATGTAGCGTCTAGATCAATTATATGAATCGATTATAAGTCTTGAAATAATTCAAGACAGTTACTATTTTGTAATACTTTTTGTAATTTTTATAATTTTTGTTTTATTCCTTTTTTTATAAAATGTAAATTCTTGCCAAAGCGACAAGTAAACCATTTAATAACTAAAATGTTATTTATTCCATTTACATTGATTAAATCATAAACGTCCAAAAATTAGCTCGACGAATTCTGAGAGACTCAGCAGTGGTGTTTTCCTTGACAATATGACACACTTTTTATTTATTTACTTTTTACCTTTTATTTATTCTTTTGATTGTCTTTATGATATGCCTTGAATCCTCACCTCACTACTTTCATTTGCACGGAAGCGTCGTATTCCTCATGCTAGTAATATTGTTTATTGAGTATGCGTATTCATATCCGGGCAGCGAAGTGAAAGAGAAAATTGTTTCTATACCACGATATTTACATTAGTTAAGTGCAATATCTTGTTGAATAAGTACGCAATGATATTGTAATCCATGTTCCTGATGCATTATTGAATTTATTTTATTTATTATTTGCAATGTGCTATTTATTTAAATCGAGTCACTCCAATGAAAGCAATCGAAGTGGGATCCATCAGAGCATCCGACCGTCCTCTGTGATATGGAAAAGACCACTATAAGGGAGTCACCAACGTGTGGGTGAGCGATTGACGTTCGCAAAGTACCCATTCAGCCCATTTTTATTCGCAGTTCAAATTTATAGAATAAGACATAATAAGAAATCAATCCTAAATTTGTGCTTTTAGTCAAAGGTGTTCATTAAGTATTGTTTTAAAATTAGATGTTATGAATCAGTTATATTAAAATTTGTGAATAATTTTAAGGCAAAATTTAGTCATTTTTGTATTTTTAAGAAAAAAAATAAGTGCAATTCTTAGTTTATATATGCATATAAAATATTATATAATACGTGTGTATTTATTGGATTATTGACGTACAGAGCTTCCCCCAAGTTTCGTTCTCGCTCTTCGATACTGCTATAATCACATTATATTACAATATTATATGTCATATATGTGTTATTTAATTTAAATCTGAATTAAAATACTATATGTTAAAATTTTAAATCTGAATTAAAATACTATATGTTAAAATTTTAAATAACTTATTTTTACTACAATGTCACAGCGATATAAATAATGGAATGCTTCTATTTAAATTTGACAAACATGTCACTTAATTTTTTAGTTTGTACAATTCGAATTTTCACCGAGCGTATTGAACTGATTAAGCGTGCGAACCCATGAATTTGATTTTATCCATCTTCCGAAACTCTTTCATTCTTCTTTAGCTTCCAATTATGACGTTCACCCTTTTTTAAATAGTAATAAAATGAGTTAATATATAAAGCAGTTTTCCTTCTTGGATGAATGAAATCTTTGTACCTGTAGACAGCCGACTGATTTCAGGTGTGTCGCCAGCGTTATTAGGTTCTCAAATTGGGAAAACCCTCGAGCCTTTCTAATATGTCATTCTTAATTATGTTCGAGATTAGAATATCGCTTATCATCTTCAGAGGAAGATTTAGTTGGCGATGAAACCTATGATTTTTGGAATAGGTGGAACGGCCAAATTAATGTTGAATAGGATCTCGCTGCGATGGAATGGATGCGTTAGATTTTTCATTTTAAGGATTATAAATCGATATGACAAACGTTGGCACGGAAATCCTCAACTATTAGATACACGAATTACAAATTAATACTCTACTTTCGAACTTGCCAGTTTCACAAAATATTAATGGATTCAGGATAGATCACTGATAAGAGAAAGATTTTTTTGGTTTAAAATCAAGACGAAATTGCATTTCGAATAAGAAATTTAAATTTTATCTCGTGTCTGCCTTTGAATTATATAATATTTGGTTTAGAATAAAAATATTAATAGATTTACTCAAATAATGATTTTCGTATTTATTTAAGAGTCAACAAATAGAGCAAATATAATTTAGTTTATTCTTATTTTGAGTTTAGATTCATAAATTTAAAATAACTATCGTGTTTTAAAACTCGGCATTTTATAGAAAATGGATGGACTTCAAATATGTCATGGGACGATATGGGAAGGAAAGATGTTATTAGTTTATAAAACTCTTTAAAATATTTGCGAAACTGTGTTTAAAAACTCATGTACGAACCACACTCTTCGCGTTATGTATTTAAATCATATCACGATAACGTGTTGTTGACATGGGATTATATTTATCGAGATTAGAATTTTTCACATTAATTTTAGAGTCAAATAAATACAGTCACAACAAATATTGTTTATTCTTTACTTTAAACTGTAAAAAGTTTAAATATTCTGTTTTCGATCTCACTGTATGCAACATAGTGTTGAGATATAGATATATGATAGTAAGTTATGAGAATGACGGAAATTATTATTCGTAAATCTTTAAAAAACACAAGCAAACTCTACTTAAAGCTACACATATAAATACTCTCTGGAGTAAGTATTTACATATTTATAATGAGCCGATAATAGAAAAAATTTGTATTATATTTATTCAAATAAAAGTTTCTATACTAATTTAACCTTCTAATAAATTGAGTTAATACTATTTTAGTTTCTTATAAAATTAGAAGAATTGCAAAATAATACTACAGTTTCTGATATTTTATACAAAAATTATATATATATATATATATATATATATATATATATATATATATATATATATATATTATATATATATATATATATGTATATATATATATATATATATATATATATATATATATATATATATATATATATATATATATATATATATATATATATATATATATATATATATATATATATATATATATATATATATATATATATATATATATATATATATATATATATATATATAAGAGAGAGAGAGAGAGAGAGAGAGAGAGAGAGAGAGAGAGAGAGAGAGAGAAATAAATAGATAAATAAATAAAAAATATTTTATATTTTCTTATTTTACATGTAAAATTAATAGTAATCTTCATGTTCAGACTTACATAAAAAATGCCTTGAATAATTCTTTACATAACAAAATATTCTCCACAAAGGTAAGAAAAATCAATTTAATTTATTCTTATTTACCATTTTTAATTTTTAATTTTTATACCATTATTATTAGGATAACTTAAAATATTAATATTTTTATAAGTATTTTTTGTACTGTCTGGTTTCAAAAATTTATTTAGTTTCTCTATTGTTTTGCTGGATTGAAATTTTTATTTACCAAATATTTTTATATTTAAAACATGCTCTAAATTAGAAAAACCTGAGATCCTCTCTTTGCTTATCTTATTTTGTTGTCAACATTTATTTCGGAGAAAAAGTTTAAATTTTGTGTTCAGTTGTTTTCTTTCCATGTAACTCGAGGTTATGAAAAATGTGTTTTACTTTTTAAACGTCTTATGTTAAATGCACTTACCTATTAAAGTGGCTTTCAGATTAAAGGATAAGCAAAAATATTCTAATTACTTTCTTTTGCATTTCAATGTTCACAAATTATGCTTTTCAATTCGAGTAAAAAATACAAAAAAGAGGCTGTGTATGGGTACCATAGATTTATTAATTAGAGTAGTTAGTATGTGCATGTCATACGTTTACTTTCTGAAATAATAATAATAATAATAATATATATATATATATATATATATATATATATATATATATATATATATATATATATATATATATATATATATATATATATATATATATATATACATATACATATACATATATATATATACATATATACATATATATATACATATATATATATGTGTGTGTGTGTGTGTGTGTGTGTGTGTGTGTGTCTGTGTGTCTGTGTGTGTAATTTACGGGGGACTAACTGGCCCTCAAAATTACACCTGAAACTCATTTTAAATTGCCCCTATATTTTCCTCAGCCCGGGCATGCTGGGCTGCCAAGAGTCAAGCTAAACGTCTGAAAGGAACACATCAGTCGTCGTGGCCGAACGTAATCTTTAGTTCATCTTCTCAAAATCGCATAAAATCCAGAGGTATCTGAACCAGACGGTGTCAGAACGCTCTCTCTAATGCTAACCTTTTGCAAAAGACGACCAAAACCCGTGTGTGGTTTGGTGTCGTGGAAAAAAGCTGAGGCAACAGTTAATTGCTTATAGAGAATAACCTTTGATTAGAGACATCTGCCAATGTGTGGCGTTCCAGATGACTATTATTACTGATCGTTACAGATTTTTCGTGGGAGAATCATTACTTTCTAATTAAGATGCCAGCTATATCATTTTTTTTGCTTTGAAAATCAAAGAAAGAATTTCTTGATTATGCTAAAGGAATGAAGACATCCTCGTTGAAACTGGATGGCTGGGAAATATGATTAATATAAAGAGGAGAAATTAAGATTTAGAATAATGAATAGGGAAAGGGGATAATTTTGGATAGACTTTAGGGCTTAGATGTTGATATTATATATATATATATATATATATATATATATATATATATATATATATATATATATATATATATATATATATATATATATATGCCATGTTCATTTTAGGTTTCAATTTTTTTTCATTGTCAATCTAACCGAGTGAAAGTATACGTTTTGAAAAGATGAATTGTAATTGTGTACTTTTTAAATTCTACCATCAAATTAGGCAATATGGATATCAACAACGATAATTAAACTTTGGATTGCAGAAAATAAATTTGAAACTCTTCAATTACCAGATCAAATCTGTTATTTAATAAGAAAGTTTTGAAATATTTGAGTGCCAAATAACTCTACTATTACCTAACTTGCACTCTTTATTGTTTCAAACGATAAATGCTAAAAATTATACCCCTAGTTCACCTAAAGTTAGTATAGAAAGTCAATAGAAACAAAGGATAACTATTCCATCTCTAGTTCATTAAAAGTTAGTGCCGAACTGACCCTGAGGTTAAATAATATAATAAAAGCAAAAGGAGATCCGAAATCTTATTAGTTATTCTACTGTCGCCTTTGGAATCAATAATATTATGATAACTTTTGGCAACCTAGTGTAGGACTGATAGCTTGCCTTTCGCAAATTTGATGATTATTTGGTAACATTAAGGTGTAGGGGAAGTAAGAGTGTAGAAGGGAAAGCTGGTACGATGCTTCAGTTTGTAGTTCACATATATTTGAGTGGCTGCACATTTTTAACTGTCTTTATGTACAAGACAATAAGAAGATATGTAACAATAAATAGCACTTGTTACGAGATATTTCAATATGGCTTACAATTTGTCTTCAAAGCATTGCAAGATTACATTTAACTCCCTGAAAAAGTACGTATACCATGAAAAAAATTCTTTCACATAATAAGTTTCATTTTCAATTTTGTTTACCTTGTTTTATTCTCTAAAAATACTGGTACGAATATTTATTTGTAAAAGAAAAGATACTTTATTTTTATAAATATTTTTGCATTATAGTCTTTATTTTATTATAATTTTCTTTTGTCATATGCGATAAACCAAATATATTAATACATTGAGTCATTTAAATCATCAGTTTTTTCATCAATTTATTTTACTTTTTAATTCTATGTATTTATTTTCTACGTTGTTTTTTATTTCTAATAAAAGTGTTAATATATTAATGCACTTTAATAATAATTTTGTCGGATAATTAGCACCACACAATTAAAATATGTTAAAAAAATTTTAATCAATTTTAAAAATGAAAATCCAACTTTGTATTTTAAAATTAAAAAAAAAATAAGTATAATCTAATACAATTTATTAGAATAACGTATAGGGATATAAATGCAAATGGTTCTTAGTTTTTAATTATTAAAGATAGATATATTATTAAAAACCCAATTTCTATCAATCCTCTTTAGTAATTTAAATTATTTAAATGAAGTAGAATATTTTACATTACGTGCTGTGAAATTATGAATTTTAATCTAATGCATGAAACTGAAGGTTTTATTGTATTATGATCTACTTAACATTTTCATCTTTATTAAGAGAAACATAACGTTTTTGGAAATTTTAACTTAATGTTTATGGAAATTGTACGCATATTCATTAAAGTTGAACACAATAACAGTATTCACCAATATTTTTTAATAATTTTACATTACAAAACCAGAAATTAAATTTCGAAAAACCCGAATATTTTATGAAAGATCATAATCACAAAAAACACAAAAGATATTTAAATAGAAAAATAAAGCATTCAGAATTCAAGAATAGTAAAGAAAATAATACTAACATTTGTTCAAAATATGTTTTAAGAATTTATAGACCAAAATTTAACAAAAAAAAAAAAAACTAAAAACAATTTTTAAATGGTTTTTTGAAAATAAGTATCTGAATATGATGTTTTATTTTAATGTGATTTATTTAAATATACCTCAATTTATATTTTTACAAATTTTTCCACTCTTATTGAATAAATTACATAAACTGTTACGAAATTCCATCTTTCTTTTAAATGCTGAACTTAAAACTTGACGTAATAGAACTGAACATTCCTTATATTTTTTCCACTGAAAGGCTAAATAAAAATAAGAATGAAAATGTAAGAAGAGTATCATACTTTTTATAATGACTATAATTATCAACAGAAAACATTATGTAATTATCATAACTAATAATTTTAAACTATTGTTCAAAGAAATATAGGTTAATATTTTGAATATTTGTTTTTAAATCTTACAGTTCGTGATATAACTTATAATTTAAAATTATTCGTTATTGATAGTACTAAATTATTAGTGTAACTTATTGAGTGATATAATTTCATAATTTTAGAAGAGTTGAGAAAAGTTTTAAATATCTTTCAAATTTTTGAATAATTATGCTAAGTATTCAAAAGAGTATTGTCCATCGAAACAGATACACTTGCAGCATGAATATCTAGAAGGATATGAGACCTCTTAAATTGCTCTGTTTGGACGTTGAAAAAAATTGTCTCCCTCAAGATACGTGGTGACCTATTAAGTAAGGCCTTCTTGCTCTGACAATTCCTTCGAGAATTCTCACTAGTATAAAACTTTATCGCCCACCTCTCGCGTATGTACTTTTTCGACAGAAAGGTCTTTCCACATAAGCATCCACCTTTGAGAAAGCAGCGCTATCGGCCGGCGTTGTTTAAATGCGTCATTCATAAAACGACGCCCGCTGACGAAAACGAAAAATAACACCAGATAAGGCGATGGAAATGACGCTGCCAAGTACCTCGACAAAATAAATGAAAAGAACACTTTTTTCCCTGCCCAAACTCTGAATGTGGTTAGACTGAGGATATCTGTTGAGATAAGGTCCCAGTTCCAATCCAGACAATGGAAGAAATAAAGTAATGAAACCTTCACTTTAAGAAATGAATAGCGACCAGTTTTTCGTATTATTTATCCTTTTGGACACCAAATTTTTTTTAGAAATGAAATTTTTTTTCAAGTAATTTTGTCTTTAGGTCCAAGTAATCAAAAATTTTGGGCTTATTTATGAAAAATAAATTTTGGGTTCCTAGAACACTTATTGATATCACAGCACATAATGGTGTAACTAGGATAAGCACAAAACTATTATACTTTCCAATTATTATTTTTCATCATGCTTACATTATTCTAAATACTACAAAATAAAATATTAATTAAAGTTGAATGTAAATGTGTAACAACATAAGGACATTTGATAGTTTTAATAAATGTTAGCATTTAAGATACTTTCAAGTATCAATACTTTTCAAATTTTTAAAGTATTTATTTTCTTTGTTGGGGTAAAAGGAAATTTTAAATTTCCTTCATTCTCCATACACAGTTGTATCGTGATTCGTCAGATTTATTGGAAAATGACCTATTTTGAATTGCAGTCTCTCAGTAGCAAGTGTTAATTGAATCAGATTAATGGATGGAAAATTACTAAGAAAAAACAATACATTATATATATAAATAAATAAACACGCGCAATATCTATGAATACAGTGTTTATATGAATATATATATATATATATATATATATATATATATATATATATATATATATATATATATATATATATATGTGTGTGTGTGTGTATGTGTGTGTGTGTGTGTGCGTGTGTGTGTAGATATATGTGTGTGTGTAATTTTAGTACAGCAAAGTAGAACTGAGCTGAAAAAATGTATTTCGTTTCAAAGTGTTTGGGATTGATTTTACTTAACTCTGAAACTTAGTTACGTTGACACTGCTCTCATTTTTAATATTTTATTTCAAAAATGTTTTTATTCATCTAATATCTGTATATAAATTACTAGGAAAAGTGATTGTAGTATTTAACAAGTAGCTATATAATGGTCAATTTAGCACTGCACATGATAAGTAATTAGCTGGTGAGTGCCCAAAATAATTTCTTTTGACTTTATGTTTCATTTTACTAACAGCTGAACGCAAATAAAAAAAGATGAATGTAAGAAAGACATTTTCAAATTACCTGTCATCATAAATATAAATTGTTAGTTTCATGTTATCGTAGAATGTATTGAATGGTATGCAACGGCATAATTCAGATATTAAATTTGAAGATACCATCGATTTCAAAGAGTCAGGACCATCCTATGCATAAGTTCAGTTGCTAGTTTTTTTTTTCTTTTTTTTTAATGAGGTAGGGATATAATACATATGTAACCACTACTGAATTTTCTATGACGCTGATTCTAAACCTTCCGGATAAAAAAGAAAATTGAATGCTTAACAAGTCACAGTATATATATATATATATATATATATATATATATATATATATATATATATATATATATAATAAAAGTAGCTTAAATTCAAACGTAAGGTAATCTGTATCTCAATAATTGGATAAATACATACACACTCATACACACAAATATGTGTATATAAAGATATGTACATATATTTATTTATTTACTTATATATTATGTATTATAATATTATTTATTATTTATTATATATTATATATTATTTATTTATATATTATATATATAGTTTGATTAATTCTAATACCGTTGGTAGCCTGAATGACGAAAATAATTTAGTTCTGTTCCCAAAACGCATTCATATGTACAATATGTATTTGAAATGTAAAATGTGATCCTCAAAGGACATTTATCAATAGCAGATAATATTCTGATCATGGGTTTCTTCTCAAAATGATGATAATTTAAAGTAAAATTTAGTCAATACATTTCCTATTCTCCACGTTTTGTGAAAATAAGATGATTAAGATTGCTTTTCTGTTTAAGGTTTTAGAGTTAGGTATTTATTAAAATTCATAACAAACCTAATTTCTCATCTCTAGATTTGAGGCTGTTTAACGGTTTAAACGCTATCGACACACATCGCTCCATGTGTTGCATTTCACTTAACATGATGGAAAACGACGAAAATGTATAGCATTTGATGTCGATTAAATATCTACAAAACAACCATTTGCATTCAATAGTTTCTATTTTTACTTGCGTTCTTCTTTGCATTCATTATGTAAGTCGTTAATTTTCTCAAAAAAATTGAAAACGCCTTAGGTCTCGAATCTTTTTTATTCTACCGAAGAACAATAATTTAGTATGGTGTTAAAAATATTAATTTACTTCGATGTATAAAAATATAGGTGCTTTAATATTCTGTTATGCAATATCCAATAAATTCTCAAATTTATGTCCTTAGGAAAAAGATAAATTATATAGTCCCTTTAGTTTAGCGCAGGGATTGATAAATTCTAAGCTTTACTGATGCGTGGTCTTTAAAAAAACGTATCATAAGGAAGTGACCAAAGCCGTCGTGAAGCATAAAAGGCCAACACGCTAAACCGATGGAACGGAGAGCAATAAAGGACTGTAATTTCAGAAAGATAAATGAAAATAAAATTTCATAGCGAAGCCCAGATAGCTCCACAGAGAGTAGGTCCATTCAGATACGGGAATGTATCGCTCGAAAGATGTTCCATTTCATTTTAGTATAGATTTCACTTATTTAATAAAACTTTAGGCTGTGCAAGTTTTATCCAAACAGTTTCAATACCTCCAAAGTTTAAATTATTTTAGCTTCCGAAGTACTTTTTACAAATTCATTTCAGAAGTGTTGGGAAAGTATTATTCCAGAATAAGAGGGATGAAGTTCCATGGAAAAACAATTTTGAAAATGTCAGCAATAACCAAAAGTTATTTCAAAACTCAAGTTTTATTAATCACTGTAATTATTCATTGTCACCGAATTATTTATTTCCGCATTTTGAATGTAATATCGATTTTAGGAAAAGTTATTTGCTTAACATTTACAGATATTTAACTTGTATTTAATTATTGTGGATTTATACAAAGAAAATTTTATAAAAATTTACTAAATAACTCAAATTTTGACCTTAACTTTATAACCCGAAAGCTCTTGAAAATAATTTGTGTGTGTGTATGGAAGAGAGGGAGAGAGAGAGCTAGTTCGCGTAAACAGCGACAAAGTCCGTGAGCATAAATAGCCAATAATTTCCTCAAATTTCGGTGGCCATCCATAATTACTTGAAAATTAAAATAAATTAGCCAGACCTCGGTTACGCACAACGGCTAGAAACAAGAAAAATGAGGCAATCCCCAACTGAGTCCTTATAACACTTCATTATATTGACTTTTGAAACTGAGCTCAATTCTGCTGCAATCGTTTGCTAATGAAGTAGGTTGGCAGAAACCTGAAAGAGATTTGGCTAACACAAGCAAGACAGACTTTCATTTCAAAAAAATATTTTTAATTGCCGGGCTTACTGGGAAATGAACAACCTAAGTAACTTTCAGAGGTATTTTCAGTCGTGGTTCTATTTCATTAAAAAAGAAGCAAGTTCCAATTCGCCTGGAACAGAAGGTGTCAAGTGGACAGAAAATTATTACAGCATTCTAGAACTAGCTTTGGGAGACTGGTAAAAAAGATTCAAGTCGGCTAACACTCTTTTAAATAGGATACTGTAAGGCTGGGAAAATAGATATGATAGAATGAGAAGGGGAAAATGAGAATTTTAGATAGATATTTTAGGTGTTATAATTTTGATATATTACACATATAAACTACACACACAAACACACACACACACACACACACATATATATATATATATATATATATATATATATATATATATATATATATATATATATATATATATATATATATATATATATATATATATATATATATATATACATACATACATACATGGCAAAAAATTATTTATTTTACTTATCTCTTCTATTCTTATAGATTCCATATCCATGGTCAATTTTTAAAAATGTCAGATATTTTTGCCAGTTTAATAATCCAGTTTTTATTTGGAACTTTTTTTTCAGTAAGATTTTTTTTATGCATTGACGACGGTGCAATAAGATATGTGTTAGAAAACTCTTTGGAGCATCTTCTAATAAACTAGTCCGTACTTTAAGAGATTCCAAAAAATTGTTTACTATCTTTCGCATATTCTTCGAGATGAATGTTACCCCAAAAAATATCTTTTAAAACCCGCAAATATATTTTTATTGCTCTCGTAAGTTTTATTTAATATCATTATACAAAGATAAGACTAATATTTTTCTCTTTTGTTGCGTGGAATAATGTTTAAAAAATTACCAAAAGAAATTATGTAGTGCTTTTTGCAGAATTTGTCTTTTTAAATGCACGAACCGTTTTAAATGCTTTACCTTGATTACGAAGCTTTTTCTACTCATGAATACTTGATTAAACCAAATATTAAACCAGAGAGTTTAAAAAAATGACCGCTCCTAAAGAAAATATTTATTATCTGCAACGAAAAAGAAATTTACCAGAATCACTAAATGCCTTACAGACTTTATTTGTTTTTTAATAGAATGAAAAAAAATGCTAAAGCTGCCAGAAGCTTTATCATATCTTTTAATTTAGAATTTTTACCCCATGTACAGAATAGTTATATTTAATCGTCAGATATATTTCCTTTACAAAGCTCCACTTCCTTAACATTCAAACTAATCTCCACTTACTACATTGTATGTTGTCAGATTATAGGCTTCAGTAACCCGGAAGTGTTTTAGTTCTCCCCGACAACAATAAATCAAACCAATGCCACATTATTACCACAACTTCTGATATAAAATTGAGAGGGTCTCTCATTTTCGGTTGAATTAGTTGCTACATCAGCTCTTCTGCTTATTAGCAACAGCTGAGGCATATTACGTTTAATTTAGGTGCACATAATGAATGCACTTTTCTGCTTCTATTTTATTTCAAAAAATGATGTCAAAAAGTATTTATCTTGGCATTTTTAGTATATCAAAATTATTATGGATCCTTATATTGATTATTTTTTACAACTTTATTTAAATATAATCCGCTACCAGAATTATGTTAGGCGTGTGATGGCAGTTGTCGTTATATGATTTGTGCTGGCATCAATCGATGAATTCACCGTTTAATCTAAATATTTAAATGCTTGTTGGTTTAAATTCAGTAATTCAATTTATCGATGAACATAGAATAAATTGCTGATTAAATAATTTGTAATTTTTTAAGATTGATATAAAAAAGAGATCTAGCAATAATGTTTATTATTTTTCATTTTCTCATTTGTTAAATTATAGCTTCTTGTGAAAAATAAATAAAAATTTAAATAATAAAATTGTAATGAAGTAAATGTGGTTAACCATATTATATATAACATTTTTAAATTTCTCAATACTGATGTTCTTACATATATTTTATTTACGAATTAACAATTTATTTTAACCCCTATACACAGACCTACGACTGCGTCCCCATTTTTGTTTTTATTCTTGCCGTTGCTCTCTTTTCCTGTTATTCATTAGTGTTCTGACTATATGTAAATGATATGAGTAAATTGTGAAATATATTATTCATAGAATAGTTAGGTATATCATGCAATAACTAGACAAGTCAGTTAAAGTATACACAATTATTAAGTTCTGCGATTTAACTAAGTTTCCATAAAATAACGATTACTTGATCGTTAAAGTATGAAATACGGAACTCGAAAGTTCTTTGAACCGGTTCTAGCTGCTTTTTAATAAATTTTGAAACACCTGCCTATAGCTGTTTTGCAATAACGCGTGTGTGTGTTAACTTCATTTGCTTTTAGACGAAGAATTTAGATGTGTATTTAAATTAGCGTTTTATATTTTGGATTATTAACAAATATTTACCTGTTTTCAAGCAATGACTTCTGCAGGAATAGGAGACCAACCTCTAAATAAAAAAGATTTAATTCAAGAGAGATTTCGATCTTTATTAAATAAGCGTGGGACAAAGGAAAACAGTGGTGGACTTACTCGTGAAAAATTATTAACTGTGACAACAGAAGTAAAAATTACTAAACAGCACATAAAACAGTACCGCGTAACTACTGGTTCTTCCAGCATTATTATATCCTCAAAGTTAAAGGAGAAGTTAAGTTAAATGTGTCAGTAACAAATGCAAAACCTGTTGTGGTATTTTATTGTTCAAGTGACATACGCTTTGGTATTTTATATGAAACACATGTTTCTATCGGACATGGTGGTAGAGACCGCATGATTACAGGACTGAATGGTCGATATAAAAAACATTTACTCAGAATGACATTTTGAGTAATTTTCAGTCTTTACCTGATGGAAACTATAAATTTATTTTAGTTTACCAGGATCATTTGACGAAGTTTGTGATTTTATGACTTATCCACAAAAAAAGAACAGAAGGCGTAGCAATGCCTTTGTTCGATATATTTTTATTATTCGGTGCCCCATGTGTATTGCAATCCGAAAATGGACTACAATGAATTTCTGCAATAAAATTATAGACGACTCGAAGATAACTTCGTTGGAACTGAAGATCTTATATTTTAAATCCAGACATATTCAGAGTCAAAGTAGGGTCGGGAGGGCCAGTCAAAAAGTCGAAAATATGTTAACAACTTGGATGCAAGACAGAACCAATCTGCTTCATGGAGTCAAGGCCTTAAATGCATTCAGTTCATGAAAAACAAGACACTTCAATCTGGTATAAAGAGAACGCCTTACCAGGCTATGTTTGGCTGTGTTCCTAGAGTTGACTATCAGCAATTCCTATTCTAAGAAAAGGTTTTGATGAAGTAGAGGATAAATAACAGTTTTAAAATGCCTTAACAGCTGTAACTGCATGTTTAGTACATGAAGAGGAGGCTGTTTTTTGCCAAAGATATATTTTTGAATGTAACTGTAGAAGTGCCGTTCGAATGTTGTGAAGATAAACCCCGACTAACACTTTTAAATTGTGTATTGTAAGATCAAAAAATTTCGAAAACAGCTTATTTTGCTGTAACCGTCCCATGTTTCATGAACAGAAGTCTGTTACACTGAAGATAAAATTGAGCAGAAACTCTGTAGCTTGTGCCTCAATAAAATAGATTTAGAGAGAGAAAAGCAAGGAGCTAAAGAATGTTTGGAAATTCAAACTACGGAAATGAAATTATTGTCTGGTAAATCTTATTCTGAGGAATCTGTAAGCACTCCAGTTGTATTCCAGTTCCTGAAGTTGATAGAGGGAAAGGAGACGCTAGATCCGTTTTAGCTGAAGTTATGAAAAATACTGGGGAAAGATGTTTCCTATTACGAACAAGAGAAGACCGAATAAACCAATTGTACTTTAGATTTTAGTCCAGTATATGTGAGTGAGAACTAATTTCCATTGAGGAAATTCCGAATATTGTCACAACACTTCGATCTGTTGCAACAGCTCAAAGTTGTGACAGTGGACAAGGGTTTAAAACGTGCTTCTGTAAAAATATCTAATAGTAAAAATGCGCTTATTAAAAGATATGTAAAGCAATTCAAAGTGTCATTCTAATCCCGGATCTAATAAATAATGAAAATTAAAATGAATGTATTTCATAATTTAAATTGATATTCTATTACATTTTTGTTTGAAACAGTTTACACAAAGTTTCTATGAAGTAACAGTTTTTCTTCACAGTATTTATTTTTGATAGTATTTAAATATAACTATTTTTGCAACTTATTCCTTTTTTTCCTTTCTGTGGAATATGAGCAATAATATATTATGCATGCTTTTCTGTATTATTTATCAATCAATCACCCACAATTGGAATGAAATGTATTTTTCGAGAGATTTTAGCTATTTATGATCAATTAATACATAAAATAACTTTTAAATAGTTTATTTTTCCCTTTAACGGTCTAACATTAGTTATTTCATAAAATAACTAGGTAAAGTATGAAATTTTTCATCTATAATATACTTTAACTGACTTGTATAGATATTTCATGAAATACCGAGTTCTTCTATTAAATAACTGAATTATGCACTTTAACGGTATACACCGGCAATAATACGGGAAACGGCAATAATACAACTAGGCAATACCGGCTGCTTCAGTTAGTTGAATTTTATAAACAATATATAATGCATATTCTTGTCTTCCAATGTAATGTAGACTGATTCTTAATAATAAATAAAAATTTTAATCTATTTCTTTTTGATTGGTATAGAACTAATGAGTACTCAGTTAATTTGGACCGCGTATATGGAAGATGAAAAAAACCTCATTTTAATGCATGTGGTCCGAGTGTAGGATAAAGAAGAGCAATAATACGGGATGTTTCTTTTTTATGCGTTTGCTTAAGAACTGCTGAGGGTCATTAATCAGGATTTTCTCTCGGGACATAAAAACAGGTTAAGATAAGATCTGATAAAACTTTGTACTGTTTTCACTATTTATTGCTACGAATGTATTAATCCTATGTTTCAATATTTTGCGGACATTGTCTTTCTCTTCCGTTTACTCAATAGTTTAGTTTAAAACAAATTTGTGATATTCTTATATTTTCTCTAGTGATATTTTGTAAAAAAAAAAAAAAAAACTCATTGTTGTTGGGAATTTTAGATTATATAATATTTCGAACAGCAAAATGTAGTAATACATGTAATTTTCATAATATAACTACACGTTATTTCTAGTATATAAAAGGTAAAATTGATTTTATTAGTTGAATAATTGATTTATGTAATCATTTTACCCAAAATTTCACTTATTTTCAAAGCTCGTTTCTCAATTTCCCTTAAATACACGAAATGCATTACTTAGATAATTATTATTTTTAATAACTGATAACAAAATAAATATACAACGGATATTTTAAAGAACAAACAGCATTAATAAAATTTATCATAATATAATCCACTAGTTTATTTAAAACAGAACTCACTGAGATGCGAGCACTACTGTTTAGAGAACTGAGCTTAAAAAAGCAAAATTTAATAAGCTTTAACAAAGGAAAATTATAAAGAATTATAAATTATACTAATATATTGATCTTTTTTCTTGAAGGAATTTCGATACTTTAAATAATGTGTGAGAGAATTAAAGTAAACAAACGGTAAAAGAAATATTCTTTTGGTATGTATTTCTCTAATTATCTTTAAATCTTGAATTTTCTATTTAATTTATATTGTAAATAATGCATTCAAGTTTCAGCAAAAGCACTTTTGAAACCTTTTTATAGGCATTTTGAAAAAAAAATTGGTTAAAATGTTAAATTGTATTGATGAAAGTGTAAAAGGAGTTCAGACCATACATAAATTTTGTTATATAGTTTTCAAAAATATAAAATTTTAACAATACTTTATTTTCGGTTTCGATATGCTTTTATAATATATTTTGACAGTGGTAAATTTCAAAGTTTTGAAAACTATAAAAAAATGGCCTTGTGATAATAGCTATTGGAAAAGATCTTAATTAAAAAGGACAAAAGAAGTAGCCTTAATATTTTTCTTTATTTTGAGGTTTTGGACTACAGATATCGATATTTTTTTTGGACTCGTTGGATATTGTTAATTCAAAACGCACATTATCATCAAATAGCTATTTTCTATTACCTACAAATTTTGACAGATGATAAATTTGACAGATTATTTTTTTAAATATATATATAACATATCAAAAATATCTAAAAATAATTAAATGTTTGCAAGTTTTGTTATTGGTAAAGTTTTTCAATTATGCCACAAAAACGAAATATATGTGTATTGGCTCATATGTTATCACTTAATTAGTACTCTCAATGCTTAAGAATTAACATTTATTGCATCTAATCATCATTGCAGTCAAAATAGTAAGAAAATATTATCTATTCGAATACAGTAATGAGATATTACGGAATACGATAAATGCTCCCCCCCCACACACACACACGCACGAACTCCTTTACCTGTAATTTTCTTAAACCTATAAATTTAATTTAAAACATAATGGTGTTTCTCAAATACTTTTACTTCAAAGAACCAAATATCCAAAATATTGTTTTAAGTAGTGTATTTTTAAAATTCTTAAGAAATATCTTTAATAATTCTACGCATGGATGACAAATTTTATTTGCAACAATAAATTATTTTTCTTTGTGGCCACCTTACAACAAACTAAAAAATAGGATCCGTTACTCTAATTAAAAAACGGGATAAGCAGTTCACGGCTTTAGAGAAAATTGAAGTAGGAAATAATCCGTTCATTTTTTTTCAAAAAATATCTCTTTGAGCGGATTGGTCTGAAACTCAACAAGGAGAGATCTAAATTCTTCATAATAGATACTTTGAGGAAGTACTTCAATACCCGACTTTCGTTTCCGATTCACTAAGTTTATCAGAAGTAGCAGACCGTGTATGACAGCGGATGAGAAATGTAGGTGAAACATCACCAGTTAGTTTAAAGAATAAAAAGGACATACAAAACAATTCCGGATAAGATCCTTTCAACTTACAACCGCTTTCAGAGTTCCGAAAATTTTGAGTTAGACTACAATATTTTTTTTACTTTTTGTAATAAATAGTTCCATTATCATAAGCAATTATTAAAGATAAGGTATAATAAAACTGTAGCGCCCTATAAACTGAATAAACTCTTGATAATTTCACCACAAGTATGATAATAAGAGCTTCAGTTTTTAAAAACAATTTTATTCCAATTTTACATATCTCTTTTTTCAGTTTTTGTAATAAATAGTTTCAGTGTATTTAATATTTATTGAATCTAATGAGTGATCAAATCGCAGGTGCTTATAAATTTTATAAACTGTTGCTGATTTCAGCACAAGTATTAATATAATAGCTTCAATTCTAGACATTCAAACTTATTCAAGATTTGCCACCTCTTTATTTATATTTTCTTAATCTATTATCATAAATTTATTTTTAATATTATGATTTAATAAATTGTATACCAACTGGTAAATTTGCAACACGTATGTTTCAGTTCCTTAAAAGAAAATTTATTCCATAGTTTACAGTTCTTTATTTCCTTTATTTTAAATAAATAGCTCCAGTATTATAAATGTTAAATCTGATAAAGGATTTAACTGTAGTGCCTTAGAAATTGTATAAATCCTTTCATATTTCAAACAAAGTGTATAAAGTTTCAGTTATGATGAAAGAATATAGCTTTTTTTTTTAATTTAACAATCACTAGTTAAACATTAACCAAATATTTTTGGTCCTATAGACTTTTGGGATGGTGCAAATAAATGATAGTGCCCTTCGACTAGAGATGTAAAAGATATTAAAAGACATCATCCTTTACACACGGAGCTAGTTAATTTTATTTACAAAGCCTTCGCATAAAACGCAAAATGATCGATAAAAATGTTTATTTGAGATATTATCCTAGAATTAGTAAATCAGTTTTTACAAATTTAAAGCCTTCAAGAGCTACAATCTGTTAACATTTTCTGTCAGCTATAACAATACCGTATATACGATAGTTCCTTATGAGTTAAGGTTTTAAAACTAAGATAAGTAGAGATACATTCGAGAGAAAGAGACTTAATAATAATATCTATCCGATTCCATTCACGATTTCTGAAGATTAAACTGTCTTCTTTTTCATCTCAAAGTTAATTGAACGTGTAATTATAGTTCAGCCGATTCTAAAAGTCGCCTGGTTCCCTTCCCTGTCGGATCGATAGAGTCCATGTTCACCTATGGAAGAAATAATTCTACCATTAAACTGCAGGCGTTTCCAACATTTTTTTCAAACGAATTTGACTATTTGCTAAAGTGCAAAATTCTCTACACAATTGCAAAACTAATTTTTAAAGAAAAACAGAAAAATTCTTTTAAAATCTTAAACATCATTTGAATTTTTGTTCTGCAAACGAAGGCAACATAAAACGCTGACTACTGAACCAACATTTAGGTTTCCTTTCAGAAAATAAAAAATCTTAATAATTATATAAATGAAATCAATGACTCATCGACAAATATGAATATCAATTTTGGAGATAAAGGCCTTGTAAAATATCTCATTGTTGCCAAAACTTAACGTCTATTGTCAACAACTTCTCATCGTGGAAGTTTATCTCAGTGCGTTGTTTAATAATTCATGTTTATACCAAAGCCGAATAAAAGTCTTTAACAGTGCTATTTTGTGCAAGATGCTAGGAATTTCTAAGGGTGCTGTAGAAAATCATAAAAAATAAGCATATTATTTTGGTTTCTGATTGGTTCTAGGAATACGATTTACAATATTTTTTCTGCCCTTGTAATTCATCTTTGGAATGATTTTCTGACCATATTACATTTAAAATTCTAATCAGTAGAATATGAATCATAGCTGCAAGAAAAGGAAATGTCAGATGAGAAATAAACTAGCACGAAGACGGCAATCTGACACTTATATCGTCTTGGACTACATGTTTAAGTCTATAGAACTAACTGGTTAATAAACATAAGTGAATTTGGAATGCAATACTAACGTACTGTCAAATTTTCATTAAATTTCAATAACGAAGAATTTTTCTTAACAGCAATTAGTTTTAAAATGAAAACAGAATAAGGTCAGATCCTAGTTTATATCTGGATGATAAAGCTTCTTTACCTTCCCGGGGCAGCCAAAATAAAAAACTCTTTAGCACAGTTTTTATAATTAAATTAACTTTAAGTTGAAGCCATTGAGAGAGAAATAATGTATTTATCAGTATATATGAATAATTTTCATAAAAACGGCCTAAGCCATCAGCTGTTTAATAATTCGATAAGAGAAAAAACTTAATATCGAGTGGCATCCAGTACCTTCAGTAATTGCTGTAATTTAAGCGTCACTTAGCCGTACTTCAGACACTTCCCCTCACCCCACCTCCAAATGAGCAATAAATTATCACTAGAATTTATCTAGCTAATGGCCATAATATTAAAAGATATTTTTGTTAGTTTTCAAAATTTTACTTATCTTTTTGCTATTTCACCCAGTAAGCTGATTTTAATGAGTATTTTTCTCACGTGGAATATTCGAAAGTAACCATCGATAAAACCCACTACCGTCAAGAACAAAACGGGGATTGCGAAATGAAAAAAATGTTTCTATTTCGCGCGAAGACTATTTTCCGTTTAGAAATAAGGGGAGTCTGAACCAAAAATGACAATCACAAATCGAGATGGAAGGGAAATAAAATGGTTCCAAATGAAAAAAAAAATATATAAAAGATTTTTCCCTTAGAAATTCAGATTTTCGCACTTGTGTTTCAATTACTTGGTACTTGGATTTATTTGAATTAGAATGGATAAAATACATCTGTGAATTTCACAGCATAAAAATGGCATTAAGCATACTTTCGACAAACAAAATATCTAGAGTTAGTCCACGCGACATCCACAATGTCACCAAAAGTGTCTAGCGGAGTCTTTAAAATTGGGGTATTGCCATACGGGGATTTAAATATATATATATATATATATATATATATATATATATATATATATATATATATATATATATATATATATATATATATATATATATATATATATATATATATATATATATATATATATATATATATATATATATAATTAAAAAGGTGAAATGTGTCCTCAGTAGAGAAAACTGAAACACGAGGAACAAATGGAGAGGTTTAGTTTGGAGCGCTACGGTCTACTTTTTTGCAACACGAGGGCTAACACAACTGGAGAGGAGAGACGTGATTCAGTCTGCAAGTCTGGAAGATCAGCAAAAATAGAGCACTTACACTAAACATTAGCGTAGGGATTCCAAAATAAAAGAGCTATTTAATGAGATCAAGCTATGGGGGAATAAGTAAATCGTAGTCCTTTTATCCCAATTTCATGATTTGAATCGCGCTGCCGCCATGGATGTTAGAAACCTATTAGAATCGATCGACTTTAAGCAGTTTTTCCTAGTCTCATTAACCCTCCTTTAGCTAAACAGTAGACCGTAGTGCTCGAAACTAAACCAAACTAAACTTAAAGCAACACTAACTGTGCAACTATGTACCATCGATTAGCAAAGGTTCTATTTACTTTGAGAAAAAATTTTCTTAAAGGGAGAACTCAAATACTGTCTCTTTTAAGAAACGATTAAACGTTTATCCTAAATTTTCCTACTTTCTTGTACAAAGTAAAGGAAATATTAAAATAACGAAAGTTTTCAGTGTTTATATATAAACGGATATATCTCTTTTGACCATGCCAGAAACCATTTTGGTCGTTTAGGCTTTACGTCTGTCTATACGTAACCAAAGAAAATTTTAACCTTCAAATATTAAGTATCCATTCTGACCATCCCTGAAAGAATTTTGACTCATTGCAACGTGATGTCTGTGCGTTACTTATGTATGTATTGTGCATAATTTAGAAACGATTACACGTAGAACTTTGACAGCTTGTATTTAAATCTGTTCTAGCATCTATTTGTGGAACGTGTCTTTCTGATTGCAATTTACACGCTATATAACGAAAAGCTTTTATGAATGTTAACGTTGCTAAGCTAATGTTTACTAGTGAAATTTCGTATTAAAAACTGTGGTAACCTTGAGTTGGGCAACTCCATTTTAGATTCCAATCTAAGCTTTATATTGCGAAATATATATCAATGCAACAAATTATAAAACGCTAACGATGGACAAAAATGCATGTATTTGTCCACTACTCATTCTGAATATCAGATAATAGCCAAATGAATAAGACGCTGCTCTTAATTATCGAATTTCATGTGCTCGAATTCAGCTGATGGTGGGGATATTCGTAGCCATTCGAAACTGAATTTAAACAGCAGGTCCCGGTCTCATTAGCCATCCTGCAACAAAACCTTGTGTTCTAAGCCAAACCAAACCAAACCGTTTCTTTATAATACCCATATGTCATTTTTGAATACCTGAAATAATATTGTAAAAAGATTTTCTGTTATTAAAATAAAATTAATGTATTTACTAATGTAACTGTTTATTTTAAAGTGTTTCCACCTGTCGTCAGTAGAGATAACCAAAACAAATAGTGGAACAACTGGAGAGGAGAGAGGGGATTCAGTTTAAATTTTTGGAAGATCAGACACAGTATCCCAATTACACTAAACATTAGTAAACGGATTCTGAAATACAAGCCCAGCACATAAAGCTATTATCAATAAAACGTAGACACCTAAAATTCTAAATATTATTTGTTAGAAAATAATAAGAAAGAAAAAGGAATATTGTCAAAGAAATGAAAGAGAGTACCGCACATTCAAGTGAAATTAGTTTATTTAAAGTGCAGCAAAAATGTATTTTAATAGATGTACATAGAGGTTTAACATTGTAATTCTTCTAAATTTGGGAATATAAATATTCTTTGTACTGAGAGTTCTAGTAACAATAAGCAGTTTATCTCAGCCTTTTACTTTTGACGCAACAAGAAAAAATTACCAATAATCAAAATTACGAAATCTTACCTAGTGAAATGCTTTTCTTGTCTACAAAAATTCGAACTAGGAAAAAGTCACGTTTTTTAATACAACGGTTTAATGTATTAAAATTTTATTTTGCCACACATTTTCGTTTTACATATTATATTTTTGACATTATCAATGATTTCAAAATGTTTTACATCTCTTATTTTTTTATTCAAAAGTCTGAATTTTTTCATATATTGTCATAAATATGTGTGCCATAAAAATTGTATATACTTTTATAAAACACACAAGATTTTGACAAATCACAAAGGATATGATATAGTGAAACAGTGAAAAAAAATGGCGAAACATTTCGGACGTTAAAATAATTGTTTTTAAAAATGTTGTATTTACCTTAAATGATAATCAAAATGTAATTTTGTTTCTATGTGAATATTTAAAGTACAATAAAAAATAAAAGGAATTGGGATAGTACACAGGGAAGTAGAAACATTTTTTAATAAATTTGTTCGACTATTTTACTTTTATGAAAACAGTTTTTCTATTAGTCTTATTAAGCAGATTAATGTCTCATTTATTTTATATAACATTATTTATTCATTGATAAAAAAATATAGTAAAAAGTAAAATTATTTAAAATTTTGGTCTCTTGTCTCCTCCAAATCTGCTACTGTGCTGAAGAAATTTGTTTGTTTTCGGTAGTTTGGGTATAGCTACCTCTTTAAAGTACCGATAAGTGCGACGTAATTTTCTGTTTGCGAAAGCAATTCATTGATTACATTGTTATTTACTGTTTAAAATTAGTTTTTATCAGAAAAGTGATTTCTTTAAAGAAATCCAATTTCTTTATAATGAAGGAGCACTTCAAAAGAATCTATGTTTTTTAATCACTTTAATATCTCTATGTTTAAATAAATGACGATTCCACGCCTAATGATACATTTTCAATTGTGGTTATTTATTGTTTAAATATCCAAACAAGCAATTTAATAATGATTGTTCTTTTTTTCATAGGAATTAAAAAGAAGTTCTTAATTATGTTAAATTAGTTTTATATTCCGAAAAAATGTTTTTTTTCTTGTATACCACTTTGATCTCCTCTTTACTATTTATCGGTGAACTTTAATGTTTCATCATGAAGACAAATTCTCTCGATTTTATCTCAGTGGATGGATTATGAAATTACTTTCGTTACGAAGTTTGACATCTGTTTTATGCTCGGAGATTGGTGCCTTCTCCAGCTCCTGTAATGAAATAAATGCATTGAAATGCGTTTTATTGAATTTTCTGTTGCTGTGTGTCGGTAATGTTTGCATGATCTTATTTATAAAATGCAAAACTACATTGGAGCACGCAAATATATTTATCTTTGCTGTTATTCTGTCGTTCCATTTCCGCAAATAATTGAGTAGAAAACGCTTCTTTTCATCAGAAAGAAATTTATGAACCTTATCAATAGTGGGGTTTCAGTTTTCTGGTTGAAAAAGACTGCTCTCGTAAAACCTGTACATAATACCCTTTAAGGGAGAGGACTTGTACGTTTTAAATGCTATAAAAATATCGTTATTTTGAGTCTCTCCTTCTCTAAAGCAAGCAGTTTTAAAACTTATTCTTTTTACTGTCAAACATACAAGCAATTTTTTTAAATGCATGGTCTCGAAACATTCGAATGCGGTTACATTAAGGAACATGCATACTTTTTAAAATTTAATAATAAAGAAATGTGTATCCTCAAATTGTAATTTTATAGGAACGCCCTGTATCTCAGCTTTCAAATTTGAGTATGTGTCATAATTTCTGCTGAAGATGACAAGGACATTAAATATTAATTCCACAATTATTCAAACTATAACTGTACTTTTAATGTAATCATAGATAGCTTTGATACATAAAATAAATAAAAGTACTCAAATCAAAAAACGCTAAGTTTTGGTTAAAATACAGAATTTTTTTAATGGAGTAGCTGAATAACATGCATTCATTCAGAATGGACCTGCCGAACAATGGCCGAATGGTTAGTGCACTGACCTTCGGATCCGAAGTTCGTGGGTTTGAGTCCCACTGTGGCATGGATGTTCGTAGCCGTTCGAAATTGGTTTTAAGCTGTAGGTTCCGGTCTCATTAGCCCTCGTGTTACAAAAATGTAGACCGTAGTGCTCCAAACCAAATAGCCAAAATGGGCCTAGTGTATTGCATACTATTATCTGATGATTTTATTTTTTATTGTATGCATGTAAAAACGAGAAAAAATGTTTTAATTTGTCCATTATACAAATCCTGAATTTTAGACTTATTAAAATAAGTTTATTTAAGATTTACTAATGTTTAGGCAGTAGATTACTAATGTTTGCATTAAAATGTTCGGGAATTACTCCTTGATACTCTTTTGGGAACTTTTGGATTTCGATTTTGGACAAATAACATCTCGGGATGTGCATTATTTATATGGTTTTAATATTATTTTAACATTTTTGAAAACAATGAACTTCATGCTTTAGATTATTCTTCCTTTATTCATTTCTTTTAAATCCGCATTTCTTCAAATTAAGATATTCCGCTTATTTAAATTATTCCAATATTTTATATTCTCCCTCTGTTTAACTAAAAACTTTTTATTAGTTTTAAATTTCTTTTTATAATTTTTATTAAACAATAAAAGTTCAATCGCTAGTATTTTATCAGTAAATTTTGTATATAAAGTACAAATTCTTTACAGATAAAAACCATTTCTTAATGGAATTAAAGTCTATATTAAATTTTTAATAACTTAAAACCAATTCTCAAAAGGCAAGTTCTGTTAGCCTAGTTCTTTGTAATCATTCCCAAATGTTGGCAATATGCAGAAATTATTATTTTTATTGATTTTTATAGCAGTTATTTAATAACAGAATCAACTCGTAAAAATATTGCAGAATACGAAATCAATTTTCAGTATTTTGGTAGCCAGAAAAATAAGTTTTGAAATATCCCTAAACCTGCTCCCTAAATGTACACTCTATCATTGCAAGAAAATAAATAAAGGAAAGAATATTTTCAATTTCACGAGTTAACTGAAAGCATCGTTATAAAACACAGTATTTATAAACTACAGAAGGATATAATATACCATTTTAACTTTAAAATATATTTATTTTTTGAGCCTAAAAGTCATATAACTTTAAAAAATGGTTTAATATTATATAAGTATAAATGCACTTGCCTTACTGTGTATTCCTTTTTTAAACTTACAGTCTCTTGTCAAGTTAGAAAGAGGTGTGATACCTTTAATCAACAACAACAACAAATAAAAAATGCTTAAATATTTCTCAACTTAAAAATTTTTTATTATACTTTTATTTAAATGAAATTCAATACATAGTTCAGCCTGGTTCGCTATATAGTTCTAAATCTATAACGATGTTAAATACAGGATTTTTTAATATTTCTTCCAGGAATCACCACACACGTATTAGCCATTGTGATGCAAAGAAATGACTGTAGAACTGCCAGCCGCAAATCCTCTGTGTATATTAAATATGCTTTTGAGATCTATGATGTATCACTTTGCTTAGCTGTAGATAATGAAACATGGACCTACAGCTTAAAGCCAATTCTGAGCAACTATGGCCTCTCCCGCTGCCAGGAACTAGATTCGGTTTTGCAAACTCTGGTACCGAAATACAGCGTTTTACTATTCGCCCACCATTTGGCAATCCATTCTGTATCAGCGGATCCAAAGAGTAATCCTACGTTATACTAGATTCCATTCATAATTTATTCGCAGGAGTAATGCGGCTCTTTTGAATTGGAATAAAGTCAGGTTTGTTCTGCAATCTATTTCTTCCAAAATATATCGTCTAATTAATGAAATAGTAAGAGGCCATGTTTGTGCAACCTGTATTATAGCAAGAAGCAATGGTCAAATTTTTGGATTTCATTAGCTCTGGGAAGGAATAAGTCACTTCGTCTCGTTGCGAGGTCCACTTCTGTAAAAGCATAATGTTTCGTGATCATTCTACTTGCTGTCTTTGATAGATTAACATGACATTTTCGTAACTCTAAAATAAAGTTTAAGTTCTTTTACGAACTCGCCGTTCTCTTTAACTGTCGTTCTGTGCTACTACTTCAAAAGTCTAATTGCTTTGGCTTCTCTTTGCCCAATATCCCGGGCAAATAAAAACAATAGGTTACAATTTCATGTAATATATATATATATATATATATATATATATATATATATATATATATATATATATATATATATATATATATATATATATATATATATATATATATATATGTATATATATATATATATATATATATATATGTATATATATATATATATATATATATATATATATATATATATATATATATATATATATATATATATATATATATGTGTGTGTGTGTGTGTGTGTGTGTGTGTGTTTGTAGGATTAATAAAACTACACCAAATTTCCAGCAAAAATAGTAATATTTGAAAAAGTTATAAGGATTCTAAAATAATGTTGATATTCTAATTGAATAGATTATTGAAACTGTCTTTAATTACTTGAACATTTTTTAAATCTTTTAAATTTAATTCTAAAAAACAAAATATTTTAATTTTGACTGTAGTATAAAAATAATAAACATTTTGAATGGGTTGTATGTTCCCTTAAATTAAAGAAATTTTCCTGTATACAAATGAAAATCTGCCGATAACAATCGACTTATTATGTTTCAACTGATAATAATCTAAAAAGCCTTTATAATATTAAAACCTCTTAAGTGTATTAGATAGTTTGCCGTTTATTATTTTAAATACTACATTCAAATATTCGTACGAAATTTTATTCATTATTTCATTATAATTTCATTAAAAATCTCAATCTAAACAGATTTTATTCAATGAGAGATATTTTAATATGTTAATGCGTGAACAATAATGAACGAAGCTTTCACTGAAAAATCTCAATTTAAAGGAATTCGGGTAAATCTGAGTTACTTTGATATGGTAATGGGTAAACTAATTAAAGAACTGGAGTGCAAAAAATTCTCCCGCACAACTGCTCTTAGTATAATGGTTTATTAATGATTCGTGGGAAGACCCTATCACGTGTCACTGTAGGGGAGTGGCTTCCGTCACGCATTATATCAGGGGAGTAAAAAGTTGTTTGGAATTAAAGAATTCGTGATTGAAACAACTGGAAACAGGGAAGTTTACGAAAGTTTTTCATCTTTTGTTTCGGGTCAGACTATCGTTAACTAACTAATGAGCTTGAAATTGAAAGGAGAGAAGAATGCTTCGTTAAGGTGACAATGAACTTGCAACAAAAGAAAATGCAGCTCAAAATTTGATATGTCCGGCTCATTGAATTATGAAACAGAACTAAGAAAGGCATGCAAAAAGAACTTGATTTAGTTTTAAATCCCCTAAGAGGCTAAATATATAGAGGATGTCAATGAAGATAAATATATTGTTGAAAGGTTATTTTAAACACATTTCTAATTTTTAAATTAAGAACCTCATATGGGGTTCAGATGATCGAGTCGGTTAAAATGGTATAAGACAAAATATTAAAAAAGTCATATTTTATTATTAGCTTAAACATTACTGCTGTAATACTTAACACATTATATTTCTACGATGATCACATACTTAGATGACATATTTTATGTTATCTTATAGTCTAGTAAGAATAAAATTTTTTGAGAATTGGAAAATTCAAATTGTTATATCTTACCATATATCCAAAATTAATAGGTCAAACGAACTAACATATCCGACAATGCTTTCTGCAGTCGGGTCCATGTTTCCAATGGACTTCATAGCTTGGAATCCCGCTGCAGGTATGTTTGTGACCGATCGAAATAGACTTTAGGCAGTGGGTTCCAATCTAATGAATTCTCTTATTGCAAACAATGGACCGGAGATCTCCAAGCCAAACCCAAGATAAATCGTAGAAAATTTTCTCTATTGGATGCCATTATTCCTGATCATGGCACCAAATAAAATAAGGACATCAAATAAAGTTACTTGCTGAGAAGAATGGTTCTATAGGAGACAGTAGGCCAGTAGTACGCTGATAACTCATTTTGAATTTCTTGTAAAAATAGAATAACAAAAGAAAAGATGTAATAGAGTCAAATTAATTGCAATATACTATATTCTTAACTGTTATGTAATTTGCATTAGTTTATAATCGCCTTGGGTAGACTTTTATACGATTAAAATAAATTTTAAATGTACAGTATATTGACATCATTATGAAAATATCAAACTTAACAATTCAAACATCACATTATATTTAAATTACTTAATATGGTAGCTTAGAATAAAACTTTTGACTGAAATCAAACTAAAATATGGAAATGACTCCGAAATCCGAAGTCAAGCGTTCATAATTCATCCGGAATTGACCAAAGAAAAATATTAATTATCCATATTTTGATTAATAAATAAGAAAGAAAGAAAAGATAAAAGTATTAAATGTTAGGAATCGTGATTTTCAGTTATTGTAATCCAGTCAATTTCAACGGCAACTTAAAATCTCTGAATTTTTCGGCAGTCTTTAGGCTTGGCACAAAAGTTACCAACCGCGAAATCATTGTTTGGCTCCAAAAGAAAACTCTAGAGTGGTTCCACGCCAATTCTCTTTTTTGTTCGTCAAAATCTCTGTATGAAACGATGTTCGCTTATTTTCCTGCTTGCCTGGGGCATGTACCGGTGCGTGGCTGCCATTTCAGGAATACGACGTTATACCTCCCTACTTTGCAATTACTTGGCTTAAAACCTAGGTGGGAAGAACGTTATAGAAATTTGATAAATTATTCTGCTTCTGTGAAAATATATTTACATTAAACTTACCTTTGCTCAGAAAAAATGATTAAATTTTTATATTGGTAATTTAATATTTTCAACACACTGGATTTGCATTTATGGCTATAAACAACTATTCCTATTCTAGGCAAAGGAACATATATCATGAATAGGTGCTGCGTTGCTATCTGATTAATGGTTACGAACTTCTGTTGGAAAAGTTAAAGATTCTTATGGTTATGTTACTTAGTTCATGGAATCAATTGAGTCAAAAGATATTCCACCACTGGATTTGAGTGGTTTTGATTTTATAGCTTTCATTTTGAGGAATCTGGTTCCATGATAAGGGAGGGAAAAGAACTTCAACATCTTCTGCAATTTTAAAACTCGAATATTATGCGTCTTTTGGAAAATTGTTTGGGAAGTTGCCACACAGGCAGACAGATTTATGCATCCTCCCTATTCCACTTAATGTGTAACTAGAAGAAGTAGTGAATTTTCGATTCTCGTCGTTTTGTAAGAGAGAGAGTTCAATATCACTAATATTACATTTATTACCACAATACAAATAATCTGTTTTCAAAATTTTACTGAGTAATAGTTAAATATCTTGAATCAATGCTAGTAAAATAAATTCAAAAGAATTTAGAATTTGTCTGAAGCAGGATGTTTGTCAGAGAATATATGAAAATGTAAAAATTATACACTATATATACATATACATACAAACACATATATGTAATGCTATTTTAAGCAAACTAATTAGTTTAATTATAATCTAAAATAATTTTCTTGCGATTCTATGTCTAAAATGACAAATTTTGAAGAAATGTCTTTGTTTCTCTTTTATTTTGGAAACCACAAAAAACACGAATTTAATTTCTGCTAAGATCAAATAATCTTATATTACTTTATGTAACTTAGCTTAGTTTGCTTTTCCACGTGATATACGCTTATCACCTCTGATTGGCTGTTTCCTGAGCAGCCTCTTGACACTATATAGACAAATGCAAAAGGTTTTGGTTGCAGAATGACAACGAGGGATTGCCTCAATAACCTTAACACTTTTATTTTCAAATTTTACTATTTTCTTTTATAGTCTAACGACTGCTTTTTACCCAGCATGGATATTTCTCTTACATTTGTAGTTGTCTAGAGTTTATATAGAGTTGTTAGAAGTATAAATAGATTCGAGAAAAAATTGCTTTCTGTATTTAGGTTGTATACCATTAATGTCTATTTTATAATATTAATTTGGAATAACTAAACTCAATAATGAATGATGGAATAGAACTCAACATTTTACAACACTTTCAAATCTGAAGTATTTTGTATATTTAGGAAAGTTGTTTGTAAGTGTCTGAAGATATATTAAATGACTGATATTTAGATATATCTTGAAAGTTCCATGTAATATAGCTATTTGTGAAAAGCTAGATATTCTTATTTCATTTGTTCGAGTAATGTTTTTGCATTTTCCAATAATCACTTCATTCACTCTTTCAAATAAAGTATTTTTGTCCATTACTGATTTGTAGTTAACACTATTTTATCAGTATCAGTGTCAGGGTTTTAACAGATTATAGAGCTAGTTTTCAGAAGCAGTTTATTTGTCAGAATTTTAGAAGTTTCTGTATATATGCACACACCAAGATTTTGTATTGGGAGAGGTTCCTCAAAGTAGAGGATTACAGAATGACAAAAATTAACAATGAATACTGAACAATGAGACAGAAAATCTACCTGAAGTTGAATTGCCAATTTATTTTTCTTACTAATATTTTTTCATATTTTTCTGCTTCATTCTAAATGCGTACAAAGGAGGGCATTAAAACTATAATAAAATAGTACTTAATAATTTAATTTCTGAAAACATAATTACATAATGATTATTAAATTAAAATTCTTTCTTCTATTCTCTTTTAACAGCTCATGTAAGGAAAATTTCCCCACATCTCTATGAGCCTTTAAAACGAAACCTTAAGTCCAAACAGAATGGTTGTCTTAATGATTGTAATAACTAATGATTAAATAACTAAACTCCCTGTTTCATGGAAACATCAAATAATAAAAATAAAACAATTAAATATTCGGTAAAAATTATAATTCGTGCACACATATCTTTTATGAACTAAGGATGAATTGGGGCTCAAGCATTTCAGTTTTCCTCCTAAGTCGCACCCGTGTACAAATATATATATATATGTATATGTGTATATATATATATATATATATATATATATATATATATATATATATATATATATATATATATATATATATATATATATATATATATATATATATATATATATATATATTGGTGAAGTTCATTTATGCAAAATTTCTTCATGCGAAAAATTCACTTAAAAAACCATTTTGCTTTTCCTTGTGGAACGCCCACTAAGATCATGTACTAATTCATTTATACGAAATATTCTTTTATACGAAGAAATATCCGATCTCCGAAAGTAAGAATATTCCGCTTTACAAAGGAAACAGAAGTTTTCAGCGACTCTTTTTATCGTATTCCGCGAAACTTTGTACCCCAAAATCTTTTTTAAGGATAACCGTTCTTGCTCTGATATAGTAGGGTCGTTTCCCTTGCTTTCTGTACATCCACACCATGACAAAAAGGTAATTTTATTATTTCGTTCATCTATACGTTTTATCCTTTTGATTTTTCATTAAAGTGAGTATTTTAACGCATATTTACAAATTAAACAGGTGATGAGTAAGAGTAAAAAATTGCTCTTTCTTTGCCAAAAAAATGAAACTTCTTAAAAAGTTTGATGAATAATTTCAGTCATACAGAATTTTGAATGGCAAATTACTGAAATTCTATTGTCACCCTTTGTCACCATTGTGGGGTGGAGATACGAAATCGAATGGAAATTTATGAGGCCGGGTTGAAATATCTTCAAGAGAGCTCGGACAGAAGATGACCAATTCGCGGATTTCGAAACGTAAATGAAACTAAATTTATCAGTTTTTAAGAGAGAAAATGATAAATTTTATGAATATGACCTGATTTATGACTCGAATTGCATACTTAAATGCATATTATCTACTCTCTTTTATTTTAATTTGTTTCAGATATTTAGATTTCAGCATTCTTTAATTTATTTTATATATCCTTCTTAATGTTTAATTTAAGTGTTTTCTTATATGTATGTATCTATTTAATCAATTCAGAAGCTATATGTATTTAAAAAAAACTAAAATAAATTGTTTTTATAGTCTACTAGTATTACAAAATAATTTTAGGCTTCAATTTAAGATTATTTATTAAAAATATTCAAAAACAAGGCGGCATTGGTTTAATGTTACCATAGGTGAGAAGGATTCGTATCCACTTATACGAAAAAATGTCCCTTCCATCTCTTTTCCGTATATGTGAATTTTTGCTATATACATATGCACACACTTTACATCGCTTAAAGATTCCATCGAAAGACACATGAAAAATATGATTTCACTAGATCTCTTACGCTCGAGGAAGTTTCTCGGCCAATAAAAATTCAATCGACACCTCTTCAAAGTGTTTGAAAATCTTCGCCTTCATTTTTCTCTTTTGAACGCAACTTCATGTGAATACATTAATACTTTAAAAAATTGCAGGAAATAACAAGGAATCCGGTAGAGTATATAAAGCATATGCCATAGAAATTCTATTCGTAATTCCTGACTGATGAAAGTTCATGAATAATACATTTCTTAATAGCTCGGTAACATAATATACGAGAACTAGGTTAACTGAATTATAGAAAGAAATTTAGCCGAAATTGTCTGTAATAGGTGAATAAGTTTAACAAAAAGTTTTAGTTTGTGCTGAACTTTTTTTCCCTCTATAGTTAAACAAAGTACCGTAAACTTAAGTTCATCGCATCTGTTGCTGCAAAGTGGCATTTAAAATAGTCAAACGCAAATCTATTTGCATTAGATTGAATGCAGAATTGAAAAAATGACTGCTATTATAAATGCGCTACATTATTCATTTGAAAATATCTTAAATGCTAATGACTTTTTTGGTAAGCTGACTTTCCCTGCACATAAGAACTATATTTTGGTGTTCATTATCAGTAGTAAATATCTGCTAGATCTACTTTACATTTTCCATTTTGAATAGCTAGCCACACATTCTGGCTCTGTAATGGAGATTGATAAATCATATCTTCATGGATTTCGAAGAGGAATTTTAAAATAATAGAAAATTTAGAATCTTTTAAACGTTTGATTTTTCCATGTGGACTATTCGAGTGACCTTGTTATTTATTATTATCCTAAATAAAATACTTCAAATCTTTTGAAATATCTAATGAGTTTGATTAAATTTTTATAGTAAAATAGGAATGATATTGCACAAAATATAATTAAAAACAAAAAAAAGAATGTTTTTTCACAAAAGCAATTTCTTTTCTAGTTTGGTCTAAATGCATGTATATGTACAAGAGACTGCGTTAATTTTATAAATCATATTTCTTCAATTATTGCAAACTTTATCTCATTAGATAATGATACAGAAAAAGAACATTGTTTTCTACTCACGCTTACATAATACCTGCAATGTTTTTCTTTTTAAATGTAATCAAGATACAAAGAGCATTGCAATTATATGTAATAGTAATTGACTTTTGTATAGTTATATATAGACAAGTAGTTGCCAAGCTTATGAAGTTTATGAGTTACCGTAGTCTTAATTCTTATTGAAAGCTTCTAATAGCATATATTTAGTGGCTACCGTCTGCCTGAACGACTGGTGTTAAATCATTCGAATCTGCTTCTCTCAGCTGTTGCCTTCTATACTTAACTTCCGTATTAATAGTATTATGAATAAAAATAATTTAAAATATAAAAGTTAGGCAACGTGAGTGTAATTATGGAATCGACCGAAAGTCTCTCCACGATCTACTGAAAATATTCAAGTGAACTACTATAGCTCCCCATCGACGATTTCGCGATCTCTACTATAGGCCATAAAATATTATTTTAAGGAATTTGGTATTATAATGCATTTGTATGAATTTGAAATATTCTAGTTTTATTAATGTTGCCCCTTAAGAAAAAAAATTCCACCCACAATAATAGATTTATAAAAACTAAACTCAATCCGTAAGAAGAGAACTGGTCTTAATTCTTCTTATTGAATTATAATTTGAATATCCGACTCATTTAAAGTTTGAATCCGATGGAGTAACTTTATGCTATAAAGGCTTTCTCATTGTTCTCCTTTTTAATAAGATTCAAATAGATATTTTCTTTCTACTTGAAGCAAATGAAGTCAGATATTATCGGCATTTTAATACACGTAACCAAGTAATTCGTTTCCAAGTATCGACATGTCTTGAGCGGCTCTTAATTTTCATCCATCCCCAAGCTACTTTTCGGATAACTGCGCAATATCACTCACTTTGTATGAGTATTGGTTGAAAATTATAGCATCGATGAAAATTTAAACTACATGCAACATCGAGTACAAAATGGGTCCTAAAAAATTAACTAAAAGCAGTTCAATATTTAAATAAATACTTTTATTAAAAAAGTTCCTGGAAATAAACACTATCATTTTATTTCTCTCAATGTCTCTATAAGTATATATATATATATATATATATATATATATATATATATATATATATATATATATATATATATATATATATATATATATATATATATATATATATATATATATATATACATATATACATGACAGGTTTAAAAATGGAGGTTAAGAACTAAGCAAGTTATAATTAAAAATAGTTAGAACTCATTACCTGTAACATAATAGTAGAAAGACACACCCTTGAGCCGAACTATAAGAACTAAAAAGTAAGTAAAAGAACTGATGCGGAAGTAGACATAGGAATTTTGTTTAGGTAGCAAAGCCACAAAAGACAGTTCTGAGACAGGGCTGAAAACATCCTCCACACTTGTCATGACAAATTATGAGAGCAAAGGATTTCTAAATGGCATAGCTATGGATAAAAGGATTATAATAAAGAAGCTTTTATGTATGAAATTAAATGTGTCTTCCATATCTTAACCACTCGTCCATGCCAGATATATATATATATATATATATATATATATATATATATATATATATATATATATATATATATATATATGTGTGTGTGTGTGTGTGTGTGTGTATGTGTGTGTATGTGTGTGTATTGTTAAAAACGGAGAAGGAGAGGTGCAAAATGTATTTAAAATGGTGCAAAATGTATTTAAAGGTTTTTTTATTACGACCTTTAAAAAAATAATATTCAATGGAATTATATATTTTAAATAGACAAATAATAAACACACCTCGTATATTACAGAACATTTAAAAGTTTCTTTAAAACACTGTAATATCCTAAACTTTATATAATTCCTGATTTCCAAAGATTACATAAAAATTTTATTGAACTTCTGTAAAACATGTATTTGGCAAGAGGAACACCATGGTATAAAAATAGCATGCCACTGATGAAAATATGTGACAATATAAAAGAAATGTTCAATTGATGTACATGAGAAAAATATACCTAAAATTTTTGTTAAACTTTTTAGTCTAGTACAAGAACTCAACTTATTGAAAAAAGATCGTGTGTATATTATGAAAAATAAAAAGGATATTCTTGTTATACTTAAACATATTTTAGTCAAACGCTTCAAGTAGGTTCGAAAAAAGAGTCTTTCACATTTTGCCAAAATAAAATATTTGAAAAACGAATGAGCGATTAAATTAGCAGGTTCTTAAGAGCCAAATCCCTCTGATAACTGACTGTGACTCTTAGTGCTTCGGAAGGTGCAAGTCCTCTTTCTACACCTCTCCAAATAATTTTTATACTATGAAAAGAAAGTTTTAAATCTACTGTATCATTTAAAACAAAGATAAAATAATAAATCAACCGCTGATGGGAGACAATGCCTCCCACTCCTTACATGCGACAAAGTTACCTAACAGTTTCTTTCCTAAAAAAAGTCAAATATGTATATATACTGACAAAATACTAGTGCGATGAATTCTGAAATTATTATTCATTATTTTTTACTTTAATCGGTAAGATAAATGCTTTTAAGGCATAAAGATCATGCGATGGAGTGGATTACTTTTGCTGGAAATTAAACTACTGTGTCAGCTGGTGGTATGCTGTAAAACTAAACCGTGGAAATTGCAGTCGAACATTAAAATCCGAATGATCTCAAGTAAACCATCTTACATCGTCTATGGGATCAACTCCTTCCACTATTTTAATTATTATTAGCTAAATCTTGGCGTAGTAGCTCTCAGTGCGGGAAATGCAAATGTCACCATCAGCTCTAAAGAAGGATACAGACTTGGTGTCTTGGTTTAACTAATATTCAATCTCATTTGCAGTTATTTTTAATAGAAACTTTAATCTAGACCATAATTCAAAATTAACTTGTACAGTGTGTACCTATTAGCCTATATCTGAAGTATATAATCTACAAAGAACTTTTAGAAATCCAAACCTGAAATCTAAAAAATGGATAATTTAACTTATGAAGGAATGAAGGAATGAAGAAACTAAATCTGAGCAGAAGCCTGTACGGTAAATTTTCGTCAGTGGTCTTAAAGATCACTTATTTTGCCTGCATATTTACATTATCTCTTTGGTGCCTTCCCTTTTTCCTATGTCTATATTTTTTAGTAAAACGTTTACCTGACAACGAACTGCGAGTACGCTTTGGTCTCTTGTCTTTCTAGATTATTTCCCTCATAAGCATTGCGGCATATTTTGAAAATGCCAATTATGTTGTACAGTAGATGTAAATTTTACTACATTATAATCTAAGAAAAAACTAAAAAGATTTTACTCGCCACTGACTTTGTGTTTGTCTTTCACTAATGTACCGTCAAGGAATAAATTTTGTGTTTATCAGATATGAACATACGCCCACGCGAATACACTCTCTCTCACGCACATACAAATATATACACAGATAAATATCCATCTTTAATAAACGTAATTTGTTTATACATAATGAAATGTTTAAATGACACTTATGCTGCCATCTGTCGATGAACAGTAAAAGCTATATCCAAAATTGTCACGTGATTAAAATGGGCGACGGAGGTTTTAATACTGGCAGTATTATATAATAGCTACTGATTATTGAGTGTGTCTATAAATAACCATGTTGATATGTAAGAAAATCAATTTACACACATTCACTCAGTTGTATTAAAAAATGTTCAATATAGATTATATTTCAGAGGTCAAAACATTATTAAAAAGAATTATGAAAAAGAATTACACACCCCTATAAAAATTATTTTTTCTTGTCTTTACAGCATAAATGCTTCAATTAAAATATTCTAAAAAGAACTTTTAATATAAAGGGCATGCAGAACATTTCTTAATTAACACTATAAAATAATTAATTTCTTTTCAGCTCAAGTTTATATTTTTGAAGATATTTTTAAAAAAACTAGTTCTAACAATTTTGTTTAAACACCAGCTACTTTAAAGAGCAATTATTTCTTTCAAAACTTATAAAGACAAGCAATTTTGACAAAATTTACAGTAAGTAATATTTTTAGTATATGAAATGTCATTTTACGTTTTTTGAAGAAATCTGTCATATTGCTTTTTTATTTTTTTTATACGTTGTACTAGATATTTGGCATGTCTCTACAAAAAATAACTATAATTTCAAAACATTTTGTAGATATTTAGCTATATTGAGAAGTTTATTCATAAAAAGTATTCAATTAATATGTAAAGTTTCGAGATAACAGGAATAACATTCTAAATATTAAGAGTAAAATTTCGGTAAGTGAATATGCAAAAAAAGACGTTTACGTTTTTTATGAGTAAACTTTATATAGTAGCATATGTAAAGAAAATTCAACAAGGGAATTTTGATGATGTATGTTCTATAGTTGATATTATTTGAATTGATGCCGTTTGAGTCAATAATTTTATAACGTGATAGCATAAAATAACTGATTTATGTTAAATCAGTTATTTTATACTGTCACGTGCTATCCAATTATACAATAGAAAACTTCTCTTTTGTAAACTTCATATATACATTGAAATTATTATATTAAGTTTTAAGACATTTTCTTACCGAATTTAAAAAAAAAAAAAATTTATGTTTTCTTTTTCAAGTATTTTCTGTTAAATACCTTAAAGCTTTTATGTACGATACAGACTAATTAATCTAAGTTTTCCTAATAACTGTTATGATATTTTGCTAATTCATACATCTAATGCAATATCTTTGAAATGTATCGCAATAGTAAAAAATAACACTGTAATTAATCTTTATATTTGTAAAATTTAAAATTTATAATATGTAAGATTTTAAATGAAATTTATTAATTAAAAAAAATTATTTTTGTCATTAAATCAAAAGCACTTTACACGTTAACAATAATCCGCTCGCAAGCGCTTCTTTGACATTTGACTATTGAGTTTAAAATAATTTTCATCGCTTATTTAAGGTTTTTAAATTATTCTTATATGAAAAGCTTTATCAAAAACATATTTAAAAGAAGGGCATATCTTTTTAGAAGTTTTTAAATAAGAAATAAAATAATGCTTTACTTGAAATTGTTAAAATTCTTTATATTTATTTCAGAATATTAAGTTCCAGTTCAATAATTTGAAATAAACTTGAAATGTATCATTTTTAATATCAGATTTATTTAAACATATCATTTTTTGGCGCTAGCATAAATCTCATTATTTTCGAAATTAATAAGCAGTTATATTTTTCTCATAATGTAACTGCTTATTAATTTTGAAAATTTTATGCTTCTGAAAAAGAGTATTAGAAGGGAATCTTTCGAAATTTCTCAACTGTAAATTGAAAGAATATTAAATTTTTTGTGTATCATTTCTTTCTATTTTAAGAGATGAGAGATTTAAAATCACAGAAAATCGAACTTTTTAAGTTTAGACCGTAATAACTATAAATACATGCTGAATTAACTTTAAAAAGAGACCACTAGTTGTTTTGGATTTTATAATCATTTATTAAAACGCAATTGAAAATTGTTTTAGTATAAAGTAGGCTTTCCTTCATTACAGTTTTCGCTTTACCTTACAATTTTTGTGAAAGCAGGTGATAAGTACCCTGCTTACATCTGTTTGTAATATATTATTTATCGTGTCTAAAGGTGACAATAAATTTTTAAAATTATCTTACTTAAGAAATTTGTTTGAAATTTTAATATTATATTTCCACATGTTATTATGTAACACTGGATGAAATATTAAGTTTAAAAATATCTTAAAAGATTTTAATTATATTTAATTAGTTTTACATTTAATAAATGTTTTTTATGAATATGATATTTTGTAGATCATAGCACAAAATTTAATTCCCATCCTGAGAATTCGCGAAAAATACTTGGTGAAATAAGGAAATATATGAAAACTATCCTTTTTTGCACGACCAATTGTGTATATATTAGATTTGTATCTGCAGAACTTACAGATTTTGCATTTTTGGTTTGGTTTGGTTTTGAAGCGCTACGGTCCATTTTTTGCAACACGAGGGCTAAATTTTCCATTTTAAACGTATACGTGTAAACTAATATGTATTTTAATTTTTATAAAGTAAATATTTAATCCATTTAGAAATGATATGAGAATTAAGAATAGATTGTATATATCAAATATTTAAAAAGTCTAAAATGTTTATTTTGAAATTTTTTTAAAGTTACTATTAAGTAGCCTCTTTTACCCCAGTCTTCTATATGGGCAATTCAGAATCCCAAATGATGTTCATATTTATTTCAAAGTTGGTATTAAAATTTGTAGTGAACCAGTAATATAAACAATTTCGAAAAGTAATTTTATAAAACAAATAACATATTTTGATTTATTTTTTTATAAACTTAATAATAAAGACTTAAATTTACCAATTTCTCCATGCACTCAGATTTTTTTTGGGAAATTATTTAAAAAGGAACAAGGTACCTATAAAATATATATTTAAAATATCTATGAAATATAATACTAAATAATTAAAATTCTACATTTAATGATGACAAGTATACTAATGTTTACATACCTATAATTAGAACATTGAGTTAATTAAATAAAATTAATTATTTTATTAACTCGATAGACCTCGAATAATACTCAACTAATAGGAAATGGTGTAAAATTGGTAATTTCTTAAAATAAATTCTATAGTAAGAAGAATAAAAATAAATAATACAGAATTAGATTTTTTATAGTGAAAATACCCATGTGCTGTTATTAAAATTAAAAAAAATCTTTTTTATCGACAATTCTAATTTAGTTACAAATATAATTAAATTATATTTTCTGATCTTTGGTTAAAATGCCACCTCTTATAAATAGCTTTTCAAATATTTTTTTATAATATTGTTAAGATTCTGTGTTGAAAGTTTTTAGTATTAAAGGCAAAGTTATTTTTATCGATGCTATCGAAATATACGAACTTTTATAAAGTAGCTTTAACGATCAGTTTCATCTTTAATGAGCTTATTTCCTGTAAATATAATTAATGGGAATAAAAATGTTGATTTTTTATACCGGGAACAAAAGAAGGAAATATTCATCTAAAGTTTGTTAAAATTAAAGGAAAAAACAGTGTAAAATTAAACAATCGTATAAAATGAAATTACAAACTTTTTTATAAAAGTGCATTAGATAATGAAGGAATTTCCGTTTTCTTCACTAAAAGAAGAAATTGCCATAAATTTTAACAAGAGTATTGTTTTCAACTTTTCCTCTTTTTCTAGAATATAAAGCTTCTTGAAAAGCACCATTCTACATTAATTTAATTACATTTGCGTTACTTCTTTCAGATAAATTATACCCAATATTTAGCTCTTTAACCAGAATTACTGCAAATTTCATTTACTGTCGATAGCTCTATAATAAGAAAAAATTCCGTCTAAGCATTTTCAGCCATAGTTTTTTATATTACATAAAATGCACCAATGAATGCTATAAAATTTATCCACTCAAATTTTCATCTTTCACGATTCGTCAATATATTTTCTGCTACCATAAAAAATTTATCTCTTAGAATTTATTGTAAATTGAAATTACAAGATAGAAATTTTAATTCTTCGATTTTTAATTTTTTTATAATTTTTACATAATGTTTCTATTAAGTGTAAATGGGTTTTAGAAATTAAAGATACACAATAGAATATCAATTATACACTAGAAAGTAGAAAATAGAAAATTTAATCCTTAATTGATAATCAGTGCAACACACGTATGATATTTTCAAGTGGAAAAATCAAATCTAGTGTTGTGTTACTGTGGCATACAATCCCATCAGAGTAAGGGGAAATATTGTATTAATATTCACGATGTCTGAACAATATTAAATGTGTTTTAGGTGTGGGTGTTATATAAATAGTTTTGTCCCATGATAAATGGTTCCGGTTCTAATTTCCAATCCGGTGTGAAAAAAAGTAATCCCGTGCCCCCAACTTATCTTAATTGCTGAAGTAATATCATACACGTACCAATTCGCCGTGCTAACATCGTTAACTGTGCGTGTGAGATCGCAGGAGGCTTTTTTTCCCCTATTATATGGAAACGGAAAATAGTTTGGATATACCCGTGATTAGCTTTTTGCCGATAATGAATTAATTTAATTACATGTTATTTTTTTAACTTTCTTTTATATCGGCATTAATGATCGAAACCATTGCCTTTGACTATCTATATTTTATCTAAAAATATACATTTCAACATTTTATGATTTAATTTCTTCATTATATTATATAATTTTAAAATTGATGTTCGGAAAACACCATAAATTTTACAGTAGCATTAGTTTTTTTAATCCTAGTTTATTCATATATATATATTTTTAGCTAATATATTTTTTACTAAAAAAACTTTTTCCTAAGAATTATTCATTTACTATAATTTTACATTTAATATATTAAATCCACATATCCAAGCATCATGTTTGTGCACATAACGAAAAGTTTTTACCCTAAAAAAAATAATTTTTCACAGTTTGCAAATACTGTGTGAAAGGTTATTAGTAAAAGTTTACTAATTGTTTGTAATCTAAATATTTTATAGTAAAAAACAATTGATAATGGATGTTAAAAATAATTTTACTGTAGAATATCGGCTTATTTCCATAGAAAATTATATTTACATTCATAAATCTGTAAAAGATTTATAAATATACTCTGCCTAGAATTTGCCGAACGATGGTCACAAGGTAGGGTGCTGCTATTCAGTACCTTATTTTATGGATTCACATCCCACTGATGGCATGAATGGGCGTAGTAGTTCAAAATCGAAATTTACTGGTAGTTCCCAGTTTATTAGCTCTCGTGTAGATAAAAGTAATCCGTAGTTCTCCAAGCCAACCATCTACGGATGTTTCTAAAAATTTACAATAATTTATATATATATATATATATATATATATATATATATATATATATATATATATATATATATATATATATATATATTTGTGTGTGTGTGTGTGTGTGTGAAACAATGATAAAGTTAAATCAAATATTTAGATTTAAGCGTTTCTTTACCATTATAATGTATAAACTTTTATCCCCAAATAAATTAAATCAGCCAATTTTGGATATTTTGAAGAACAAAATTTTATAAATGATTGTTTTTTCTACAATAATATAAACAAAAGTTTGAGTATCACCTATCTTCTTCTAGAAAAATTTTCTGTACTAAATTTTGCATATTTTATGAATTGAGTTCATATTAAGACTACTGAGAAGTTCATTTATTATGAATTTGTTTACAGTAAAATCAATGAGTTTTCTGTACTTGGGAATATATTTTAAAAACGTGTATTTGTTAAATTTAAAACAGTTGTTTTGTAGAAATTATGCATAAAGTGTGGATGTACTGTCTGAAAGAAATTATTCTTTTACACGCTTAAATTATCCATCATTTTTTAAAAAAAAATTGTAAACTATTTAGCAAGTTTATTCTAAAGTTAGATTAATGCATATAACATTTGTTTATAGTTCATAGTTACCATTACGATTATTTATAATATTTTAATTATACACTATTATTAAACTGAGAATTTTAAAATACTTTTCCGAAATTTAAAAAGATATATAATATATTGTATGCAACTATTTTAAACATATTTTCTAGCCTAAATTCAGGGAAATGTTATTTTAATACAAAAAGTCAATTCTCGTTCGTTATGACATATTATTTTAACATCTGTTTGTACAAAAAAATTGTTTATTTTTATTTTTAATTGGCATAAAATTACATAGTTATATTTCTTACTCATCTTAAATCAAATTATGCTTAATTTACACTGTACTGTAAATAAAAATTTGTATATCTCAGTATATTAATTAAAAAAATTATAAACCACTTTTTATTTGCGAATTTAATTTCAATTATATACTTCCTAAAAAATCTTTATTAAATATAATTATTTTAAATATATATTATCCTGTTTCCAATATTATAAGGTACATTTATCTTTTTTTACTCATTCTATAAACATAATAGGTGGTATGATTAATGGTCATCCGATCGACGTCCTGTGGATTTTCATGTGACATCCTAGAATTTTACTTGTGGAACTTGTGCATTTATAGTATATGCTTAAGTCTCTAACTAAACCAAAATCAGAACATTACTTAGGATTGGCGTTGTACTAACTTTAAGTGATAGTTCTGAATAAAATTTGAGAGATTATAAATACATTGAAAATCGTTAATCTGTGCCTTCTAACAAACGTAAATTTTGTTATATTTGTTTGTTATAGTGAAAGTATGGATTAATATTTTTAATAGAGTTTTCCTAACTAAATACGAAATAATAACTTGCTCTAGCCAAGCCTTATTTCGTGAATTTTTATTTAAAAAATTATGGCTGTGAGGATTCTTAACTCAACAAATATAACAAATAGTGCTGAAGATTCAAATTTTTATAAGAGGATGAACTCAAAAAATAAACTTTTATGTAATACATTTTCTAAATCTCCCAAGACAACCAGTTATCTGTAATTGCGTTCAATTTCTTGAGTATTACTGTAGCAACATCGCATGATCCATTAAAATTTAAAACTTCGCATATTATATCTTAATATTTAAAACGAGTTACTCTCGGCTCTACAATCCGTGCATTAGATAAGCCTACATTTTGATATTTCAGTCGGTTGTGTATTTTTTTTACTCTTGGGGATCTGTTATTGTTTTAGAGGTATGAGTTGTGTTAGAACTCTCGGGAATTTAAAGCAAAGCTATTTCGAAAGTATTTTTAGAAAGAACATAGACGAGGCAGTTTATTGCATTAAAATGATTGCACTGGGCAAAATTAAACGACTCTTAAGGTTGCTTAAAGTTTTCTCTAAAAAAAATTTTACTCGGGGGAGTGGGACAGTATGCAGGCATATTGGTATGAAGAAGAAACTATATATATATATATTCGTAATGTGATTACGTAAGTCCATGTTTTCCTTCAAATACATTGCATGTAAATTGATGGTAGATACTGAGCAAGCGAAATGCTAGCTACAGAGATACAATTGTCATGCATCTAGTAACATAGTATTAATTTGAGCAATTACACTGCATCCTCTACTAGAGATGTTTGGTTTCATGTCATAATTAATTTCGTACAAGTGTATTTCACTGTTGTTCTCTACAAGGCAACATTATACATGTAGCTCACTTAGACAATTTCGGTCCACGGAATGTCCACTAAATGCTTAAAACACGTTTATTACAGTTTTGAAAATCATGTTTAATAAAGAAAAATATATTCCAAGGTAATTATATTACTAACCCAATAGTTATTTAGCCCTTTTAACAATAATATATAGATAATTTTAATATTGATTGCACAGAGTAAAACAAATATGAAATTTATGCAACTTTGAATATTAGAGCATGTTCTCA
>CM063502.1:158092248-158154748 GCA_032207245.1 Pardosa pseudoannulata
AAAAAAAGATGTGAAAATCATAGTTTTAATAACTGTACATGTAAAATGAGGGACGTAATTAATAAAAAAATGTCAGGATTTATATTTGACTTGAAAAAAAGACAAATGTATACCACTATGTACGTTCACTATGTATTAAATCTGAAGTCCGATCTCATGTTTAAAAAAAAATTGAATCCCCAAAGATCTATCATAAAAGCTTTAATTGCCTCTGTAGGAACTGTGAACAAATTTATAAAATCCTATTTAAAGCTAATCAAAACGAAAAAAATGTTATGTTTACCCCTTATCGACGAAATATGTTTCTCAGCCAACAACATTGTGCAGATTGTTGTAGGAAAATTATTTGGCAAGTGAAAAACGGATGTAATTACGATTGATGGTTATTAGATTTATTTATTTAAATGAAATATAAAATACCGATTTACTACTGAAAAAAAACGAAAAAAATATTTAAAATGTAGGTTTAGAGAAAAGAAGAAAAGTGTTTGGATAAGGTTTGGTTAATCTTGCTAAAAAATGCTTTTAAAAAATGCCTTTAACGTGTATCTTTATCAGAAATATGTTTTTACACCTGTTTTCAGAGAAGAAATTCTATTTTTTTATTATCTAAACATTACTTACTACGTAAAGCTCTATCATATGGCTACAAGCATTAGCCCTAAATATACTCTATTTAAAACAAAGAGAAAAAAACTGATTATAATCTATGTCCTTTAAATTCCCCACCTTAACGCCTCCCTGACTTGTCTTTTATGTATTACTGTGAATTTTTTACTTTTAAAACAAGTTCTTTATAAGCGGCCTGCCTTAACATGGGGTGAACTCTGGAAAATTCTTAAAGGAAGAGGGTAATACAATTAACTTTGATGTTTTAAGAATTGCACTGTTATCTTGGAAATAAATATGTATCCCGATAGCTCAACAAAAAGGCTATAAGATTCAATATATTTGAAATATTTTTTTTATTTGTTATACGAAAAACCATCACAAAAATATTCTCTTTATATATGAAAATAAGTGTTCAATGAGATAAATGCCAAAAATAAGATAATTTAAAAGTTTAATTTCAGTCTAGAAAATTTGCGAGGTTTCATAAAGAAATAGCCAGTAAAATTTTCACTTTAAGAAAGAGCTAGTTTATCAAGACGGAAAAGATTTAAAATAAACTCAATAGTCAATTTTTCAGCATTTAAAATATGCTTAACTCCTTATATACCCCAAATATGGGAAACCACTGTAGATCCCTATCTCCCTTAGAGACGCCATTGCTAATTAATGTTTTATTGGCATTATACTAATTGTATCTTACTGGGAGGCCATTTTCTCCTTGCCTTACAAAGGCCCCTCTTAAGTATGAAGTATCTTTTCAACGACCACCTGTTCAGACAGTGAATGAGAACCACTTATAACTGGACTCTTGATATCTCATCTTGAGGACTAGACTAATGTGCCACTATTTGTCTCATTATTTCGAGGCCTCATCCAAACAACATAGGCATAAAATTATAAAATATACCTTTCGTGATACAATGCATATTATATTTTTATGTCTAACTCTTTATGAGTGTTATTCTCAATTCAGATTTAGAGTCTGTGTTTTAAAAACTGCAAAAGTGTTAAAAAAAGTAATGTTAAGCTTTAGCGATGAAAGAATATTTTATATACATTACTTATTTAAGAAAAATTACGTTAAATTTTACGAACAATGTAATGAATTTTAGAAATGAAGAGGTAGTATGATGCCCGTTCCCATTTTGGAAAATAAAAAAAAAATAGCCCAAAAGATTAAATGCAATTGAATGCTTTTGAAGTGGTTTTAAACAGTTATCATACTGTAATATACTTTAAGATATAGGATAATTAGGTGAGAATTTGGTGAATTTTAATATATTCTACAGCACATTAGTTTCTAATCATAATGATTACTCTGTGTGATTTTTTTCAACATAGTTAATTTTGAAATTCAATAATAATGTAAAAACACCATACCTTGTTTTACCTATAAGTTGACTTCTTATACTTTTTAAATTTGCTTTAAAAAAATTTAGATTTATAAAATACAGTGAATATAAAGATTTAAGATTTTATGGTCAAATTCACTGTAAAATTGCTATATTATTCCTAGTTTCAAGACTGAGTATTCTAAAATAATTTTGATAAAATAAATTTGATCCATTAACTTAACAACAAAGTTAAGACAGTAATTTAAAAGAGAGGGGCTTTAATATTATATCTTATACATTACTTTAAAAGAAAGTTAGCGAGTGTATAGAAGGGACAACCACTTTCATAAAAGCACTATAATTATGAAAAATCAAATGGTAAAATCAGTTTTACTTTTAAATACACCCTTAAATTTACTTCTAATGCCTAAATTTAAAATATTTCGCAGCTTTAATATTTAATTGAAAATTTACTTTAAAATAATATTAACGCTTTGTGTGCATTTATTGTATGTACATTTCTTAACTAGTATTTCTTAAATTATATCCACTTAATAAAATAACTCATTTAATAATATTTCATTGTAGGTTTAAAGTGTTCAAAAAATCAAACCTAGTTTACCTGCAAACTACACCAGTCGAGTCCGACTTTCTTTTACCTGTAAATTGTACCAACCTACAATTTTATAATCATAACTTACGAAATCTGTTGGAGAGATACATATGAACCCTATAAACATTTTTTAGATATATAGTACTGTACTACATGCAAACATACTTTAAGTTATGATTTTGAAAGAAGTAGCAGAATTCCGACGAAAACCTCCAAACATCATATTTTTCTAATATACCCAAACAAACGCGCAATATTTTTGAAGTAAAATTAAACTACGTATGTTATATAATGCTCATAAATAATATTTTATTGTATATTAATTTCACTTTCTATTTTTTAAAACTTGTATAATTATGTATATATTAACGCCAATTTTATATCAGTTATGTACGTTAAACTTTATCCGATTCTTCTGAAATTATATATATAGGCGAAATTTATTATACTTGCTAGATACGTTTCATAATTCCGTATATTGTAGCAGGAAATGAATTCTCATAAGAGTACTAAAATTTGAGTACTACCTTTGGGCGATTTTCAAATATTGAAAGTCTATGAACTCGAATACATTTAAATGAAATATTATATTGCAGGGACGTATTCTCCTGAGAGCAAGAATGAACGTACAAAATATCATTGCACTTTAATAAATAGTAATTATGATACAAAATTTTGGCAAGCATAAACTCTAAAGAAAAGACAGAAATTCAAACTTTTCTTTAAAAATCATAATGTTAAATAAAGTGATTCTTTTAGAACAACATTATAAATTCCTACTAAAAGACTTTTTGGAAATATATTCAAAAGGTCATATTTAATTGAATGAAGAATTTTGCATTGCGATATAAAAAGCTTTTTAATTTTTTAATTTTTTATATTTTTGTGGACCTTAATTTTTTTAAACATTATGATTTAAGGTTAAAGACAAAAATAAAATAGCCTCTTTATATTATGCATTTAAAAAGATCTATTAAAATAAATTTAGCGTTAATTAAAGGATGTATAGTATAAGATTACATTAAAAGAATATTACTAAATGCTAAGTCAAAACATCGTTTTAAGAAAATGAAGAATAAAATAGTTTTTTTTAAGAATAACGATAATATACTAAACCAATTTTAATATTATAGTTACTTATTTTTGATATTATATCTCAAGTCAATGTTGCACGAGCTTTTGTTTTGGATAAAAAAGGAATATACAAAAATGATACTTTAATGTTTACACGCATCTTTACAGATCATTTAAAAATATATGTTTCACTGAGTAGCATGAACTGATAAGTCTAGCAACTTTAGGAAAAATATCGAAATAATAAGAAAATATAAAATTCATTTATTTTCATACTTTTGAAATTGTTCATAAAAGTAAAATAATAATAAACAAATGAGGATTTAAAAATATTATTTTACCTGCTTGTATATTATAAGATTATATACTGAATATCAAATAAATTTATTGAAAATTTTTTAAAAATGATTCAGAAATGTATAAATTAATAGACAACAATATATGTATGTAAAAAATGTATAAATAATGCAAAAATAATGCACTCTAATAGAAATGTATTTAAATGTAAAATATAAACGACAGTGCGTGCCAGTGTTCGTTCATCCTTTTCTTCAGGGAATACCATGAAAAAGAACTGCAAGAAAAAGAAACCACACTTACCCAATGCTGGGGCATAGATATTCAGATAAAGACAATCTTCGCTTTGATTCTGTAAGAGAGGAATCAATCTCCTGAGATACTCTAAACGTCCTGCTGGCATACTTTTTAATGCTTCAGTTTCATTTCGAATATCGGGGAACTTCTGAGGACAGACAGCACTAAATCGGTCGGCCGATCTCACCCCTCTCCAATGAGCTGGGGTCACAGGAGGCATGAAGCGCAGGGAACCCATTGGAGGGCTTGCGTAAGGCACCCCTAAATAGATTTCCACGGGGCGCCATTGCTTATTTGGTAAAGTGGTTATATAACCCCTCAAAGATCCATACTTCGTGTTAACTATGCGAGAAGATAACTTTTTAGTTTCAGCCGCTGATGCTTGAGAAATAAAATAAATGAGAGCAAAGCGGAGAAACATTCTTAAAATTGACATTTTGAATTTACCTTGTAGCAAATTTATATCCTCGAATAAATCTATTTCTTAATTATTCTATGAATCAGTTTACAAATAATAGTTCATACAAAAGTATCCCATAAATCACAAAGTTTGTTTTGCGATGATATGGAGATATACCAAGATGGCTTTCAATAATAAGAAATTTTATAAAAAAAAAACTCTCAATTTATCCTAGTTAGAATTAGTTTTCACACTAACAAAAGTATTTATGCGTTCAAATGGAGCAACAATTATTGTTTGGTAGAAACTTTTTTTTTCGTTTCTAGTTATAACATCATTTGGTCATAAATATTTCGTCCACATTTGGCAGTTTTCATTTTAGACCAAGTGTCCAACGCAACACAAAAGTCACTTTATAAACGGCACTCTAATTTTTAAATTTAGTACATCCAATGTGAAATTTTTAAAAATTGTTTATCGTGAAAAATATTTGAATCCACCATTTAATAATAATGATGCAAGAAAAACGTGAACGTTTTCCAGAATCCATAAACAACGATCTACTCTTATTTCTATTTCGTCAAGTTCATCCGAGAATATCTGGAGCCAAAGTTTGCGGAAGTTTTGTAAGTTCGCGAGTGGATTCGAGGAGCGCCACCATTCCTGTCCAGGGCTGATAGGAGGCGACTCTCAGCAGCCTAGGCTCTTGTCCGCTGTTCATGTGATCCCATGCGATCCCACGGGGCTGTGGAGTGGAGCAAGCCCTTTGTTGGCCCAACTTCGCCGCGGAGCGAAGAAGCGTGTTTCTTGCTGGCTAAACGGCGGCCGAGTGGAGGAGATTCTATCGCCCTGGTGGCGGAAACGTTTTTCAGGAGCGCATGTGCGGGATCGCGCCACTGGTACTAGGGCGAGAGGCTGGCCCGTGGAACACTTGAGATATAGACTCCTAATTACTGCTTTTAATGATAGGCTTAGAAAGGAAGGGTTTACGGTAACTTAAGAAAGCATTAATTATCAAGTGTGGAAAAATCGCGTTCTGTCTTACAACATAATTTAACAGGAAACATGCACATTGCTAAATATTTATGACGACAATTTAACGAATAAGGAAATTTCTTGAGCTACACTTTCGATTGGCTTTCTTCAATCTATGCAAGTTTCTGTTTACGCTCCTTCTTTAAAAATGACGTAGGCATTGGAGATAGAAATTCAAGAAAAATAGTCTATAAGATAAGGAAAAGAATAATATATCTTTACATACGTTACGTTTTATATAAAACTTCTTAATGATATCCAGTTACGTCGAACTTAGATTAAAAATATAAAAAACGTAAAATCTCGTTTAAATATCGAATTTTGTTACAGGCGTAATTTATTAAAAATACATTGAACATTGAGTCCATTATTTGAAGTTTTAGAAATGCACTATGGAATATCTATGAAAAATAAAACTGTTATGACTTACTTATACTATCTTACTATGAAAATTGTTATTAAAAACTTTCTTATAATTGTTAAATATATTTCTAAAATAAGTATATAATAAAATTTTAAAATTTTATTATTAACGAGAGATATACATAATATTTAAAACTTCCAATTACTTAAAATGAGTAGGATTGAATCATGTCTTAAATATAGTATTTACATTTAACTTTTTATCAAATATGTATTAAATTCACGATTAAGTATACATTCAAAATAATATTAGAAATTTAATTTTTTATTTATAATAATGAAACAATGTATAGCCGATAGAAAACTTTTCTTTATTAGTTTTTCAGAAATAAATGGAATATATTAAATCTCGGCACTAAAATTATTTAAATAAACTACTTACGCATAAAACGATTGTCATTGACTGAAAATAATTAAATAACAAAATATATAAATTGGATTTCTAAATAAACAAATACACTTTTAAATGACGCTTTTGTTTTAATTATTATACGTATGCGTATATCTTTCATTATTTTATGCGAGAGGAATTATGTTACTGTTCTCACAAAAGCAAGATTCATCAACATTTCCAAAAAAAAAATAATCATGGTTTTAATTGTCATATGTCATATGTTTGTAAAATGGAAATATTGGTCTAAAAATGAAATCTTTAAACCTAAGAATCGTAGCTGAATGCTTTTCATTCAGTTCAGAAAAAGTATGTAGTTAAATTACTTTAATTTGCATTAAAAATAAAATGTAGATATCTCATTAGGTTAGATGCTATATATTTACAAAATTAGCGGTAAACATTTAATTAAATAACGGATTTATTTGTCTAACTTCAACATTAACAACTATTTTTATTATATGAATTAAATATATTCCTAATTTAATATTTTGTAAAACAGTTATGGTTTCATGGATACAATCAAAGCTTTAAATATGATAGTGATATATAGCCTAATTAGCTAGCCTAGAATTGGATGTTCAGAAAAATAAATCGATACGGAGATGGAGTGTCATTTTTCAGGCAAAAAAAAAAGTATTACTGTTTGAAAGGGGAGAGAGAAATAACTGTCTTAATTAAAAATTAATTTTGAAAAATATTTCAATCATTTGGCTCATTCCTAAGGATTGCGATGTTTGAGTCATATATTTTTTCTAAACACTCTTATTGTTTTCAATGTTTTAGTACAAGTAATTTGTACTATGTTTTTTATATAATAAAGTCCTTTATTTTAAGATCCAAACGAAAATTGAATACGTAGGGCACAGTTCTTGGTTACAAGAGTTCGTGGGTTTGAATTCCACTGCTGACACGGATGTTTATCGCCGTTCAAAATCAGCTTATAACAGTAGGTTACAGTCTCAGTAACAATTCTTTTCAAAATGTAGACTGTTGAGCTCCAAACTAAAACTTTACTTTAATAAACATTCTATAATAAAACGTACCAAATATTTTTGTCGTTCCGATAAAAATATCGAAATTTAATAATAGAAAAGGGGGAAATCGTAATAAAAAATAACTAATTTAAAATATGAACTCTGAACTCTCATTTTTCAATTCTTGAAGAGTATTTAATATCAACTGTAGTTATATTTTTTAAAATTTAATTATGCATCAAAATGGGAAGACAAAAATTTAATGCTTAAATTATATTTAAATCAGATCCTTTTATTTGGTAGGGACTGCTTATGTATGAAACAAATAATCATTAGACTAGTGCCTACCATGGTGATAATGAAACTCACGAAATGCAGCAATACCGTAGTTGGAACGTTATAATATAGTATCATCCATCCTAATATAGTACCATTCCGCTTATCATTACTAAACTAACATTGTGAAGCACACTTATATCTGTTAATTGAGTCATTATTAAAAAATTGATATTATTGGGAAACAAACTCTAAGAGAATTGGTTATATTCCTAGAGATGTATCAAGAGATTCAATTCTATATCTGTAATGTCTTCAATTATGGGAGCGCACGCACGTTGTCTGTATTTTTTCGCTGTAAAAGTAGAATTCATTGCTGTCAATAAGTTTCATGAACGGAGAAGGAGTTAATGTCGGAGCCCTATAAAGAACAGCAAAAGTATGCTATGAACGCTTCGATTCTAAATTATATATATATATATATATATATATATATATATATATATATATATATATATATATATATATATATATATATATGCACAAAATACTTAAATATGTCGTTTTTACTCCATTATAGTAGACCGTTGAAAAGTATCAGAGTCCGGGAAGAGAGAAGGCCCAAAATGTTGGGAACTACAATATAGGTTTATTATTATTTATATTTTTTACTAATATTGAGATGTTTCATAATGTTTATGCACCGTTTGGAATTCCCTATTACTCCTATGCACATATATATGTGTATGTGTATGTATATATCAAGGATGGATTGAATAAGGAATAATTTAAGAGACATTAATATATTGAATTTCTATTATACAAGGTGGTCATAAAGAAATTTTATATCTGCTGTAACGTATCCGGTCCCTGTCTCAGGTGACACAAGGAAGAATCAGATTTATCTTGAATAATGAATTTATTTACACTTCTACTATATACATCATTTCATCACTATAAAAACAATTTCTAATCACAGGTAAGTGATTAGTACACATAGGCCTGAGTAGAGGCGGGTACCTACACTAAATTCAGTCTCTGCCAAAATATGGGTGATTAGACGGAAGAACAATTCGTAGCTCTCTCCAGAGTTCGCTGAATTATAGGTAGGAGATCGGAGCACAGTTAGTTCTGAAGAACTGCAAACAATCCTAAAGAGGATTATATTAGAAAAGGAAAGAAACCCAAAGCACAGGGTACCGCTTCAATCTCAGCAAGAGATATATCCCAAGCCGGGATTCCGCTAAATAAAACTCTACGATGGAGAGACTGGTCAAGGTGACCTCTGAATTAGCTGGTTGCTAGCTAACTAACTTCTCTAAAAAATCTTCTCTCGTCTCTTTCTAGGGGAGGGGCCTCTAAGAGAGGGGCCTCGACCACAATTTCATTATTGGATCACCTAGCGATGACCTCACCTTCGACCATCTGGATTGGTCCGGGTTAAGCAATCATCGGCCGCAAAGCCAGGGGTCTCTGGAATTCTTAGCGGCTACATCTGAGTAGCGGCAAATCCTTTGTTGTTCCTGCGATCATTTTTTCAGCTGTCAGTGGAGGTGCCGTGTCGTCTGGCATATTGTTCTTTTACTCTAAGGCACATCAATGTAGACATCGTGGTGCCTTGGAAAACAATCCTTTTGTATCCACACAAGTCCACATTTCAAAGCAAAGTTCTTTGATGACTATACACCACTAAATCACGCCGTTACATTGCACTTCGGGCTAACCGATCGAGATGGGATTGCAAACATAGTTATTTGGTGGTATGCACTCGAGATTCTGTGAATGGCAACACAGTGGTGCTCATGATTATAGTTACGGCAACGACTACTTTTTCGTGTAGCAAAATGTTTAGTTCGTGCGATAACTATAAATAGCTTTGGAACAAACCTACAACTACGTCTGGACTTCGCAAATGAATTTCTAATACTATATGATGCTGATAACGACTGTCCATTTTGCATACAATAGGCTGACTAGGCTAATTTTATCTTAAATGGCAACATTAACACCAACAATTCTGTCTACTGTGCAGAACCGAATCCTCCTGCTGTGGCACCAGGACCATTATTTGACCTAAAAGGAGTGTGTAGTGTGGTATTACATCCACATTTGTTCTTGTACATCTTTTCTTTTTTGAAAAAGCCACACCGATAGGTCTTGTAACATGCTATGTAACATGCTCTCGGTATACAGCCATGCTGCGTAATTGTATACTAGCAGAATTGCGTAGGCGGAATACACTCAATGACATCGTTTGGATGCAAGATAGTGCGCCTCCACATATTGCGAGTTCTGTTAAAATGGTCCTGGAACATGGCTATTGGGATCGGACCCTGTCACGCTATTATGCTATTCCATGGCTTCCTCGATTCCCCCCATCTCGCAATAGCGAGGCTAAAAGGATCTGACGCTTATGGATCTCTCCTTTTGGTGATATCTCAACTCCAGAGTTTACCTTTGCAATCAGTAAACTTTGTTGAATTTAAAAGATTCTATACGGCGTGACATTGCTAACGTTTCTCATTGCATGTTGCTTTCAGCGATATTGTTTACCGTCACCAGCATGCAATGCATAATTGCCTGCCATGTGCAAAATGTTTGATCTAAATAAAGGTTTTCTTTTTCCCGATATGTGTTGTCATCAGTGATCGGTGTCTTATCTCGGTCATATGCAGTATACCTCCGTGAGATCTGAAGAACTCTTTGTTGTGTCTGCATAACACGTCCATTTTTGGACATAATGGTACCATTCCAACGTTATTTAGGGATTTCGCATGCGTTGCACATTTTTCGACAGAAAAAAGTAGGTGTTGCTATTCAATATTATCGAGTTTCTGTATTTATAACCGAAATCGTGAACACCACTGTGTTGCCATTCTCATAACCATGAGCACATACTTCCGAATAACATTATTTGCAATCTCATCTCGATCGGTTAACGGAACGGATGCTAGAAGTGCAAAGTTGGCAAAGTTTCTTTATGACCACCTTGTATATTGAAACAATAATGCTGTTAATATCCTTTAACGGGTGAAATTAAGTTTCAGATTGGACGATGATTTTAACTTATAATGTATAGCTCCTCCTTTTAGGGGCAGTAAAAAATAGTTTAGAGAACTTTTATATTTTCTTAGTACGAGTTATCTTTTTCAGAGAAAATAGATGCAGTTCCTGTAAAAAATTTTTGTTCTGTCAGATTTTCAAACTAATTTCCTTTATTTAGACTTTTTGTCATTTAGATTGACTCTTATTAACGCAAAAGTTTACATTTTCTGCAGATACATCGGCCGAAATCTTATCAAAATATATTTAGGTATTACAAAGCTCTACTTTGGAGTCCTGTGTCTACATATAATACCAAACAAATCCCTTATAATGCAGTTTTTCTTTTTCCGTAAATGACATCTTAAAAGTATTTAAAAGGTCATTTCTACACTCATAAGAACAGACTGCAGTATTCAAAGTCGATTAAATTTCATATATCATTTACTCTGTCTGTAGTAGGTTATATATAAGATGTTTAATATAAGGCAAAAATGACTTGAACATTAAAGCATCAATATATATTTTATGGAATGAAAATATGTATGTGTAAATTTAGGAGGATTTGGGCGTATTCCATACGCATTAAATATAGTTACATCCATATATATATATATATATATATATATATATATATATATATATATATATATATATATATATATATATATATATATATATATATATATATATATATATATATATATAATATATATATATATATATATATATATATATATATATATATATATATATATATATATATATATATATATATATATATATATATATATATATATATATATACATATATATATATATATACATATATATATATATATATATACATATATATATATATATATATATATATATATATATATACATATATATATACATATATATATATATACATATATATATATATATATATATATATATATATATATATATATATATATATATATATATATATATATATATATATAGAGAGAGAGAGAGAGAGAGAGAGAGAGAGAGAGAGAGAGAGAGAGAATTTTAGGCTTACCACATATATTTCGGAGCATCTTGTTCCTCTGTGTTTACTAAGAGGTGTTGTTTAGAATACGCTGTTGGTGCATTAAATCTTTGCTTTTAGAAAAAAGCCTTGGATATCAAATCTTATACATGGAGCGTCTCTTCCCTTGAAATGATCATTTATCAGCGTTTTCCCAAAGTTGAATCAAATTTTTTTGTTTTTTGCTTTAGATCTATACTTTTTCTGGCACATCACCAGATCCGTACGATTTACAAGTGATATGTTTAACAAAAGATATATCCCGCACATATCATTTTGTTATATCCCGCATTACTGCATATATAGCAATGATAAATTTTAACACATCGCTCAACTGTCTATTTCAACTTTAGCTGTTCAGACACGAACTATTTACTCTATAAAGAGAAATCTACAGAATAAAGATCTTGACATAAAATAAATTAAAATAGAATTTATCATTAACTTTACATTAACTCTTCTTAAAATCTGATCAATGTTATTCAAATATAATTTGGACAATTGAAACATATTATATTTGAATGCCCAATGAGAAAAATGAATGTTTCCATACTACGAAAAGCGGATGAAGTTCGTTTTATTTCGAACATGTCTTTGTATTCAAACTAGGAGCACTGAACCCCGTATTCGTGTGTCTGTCATTGATATTCACCCTCAACGAAGCGTTATAAATAACTACTAAAATGGAAACTTTAAATGTAAGGAATATAAAAAGTTACTTTAGAGTTTAATAAGTTTAGTTCATAGAAACAAATGTTTTAATACTAATATTACAGTATATTATACTTTTTGAACTTTATACTCAAGTTTATATACCCTAATTAAGGGACATTTCAGTGCCGGAGAGTTGACATTAAAAAATTAATGTTCAACGTATCATAGGTACTCCATCAAAGTTTTCAGTTCCCAATTTTTGAGCAATTATTTTTGCTTGAAATCAAATTCTATTGACGCTGTTAAACCATTTTCTGTCTCCTCTATTTCCCATTCATGTAAATTCCAAAACAGTTTAGGTCAGACCGCCGGTTCGACGACATTTTTTATTCATAGTCATTTTCTCTCACTTTGCTTTGAGCCAAAAATAAGATGACTCTTAATAGGTACAACGCCTGTATTAACAAAAGAAACAGTTTAAATTAAAAATAAAAAAAAAAAAACAATTTTACCAGCAGCGAGTATGCTTAACAAAATAAAATAATCTCTGAACACCATCGCTTAAGTCTGCTCCAGCGCGTATGCATAAGAATGTTTTGCTGATATGGTAAGCTACAGTTAGGTAATACTATACAGCACAGATAGAAAAACTCCGAAATCTTATAAATTGGGACTTGATATAAATCTTGTAATAAGGAGAAAGTTATGCAATCATGTGACAGTGTTCATGTCATGTGACAAAATATTCAACAAAAAAAAATATTTTTGATAGATAACTGGAAAAATAAAATTCCTTCAGATACGCCCGGAAGGCATATAAGACACGAAACTTCAACTTTTAACAGCGTATACACGACGGCTTAAGAACCTGTAATTATAGTATGTACATATATACACTGTCTACCAATAAGTATTTGGACACCTATGCAAATGACGATATCTGCGGTCCTGAGGTACGTCACGGCCTCCGCTGGTATACATCGTGTAGGAAACAGCATAGGTTTTAGTCGCATGCAAAATGCCGCGCAGTTCGGAGCTTTGTGATTTCGAGAAAGGTATAATTATCGGGTATCACAAATATGGCCGGTCCTTAAGGGACATATCTAGTGATCTGAAGTACCCAAAATCGACAGTGGCATATGTGATTAAGAAGTGGAAGGGGAGCGGTGATTGTCGGAATGTGCCCCGAGTCGGCAGACCGACGATTGCTGTCCAGAGAAATTCGGAAGAACCGCACCCAACCGATAGCCCTCATCCGCGAGGTGTTTCAGCAGGCATCCGGGAGTATTGTTTCAATGAATACATCCGTAAGTAAGCACATTTGCTTGGTTTTTCATGGTTGTGCTGCTGCCACACACACAAACACACACACACATATACATATATATATATATATATATATATATATATATATATAAATATATATATATATATATATATATATATATATATATATATATATATATATATATATATATATATATGTGTGTGTGTGTGTGTGATTATTGTTTATATGCACATTCGTGTGGCATGATTATAATGTATAAGACTGTAAGATAAAAATTTGTGAGACAATATGTATTAACTTGAGAAACGAATTTTTTTATAAATTTATAAGCTCTTGTAAACTATTTTTAGTTACATCGTAACCGTACACAAACCACCGTATTTTATTACTGGTAACAAACAATGCTGCCTGTCCCATTTCAGCTAACATAAGAAAAGAAATCCCGCATTGCGAATTTTATGGCTGTTGAGCTCGAAAGTCAAAAATCTCGCACATATACATTTGTTTCCAAAAGAAGAAAGAAAAGAGCCAAAAAAATAAATAAAACTCCAAGTATGCTTGCCGTTCTATATACTCTTGCCGCCTTTGATCTATTGGCATGGTTCGATTAAAAAAAAAGGAAAATACAAAGAGTAGTCGTTTGCATTGTTAAAAGTTACTAATTTCGAAAGGACAATTGAATTAAATTTAAATATTACACTACACCATCTTTATCTTACTATCCATACACAATCATATATATATATATATATATATATATATATATATATATATATATATATATATATATATATATATATAAATATATATATATATATATATATATATATATATATATATATATATATATATATATATATATATATATATATATATATATATACATATATATATATATATATATATACATATATATATATATATATATATATATATATATATATATATATATATATATATATATATATATATATATATATATATATATATATATATATATATATATATATATATATATATATGTATATATATATATATATATATATATATATATATGTATATATATATATATATATTGTATTTTTACACTTTTTGGTCCAAAAGCTTAAAATTCTCCCATTGCAGCACCATTTTACTTCAATATATAGAAATTTGATTCGTGACATATCCAAAAATGTGTCTATTGTAATATAGTGTTAATAGTATTCGTAAATTTACGCTTGAAAGAGTTGACTAAATTTTTTCTAAACGAATGACATTTTTTATATGCATGATTTTTATTTCTCTTTGTAGGCTTCTATACATAACATTGATAACAGCGCTTTTACAAAAAGAAAAAAAGGCCTTTTTGAGACGTTTGGCGCCATAAGCCGCTCCATATCTATGTCTGGGAATACTCAGACGACACTTAATTGTATCGCAAACTTTTTTAAAACATACAAAATTTTAATATCTTTTATTATAATTTGATTTTATTTTATTTCTCTACTTTCTGGATATGAGATATTTAATAATACAAAAACATTATGTAATTTTTTAACCAAATGTTTTATATATACATACATATAATATATATATATATATATATATATATATATATATATATATATATATATATATATATATATATATATATATATATGTGTGTGTGTGTGTGTATAGTGTAAGTGTAATGATATTTTTAGCACTTTCGGTTTAAGATTCTATTTTTCTAGTAATTCCTTTCAAAGACCCCTAGGGAATATTCTCGAATGTTCGCTAATAGAAATCTTTCCAGTTCCATATTTAAAATTAAGGCTTAACGAATAGGTTACATCACCCACGTGACTGTAAGTAATATTTGATTGGTCGGCACAAATTACTATTTAAACAATCTGGAGTTTCAAAAGGAGTTGTTTCGTAAAATGTTTCTATAGAGTTCCATCACAGTTTCGTTCTCTCATAGTTTCGGCAAATCTGATGTAGTATCGAGTGTTCCTCGACTGCAGGGCGGAAATAATTGAATAGAACTGTACTTCGAGATGAGGCTAAAAGCCGGATATTTATATATGTATTTATGTATATATATGCATATGCCTTTTTTAGAATTATCGTGTACTGTAATTATATATCACATTACTTGATTAACACAATAAATATTCGTTTAGTGTTTCAGGTAGTGTTATTTCTCTAATTTTTGTGACTTTTCATGAAGTAATATGCATTTAGAGAATTGGTCAATGCTGGGTGCCTCAATACTTAGTTGTTTATATCCTTTATCCTCCTATAACTCAGAGTAATTGCAGTATACGTACATTCGGTTTGTCTAATTGGGATTTAAGATTTTTAAATATTTTGAGTTTAGACTTTAACTTTTCTTGGTTGAACTTCATATTATTTTAAATGGTAAAAAAAGTTTAAAATAGTTTTTATCAAAATTGTATATTTATTAACATCTTATATAAATATAGGGTTTATATATTGTTTGAATTTCCGCTGAGTTATCGATAATAACTGAAAGCACAATATTGAAAAGTCAATGGTGTATACTTATGAAGATTTCCCAAACGATCTTAAATGAAAACTGAAAGGTATTTATCAAAATTGTATGTTTTTGAAAAGAGAAGCATTAGATAAGATGTATTTGGCTTAAATTTGAAAGATAAAACTTCATGTTAAAAATTTCTGGAAATTCAAGTAATTAAAATGATTCTTGAATGTAAATGTTATATTATTGACCAACAGACTAATGACCTTGCGCCAATGGTCACTCTTTTCTTTGCTAAAAACACCATACAAAGAAAAAACTTTATTTTGGATATACGAATGAAAAAGCCACCAAATCAAAAGGTTCCTCATACAAAAACACATTAGCGTGCACTTTGAGATTCCAAAAAAAAAAGAAATAACTAAATAATTTTAAGCTTTGAAATACACTTGAAATCGTTTTAACCAGATAATTTTAAAAACTTAGCTTACGAGTAGATAAAATATTACCTCTCTCTCTCTCTCTCTCACACACACACATATATATATATATATATATATATATATATATATATATATATATATATATATATATATATATATATATATATGTATGTATATATATATATGTATGTATGTATATATATGTATGTATGTATGTGTGTGTGTGTGCGCGCTGGTATATGTATGTATGCATATGTATAAGATTTTAAAAAAATTACATCTGTTGTAGTTATAAATTAATTCATAAACGAATGTTAATAACATATAAATAAAATCTAAACTACTATTGCTTCTCATTTTCCCTAGAAATTGTAAAAATAATTATCTTCTGACAATAACATGTTTACATAAAAACAACAGGGAATGAGAGAATATATAATGATACATTTTTTATTGTTTTCTTTTATGGGTATGTAAACATTATTTTAAAATGCCCTTTGAAATGATATCTGTTAGGAAATGTAGCTCACGTATGTCATTATTTTAGAAATATTTTTAATATTCAGAAGGATATAAAGAAAATTTTATTCTTCTCTATATCTTTAATATTAATTTATGTGTCACATAAAATTAATATTATTGAAAATTTTAATTCACTTTTTCTTCTTTTTCAAAACATAAAATCTTTATGCCTCATTTCCAAGTTAAAAAATATAATATTTTAAGGAAATTAAGCTAATTAAAAACAAAAGTCAAATATACATAAAAAATTGATCAGGATGTCTTAAAAGAGAGAAATATTTGAGATGTCCGATTTAGCCATCTCATTTCAGATACAGTTATGACGGCTTTATTTACAAAAATAGTCCATTTAATCTTTGAAACAATTAGTATTTCCTTTTTGGCATGCGCTCTTCAGGTGGTTGAGTGCTGTCCCTATTGGATTTCTCGAGCTCCATTTTAACCTACTTCTGTGAGGCTTGCTTTTGAAGATTTTAGGGTAATACGAGATTAAATGAGCAATTTTCAATAAGAGCAAGAAAAATGTCAACATCTCTGTAATATTTTTATACATTATTGTCTTTGAAGACAAATAAGAACATTTTGGCACCTTAAATATTTTTTTCTTAGAAAAAAGTCACGATTTATCCAGGAATAATTTCTGCTTTATAACATCATAAAATTTGATTGATTGAATTCTTTAACGGCAAACTACCTAGACAGAGAACAATTTTACTCATAGGTTTACATGGATTTGGAAGAATCCAGTATAGTCTGTAGCCAAACACCTTAACCTCTTAGAGTATCGTGGGATACAGTTAATTTTACTAGAATTTTTACGGTACATCATCGTCATATGTATGTATATTTCATATTACTTACTGTATTTAAATGTATTTATCTAACAGTTTACATATTCAACAAGAAAAGATAATCATTAAATAAAACTTTTTACAAGTCCCACTTTTTTTCTTGGTATATTTGGGAAAATGTGTCTTTTACAAATCTACTGTGTCCACTATCGAGATTTTTGCATTTTCTCCTTTATGTGATCTAAATAGCACATATATACCGTTCATTCTAGTACAAATGTTTACCAATATTTTAAAGGTGGCTGAATGTCGTATATGAATATATTTGGAATGATGGGATGATGTGTTTTTACCAATCGGTATAAGGAAAGTAAAAATTACTATGGTGATTGCTTTAAATCTCGAAAAATTTGCATTTGCGTGTATGGTATCTTCTCTTTTATGTAACCCAGATAGCATAAATTATCGGTCATGTCGTACAAATGTTGACCAATATTTTGAATGGCGATGAATGTCAAATATTAATATATTTGGAATGATGGGATGATGTGTCTTTTATAAATCTGTACAAGGGAAGTAAAGAGTACTATGTCTATTGTTTAAAATATGGAGATTTTTGCATTTGCGTGTAGGGTTTCTTCTTCTCTTTTCGTGATTAGATAGCCCAAATATATCGGTCAATATCGTACAAATGTTGAGCAATGTTTTGATTGTCACTGTTTAAATTTTGGACATTTGCCAATATTTACCAAAAAATGTTAATTTAATTTTTAAAATCATTTAAAAGAGTTGTTCGCCTTACTTCTTAGAGAAATATTATTAACAAAAAAGGAAATTTAATGATTTTGCCAGTTTTTGCGAAACGCACTTTATTGAATGTTGTCAACAATGTCATACAATATCTAAAAGTGGCATTATTTTAGTGATATTCAGCGATTTCTGTCGAAATTCGTAAAAGCGAATATCATTTTCTGACACCCCATTTTATCATGGCATTCAGCGCAGGACATAACAAGTTAGCTGCGTGTGAACAGAAGTGTACCGATTCTGATCTTTCTCCACGCTGCACGGGTAAATACATGTGCTACAAAATATATTGCTATTCTTCAGAAAGCTGTGGGATAAGCAAAGTAAAAGTGGACCACCATAGATTTTGATTCTGAAGAAAAGTACCAGGTAATAAAAATTTTAAGCGCAAATCTTCTAAACACACAAAACGCCTTATTTGAAGAAATTAATGATTTAGTTCGCATGAAAAAATGACCACGTGGTGAACATTGCTAAATATCAAAAATGATATTCAATAATATCAGACAAATATTGACTAACATTGATGAATATTAAAAAATGATATTCAAGGAAATCTATTGGGGGGGGGTCTATTTGATATAAGTTGATATTATACTTTTGATATAGGTGGGTATTTTGTGCTAAGTTCGGATTACAGCATTGTCACCATTTGTTAAAATTGAGAGATTTGGCGAATTGGAAAAGATCGTATAAACGTTTTTTTTTTCAGTTAAAGACCTCCATTTGGATATAAACTAATTATTTATATCATTTCAGCATGTTTTCAGATATTATGCCTTCTGCATTACCTGAAATATATTTCTAAACCTAATTAGTAAAAACGGCACCCCTGACATACGCTTGAGTTACCCTAGGGAGTCATGCCACTCAATTTGAGGACAAAGGACTTAGACAACTGTTGAGTACTTGACTTCAGAATAACACCGGAAAAAAATGAGACGGTATCGGCACCCACTCGGATCTCAAAACAAAACACAGTTTTTATCATATGTCCTGTGTTACCTTTCCTGGAGTTTAACCAATCGATAACTTCACTAAGAGTAAAAGGAGGAAGGGTAAATAGACCATATTAAGGAGGGGGTAAATAAGAGTCAGAAAGAGTCTTTTAGATAGAACCTCTGAGGTAGCTGGATATTACTTTTATTGTCGTATCAACAAATCACTTAGATTGCTATAACTGTTTGGTAATTTGATTTCTTTAGATATTCTCATATTAATGTTATTTTTTAGACTTCTTATTATGAACAAAATAGGCTTTTTTGAGAGCTGAAGTGACATTTAAAAATTCATTTAAAAGAACTCTCATTATCTTTTTCTATCAGATGGCGAGTAGAATCAGTTACAGACTGCAAAATACATACTTTTTTAAAAAATATATAAAATATGTTGTAAGTTTCCTTGCAAGTATACCTTGTTTGCTTCTATAAATAGTAAGAGGTATATAGAGTATTTTAATCTTTGCTTTACTATATGCTAGGAGCAATTTTTTCATTTTAGGATAACAAATTGAGAAAATATTAGTTTTTAATTTATTCTCCTTTCTAGTCTCTTTTCACATTGCAATTTTATAGTATAGGTAGGTCGTTAGCATTTTTCTCTCATAAATAATTCTTGGGATTTAAGAATTTTTACTGTGTGCACGAAATAAAAAGATATAATCAAAAGCGTTTTTAAATTACTACATTGATGCTGTAAATTATCTTAGCTATTCCATAAATATACCCCTTAATAAGAAAATAAGAAAAAAAAATCTTTGTCGTTTGAAATTTATCTTACTTTTCTAAAATCCTCTAAAAATCTGCATAAAGGCTGTAAAACAGGATCTGAAACCTCCCACATTTGGGAGCTCTAATCTTCCGCCTCTTTTGCTTGCTGCGACCTTAGCGTGAATATATTTCAAAAGGAAAGTCGCCAAAAATAAAGGACCTATGTTGCTTTTCACACCCTTTGAAGTGTCTTGTCTTTGTTTATGGAGATCTGGTGCCGCCTGAAATTTGCAGCGAACTCTACCCTCCAAGCATAATTTCCATGTTACGCGCTATCAAATGGATTTATGCATGATACAACTGGGTTATGTTCTTCTATTACATCTCATATTTTGAAAAGGAGAGGATATCAGCTTCGGGAAGCCTCTTTTATCCGCATACATTTATCCGCAAATGCGAAGGCCGTTTACAGTTATGGCTAGTAGACGTCTTTTTTTTTCTTTTCTTTTTGATATGCACGAAGCTTGGAAGGCATTTGATTTACGATTATGTTGCCTCAAGAAGTGCATTTTTATCCATTTCGCAGCTAGTGATAAATCTAAAGAGGGGTGAGGCACTTTCTACTTTTCCAAGTTTTCCAGTCGTCAGTTTAAAGCTTTCAAAAGATATGTACTTTAGGGATGTACCATTCCAAATTTTTCTTTCAACTTATAAGGGTTATTTACAGATTAGAAATGGTCCCGAAGCTTATTTCGATGGCGAACGTTTTAAAGCTTTCAAAACGAAACTATTGGCACTATGGTGATATGATGAAAATATTATTAGTTATAACTATTATAATTTTATATATGGAATGAGAAAATCTTGGATTTTTATCACGCTTTTTATTGTAAGAGTAGCTCCAATTTGGTAAATACTGATTTTAAGATACTAGAATCCTAAGACTAGCAAATATAAATGTATGTAATATTGTGTTACAAAGGTCCATATTTATTTACTGATGCTGAAGTAATAATTTTAAGTATAATCGTAAATTACTGTGCGATCAGTGAAATTTAATGTTTTTTATTAATCATAAATTTCCATGCAAGAATTTTCTCATCAAAATTGTTAATAATTTAATAATTTAATAAAAAATTAAAATAATTTTCATGGGAATCTATTCTGTTAAAAATTTCAATCAATACTGCATTGCAAAGAAATACAAACTACGTTAATTTTATATCTCGATATTTTAATTTGAACTGTTTATAATTACACAAAGTTTAAACACACAGTATTATTACTCTTAAATACATAGCATAGTGTGAACTCATAAACTACAATATTTAAGTGACCTGTTCTGAAACATTTGTTGCAATCTACCTCTATTTACTTACGAAGGACTTGCCGATTGCATTAAAAATTGAATTAAAGCTTTCCTCAATAGTAAATATAAATGGACACCAATTTATAATTTCTCTGAATGTTTTAGCTTAGTTTCCCAAAATTTCTATATCACAGAACTCCTAGAATATTTTTTAATTTTCCTAAATCCCTCTACTGGTTTTGATCGATAGATTTCTTCCTTCAACTAATTTTAATGGGATATTGAACAATACTTTGACCCAGTTCTTAGGTTTTATTGAATTAAGCTAAAAATCATTTTTAAAAACAAAAGGTATTTATAAAAATAAAAAAATGTGAGGGTAAATAAGAAGTAAGGATGATACCTCATAGAATTAATGATTCTTTTAAAATATGGCTAATAACTGAATTCGCTTATCTGGTTCGATGTTAATTTTATTTTTATATTTTGTTTTTGTTGCACCATGTCTTGAAAATCCAGATTCACTCAACTAAGTAATTTCAAAGGTGAATATAAATGAACAGCCTGTCTCGATCTTTGTGGACGTAAAAAAATTCAATTTTCGTTTTCATAAGCGTTTTCTTACTTTCAACAAACAGTAGATAGAAAATCATATTAAATCTTAGTGGAATTTTAGTTAAGGTCAAGTTCAAATACTAGATAGGGTTTAGAATCAAGAAACACCGCTTCAAATATAATTAAAATTAGGCTCTTGATTAAAATGAAAGTTAAAGCTCTTGCCCTCCACAAAAAAAAAAAAAAAAAAAAAAAAAAAAAAAAAAACTGTAACTGCAATGTAAATATGCAAATTCACTAAATCGCAAAAGATATCTTGAATGGATTAATTTGTTTTTAACATTAAGCTTTAAATTTAAGTGTGAAATATATCTTTATTTATAATTTTTTCACTGAACCCTAAATTTCTGGTTACCTAGAGTTCAATGGAGCAGTAGTTAAGAGAGGCTGTTTTGACTGTTAGACATCTTTTAGTACGACAGTGTAAGTGCTATGATACTCAATTCTTTATTACTGCATTCTAATAGACATCGTATAAATTCTCATTTAAAATGCTTTTTTTTTAAATAATGAACGTTATATAAATTTTAGACAACTAGACTCTTCAGTATAATTAAGCTGCAAAAATACAAATTGGAAAGGAGTCTTTTGCAAAAAAACATAATTTTTGTGCATGTTTTGATTCAACAGTAGTTTTGAGACCACGTAACTTCTTCATAAAAGAGTATTATTCAACTACCATGAGAATATATATATGTAAATGTGTAAAAAAGCAGCATTAACATTAATGTAAGGAAATAAATTATACATAATTTAAGATTGTAAGGTGTTTTATATGTAACAATGCTAATGCTCGACAACACACGTGATGATATTTAAAGCATGTTATGGGAAGTAAAGTAAACGGAATCGCAGGTAGATTATTCGATCTCTTTTGGCATAACGATCTCACAGTTGCCCATTATTATTCAGTTCGTTTCGCGTATAATCAGATGCAAGTAGAGAGGGGTTAAAGGCTTCCATAGTTAAGCAGAAGAAAATTTGTTCAAGCTTTCGACTGAAATTCAGGATTCTTTATTGAATGATAAAGGTGGCTCATCGGTCGAGCGAAAGCGAATAATTTTTTTCTATATATATGTACAAATACAATTTTAAACAGCTCGTGAAATTGAAAATAAAATGATAAAATCTTGAAAGTATCTCCTGAACTTATCATAAATTCTATTGGTTCACTAAGCAATTTTCTCTTTTGATGCTTGGTTTTGAATAGGTTTGATTTTGTTTTGAAACTTACAGCCCATTTTATTCCTTCATTGCAGGTGCTTATTAGATTAGGTCCTACTGTCTAACCTATTACAGAATATCCATGCTAGCAGGGAATTTGAATTCCGGTCCCCAAAAAGCTGGAATTTTTTAATAAAGTATAACACAATTTGTAAAGTATCTTATCATGTACACACTTGTACGGTTCTTGTAAAATATCTCCTCTTGACATGTTCTTAGTGTACACCATTTGTATGTGTATAAATATTTCACATTCATCCCTGTATTATTACCTTTCGCATCTTCACCCTCTGTTACCACCTACTCCGGAATTTTCTCCCCATGGGTAACTAGGGAATTCTTCATCTATTACATGCCATATCTCCGCCAAATATTTAAGGGACACCCTGTATTTATCTCTCTAAATAAATAAATAAATAAATGTGTGAGTGGTAAGGGATTTAGAAAAATATAAGCTAAAAATTTGGTTTTACAACTCTAGGATGAAACAAGATTTCATACGAAATATCAAAATATATAAAAGGTTATTGCCAAAATATATAAATGAAATAAGCTTGTTTTGATAAAAATAAGTACGAAATCAATCCAAGGACCGCATCAAATATGTAAAACATCACTCAGGGCGTCTAGTATATTTTGAACAAAAGAATCGACTTTGAAAGAAAATTTTATTCTTGTTTCTGCTCATCGAACAAAGGATATTTTGAAACGTTAGAAATATTTAATACTTGAAATAACATACATCCGAATATCTGCACATTGTTTAAAGCGAATAAAAAATGGTGTTTAAAAATTCGCATTTAAATAAAAATGGAAGCATTATGTGTGTATTTTACTGCTGGATATTTTAGAACAGGCCTCAAAAATCTCCATATTTTTAAAGTATGAATAAAATGTTTATCATTGGTAAAAAAGATTTAATCGTAGAAATCCTCTTTCATTTATTTTCATTGGAAAAATATGCATAAATTATGCATTTAATTATGCATAAATTAAATTTAAGCTATATACGAGGTACATCCAGAAAGTAAGTTTCCAGATGTTTTCCCCTTTAAAGTAAACGTTATTAGCCGTGTCAATTGCGCGTGCATAACAGATCTATGATGTATTAATCATATGCCAGCAGGACATGTTCCGATTCGTGCCAGAAGCGGGGTAGTAGTGGTCCAAAATGGAAACTCTAATTCCTTCTCCCGCCGCCTGCAATGAACTTTACCCCAGAAACTAAGCAGCAGTCAATGCATTGACATCATTGTTTATCTTCGGTCAGGCCCAAATTCAAACAGACGGTGTCGGTACGGAAAGGGATGTGCACGGTGTTCTGGGACAGGAAGCCTGATTACAGGCGGCAGATTTCTATTACAGAGGTATACAAAAGTTGATCCCACAATACGAAAAGTGTCTCAGTTCTGATGGGGGCTATGTTGAAAAATAGCTGAAACATTGTTGTACATGTTGCCAATAAATATGACCTTGAAAGAATGAGTTCTTTTTTCTTTTAAATAGGGAAACTTTCTTTCTGGATGCGCCTCATAATATTCAGAATCAAAGTATATATAATATTAGATAGAATTTTAGTTACAAGAATGCATGCAGAAATCAAATGCGGGAACGTTTCGCTCCCACCCACCCCTCACATAAACATGCGTACATATATTTAATCTGGTGATTTGAAATTTAGTAAAAACTACAAAACGATACATCAAAAAGTAATAAATAAAACAAAGTTGCAGTTTTCTCAAGGATGCAAAATGATAAATATTTTGTAACGCATGCGAAAACGTTGGCATTCAAATCATAGCAGAGGTTAACACAGGCTTATTCATACCATAATTTTTTCGTTTCGGTTGAACTAAAAAATATTACCAGTTTAATTCCGAATTTTGTTCCGTCAAAAATAACGGTTTTCGGTTTCCGGTTCAGTTTAGCATGAAAAATATTATTTTATATATATTCTTATTGTACTAAAAATATAACTCTATCATAAACAAAAATGTAAGCCTATCAAAATTTATAAGATTTTATTCTTTTTTAATTGATACACCATGTAAATTGATTTTATTAACCAGTATACGGATACTAGAGGTGAGCAAAGAAAGGCGAGTATTAGCATTGTTATCCATTTTCAAAATCGCATTTGACAACTCATTCTTCTGCATTAAATCTGACTTTTACTAGTAGTTACATGTGAAATTGAAACAGAAAACATTAGTGAAAATTAAAACAGAAAATCGAGAAGCAATGTAATGACGATAACTATATGACTTTAAATTAGATTATATTTATAACTTAATTACAGTAACAAAATGACTGAAGATATATAGAACCGAAATAAAACGATACTTTATTTCGATTTTATTCTGGTTTTCGTTTAAACCAAAATAACGTATTTTTTTTTTCAGATCAATTCCGGTTGAAGCTCTGGTTTAACCCCTTGCCTGTGACGCCTGAACTCAGTTCGGACAATGGATATACGCCAATTTCGGAATGCCTGACCTGAGTTCGAGCTTTAGAAAAAAAACGGTATTTCGATTCCGTGAAGCCCGAAATCGATTCGTCCAATGCATAATATTTAATTTGCCATTTTCCCAATAGATAGAGATACTTTCCCGAGAAAAGTTCCGCAGTTTCCCTTCATTTGTCACTGTTTCTTGGATACTGTAAAGAATTTGTGAAATTCAAAGGAATCAGAGGGACATGGAATTCATGACTCTTGATACATATAATAATATTGTTATATTAGTTTATTATATTTATCCAGAAACTTATGTCATTTGATTTGTTTTGCTGTAATTTGAGCAAAAATAGCTGTAATCCGGTAACATTTCCCATATGTGGGAAAATATTGAAAATAATAGTTATGTCATTTAAATTTTTTTAAATGATCTATTTCTAATATTTTTAAGCTAATAACAAACAAAACTAAAGAGAAAAATTCCAATTTTGGCACGTTTTTTCAAATGTATTTCACTATTAAGGGGTTAATATCGGAATAAGTATAGTAGAAGATGAATAGAAAGATCAGCTGCATCATACCAAGAGATCAGATAATGTTTGTCGCAGCTGATGTTCTTACTTGCGTAATACCACTTATTAACACTATTCAAAGAATGGTTAAAAGCTACTGCGGCACTGCGAGCATATCGTTATGTGTATGGTTTGTGAGATGGTAAAGAAAAAACTTTGGTTCTTCTTCTTTGACCCAATAGACTGCAGAAAATTGAAGCTTGAGGTTTTTTGTCGCGGGTGCTTGCTTTTACCATGAATTTGAAGATATCTAGATACCTAACCTTTTGACTTTTCTCCATAACGTGTTTAACTCTTTTTGAGCATGGGGTTGTGCATCCAATATGTATGAAAATTTTAGTAACTATCCGTTGTCCGATTTCAACATTTGCTCCTGATGATCAAACAGGGTAAGTAGGGAAATGTGTATTATAAGCACCAGTGTATGTGTACAAATATGCTTCAATGAATGCGTGTATGTATTTATATATTTCTATAACATTTCAGAATCTCAAACGTAAGAGGAATTCTTCATGAATAATTTGTAATATTTACACTGATATAAAATAGCCTTTTGTTGATAAGTAAAAAATCAATCTGGTGACTGTATCAAAAATGTAAAACATCACTTAGGGCGTCTACTGCATTTTTAACAAAGTATTATATTTCAGATGAAATTTTTATTCTTATTTCGCGTTGTAAAAATATATTTTGAAAAGTACTTCAAATATCATATACCCCAGTACCTATGCATTCTTGAGAAATATATTTTATACCGCGCACACATACACACAGACAAAAATAAATAAATAAAGAAATAAATATATATATATATATATATACATATATATATATATATATATATATATATATATATATATATATATATATATATATATATATATATATATATATATATATATATATATATATATATATATATATATATATATATATATATATATACATATATGTAGATAATATAAAGATATGTAGTATAAACGAAAATTAAAGGATAATATTGTAACTGATAAGCTTACGCAAACTTGTATCGTCATGGCAAGGTACCTCTTCATACAACTTTCCCCTTTCCAAACATTTTATGATAAAAAGTTGAAATATGAAAACACTGATATCAAAATATAATTTAATTAATAAAATAAAGGAATAATGTAAACTATATTTCCTCCTCCTGTTCCTTTCTTACAATAATACAAACATGGGATAACATTTCTTCTGTAAAATAATAGAATGTGCAATATGTGAATTCGAATCATAGCAACCAGTAGTTGAAATTGGATTGACGTGAATTTAATCTAGATGTGTTAATATAAATGTGTGTACCTCTATTAATACGGAGTTTACAACTGCTTTATGTATGTATATGTTGGTTTCTTGTGAAAAGAATGGCCACCGTATATTCTTCTTGACTTTAGTTATTAACTGTTATTCATCTTGGTTTTACATATTGATATTGATATTTGTATTCCATGTTTGTCATTTACTTGTTGTACAGTGCCATAACAATTACTGCAATTAGACATATTAGAAGGGATTTTTTGAGATTACTGTAGCGTATATGGTGCAAGTCTAGCAAGTTGTTCGAACAGAGATGCACCAAAGAGAGAAAACAGAAAGAATTTTCCCACTTACTTAGCGAATTTAAGTGTAAGATCAAGAAAAAAGATGAGCTATTTGCCGGTGACAGGGTACCGGTTGAACAGACAGAAAATTTACATCTATAGGATAGAAAGCTTTGGGAAATGGATGGAAAGAATATTAAGTCGAGAACTCTTCTTTGATAAGACATTTAGAGATTGGGAAAAAGATTTTAAGGTATTAGAATGGGAGAGAAGAGGTTTTTAAGGAAATAAAAAAGTTATTTTGACAAAATAACAATAAATAAAATATTATTTTGCTATATTACATAAATATATTATATATATATATATATATATATATATATATATATATATATATATATATATATATATATATATATATATATATATATAGGGGGTGCCAAATTTAAGTTCTAATGCAATTTGCAACACACTTATTAAAGATTCGGAATTATGTGTTTGAAAGTAACATATTTAAAAGTAATGATAATGACGCATCTTCCATACTAGAGTAAATTCTGAACAGGTGATAACGAGTTGAAATGGGGCCCTTTATCTAATAGATTTGTCTCTCAATTATGTAAGAGAGTGTCATGTTTTACAGTCAGGTATCAAAAATGGATAATAAATTGGTTCTAAAGAGCATTGTTGAGTTTTCCTCCTCCTTGTCTTAGCACTCTGATGATCATCCGGATGCACAAAAACACACGCACTCTCTCTCAATATATATTGTATGTGGATATATATATATATATATATATATATATATATATATATATATATATATATATACATATATTGATAGAAATCATGAAAATACGTTTTAGAAACGCAAACATAAAACGACTTCTCGTGAAAAATTTTAATATTTAATCTGGGATAAAATAAACTTGTGTTGATAAGAATAAGTAAGAAATCAATCCGGCGTCCATATCAAAAATGTAAAACATCACTCAGGGCGTCTACTGCATTTTTAACAAAAGATTCTGTTTGGATGAAAATTTTATTCTTGTTTCACCTCGTCGTAAAGAGATATTTTGAAAAGTTAAATCTTTTTAATCCTTGAAATATTATACATTCAAATACCTATACGTTGTTAGGGAATATCTTGCGTGTGAATAGAAAAAAATTGCTTGAAAATTCACATCCATATAAAAATAGAAGTAAAATGTGTGAATTTCTTTCTTGAAAGTATTATATCTGGCCAGAAGCTATTCATCTGATTTTTGAAATTTCGAATAAAATATTCATGAGTAAGAATGGTGTTGTAATCGGGAATATGCACTACGAATCAAAGAATCTTCTAGCTGAAAAAGAAACACACTATAAATTGTAATGATTTTTAAAATATATAAGAATATACTAACCTTTATACCGGTTGTTGTAGGAATTCTGTCATTTAAGGAATTTTTTAATTATAAAAATCGTTTTACAAGTATTCAATATAATCAAATGATATAGGCTTTCTCATTAGTTTTCAACCACTTGTATACATAAATGTACATTAAATTGCTTTTAGTCAGAATTAAATTAATCCAAAAGTTAAAGGAAACATTTTATTTTCTTTTTCTGGTTACAAAAACTGAATTAGACAAACAGTAAATTAATTTTTTAAATTGCTTGGTACACATGTGAAAATGTTATGTTTTCCGGAACGGTAAAAATGAAATTAAACATTTTAATGAGTGGCACTTTAGAATAACTGACCCCTTTGTTATTATAATTTTCGTAATAGACTATTAGGAAAATAATATTTCGTAGTTTAGATTGATTTTTCACTATTCTGCTTTGCCACGTTTTACAATAAGGTTTCAACTAAGTGCTAAAGATTTTATAATTAAAGACAATAGTTACAGACTTATAACAAAAATGAACCAGAAGTAACATACTTAACTCTCGGATTTTAATGTCTAAGTTGACTTTGAAAACTCAATATCTAACACTTAAAAAAGGCTTAACTAGTAATTTTTTCACATTTAAAATAAAAGTCATTTGAGGGGGGATGTCTCTCAATTTTTGCAGTATTTGACAGCAGTTTCAGTTTTCTATAACCTAAAATCGAATTTTATTTTAGAAAAATGAAATGTTTAATGATTTTTATACAATAATTTTCTATTTAAAATATCAAAATCTCAACTATTATATTTTTTACAATTATCTGATTGCTCACAACTTAATCATTTTTCCTAAATGTACATCCAATATATTTAGTTGAAATTAGAAATCGTTATAAAGTATCTTTAAAAGGATGTACTATGAAATGAGTACGTATTTTTAACAGGAAAATACGATTTTAACTACATATTTTTAACTATTTTAAAAATTTAACTCAGAAGTTTAGACATAACTAAAATTTTACTACAAAAGTAGCACAGTGGTAGATCATTATAAAATGCATAGAATATTACACTTCTTTAAATTCAACCAAAAATATTGTGCATAATCTCTATGCTAGTCTTAAGTTGAAGACATTAAAATTAATTTATAACGACAATATAAATTCTTTCTCAAACATATTTGATAACACTTTTCCTTAATTCATAAAACTACACATAAGTTATTTATATGTAAATCTTGTTTAGAATTTAAAAACATTTTGAAAATAATTTAAAAATAAATATTAAATATCCTAAATGCTAAAAAAATGAAAAGTAATTAAATTATTTGATGTATACTTACAAACACTGGTGCAAAAAGAATTAGAGAACTAACAGAAAAAAAGTTATTTATGTTAACTGTATTAACTGAACTTGAATGAAAAGAATAATAGGTTGTTAATACAGTGTTGACATTATTATGTAGTCCAATTGGATTTACTTTCGTTACAGAAAAATATACAAATTTTTGAGCTTGTTTTTTCAAGTGTTAAAAGGAGTGCAAACGGGTGATTTGAAGTCATATTTAAAAGATTACGCAAGTATTTAGATATTATTTTCACTTATAGTATGTGGAATATATTATACAGTAGACTTTTAACCTATTGTGAGAAATGTTTTTGCGATAGGGAGAACGGGAGCATGAAATTGTAAGGAATTAAAAGTATCCAAAATTGTCATTTCCCGAATCTGGAACCTGTTTAAAGATGCTGGTAATGTGCAGTCAACCAGGCTAATGTCGAAAACCTGCTACAACAGACTCTCACTATCGTTCATCGTCAGTTCTGATTTTAAGGAAATTTTACTGCTGCACCAGAAACTCGACTATACAGATTTACTCTGAGTGATGGCTTCATAAAAAAGATTGTATGGTTTAATTGGTACAAAATTCGACAGGTTAAAGCGGTACAGAGATCATCGTGATTGGACTATCACGGACTGGAGCCGAGGTGTCTTTATTGGTGAATCCTGATTAAATTTGAAGAGAAATTTCAGGCTTGTTATATTACTACCGAGTGAGAAAATCGCTTGCAATATGCGTGCAAACATCTGTGAAATGCATCAATACACAGTTGGTGAAAACATGTATGGGTGGATACATTCTGAATGGGCGCACTGACATGTACATTTTACAAGTGCAATTTTGAATGTTGAGATATATATAGATGATGTCTTTTATTCTCATTCCAGATTATTTAGTGGTGGATTCGGTAATATCATCCTCTTAAGATATGATAATGCACATTCGCATCGTGCTGCACAAGTTACCTATTATCTTGAGGGCTAAAGAATCTACCTACGAAGTAACTGAGCATATTTTTGACTTATATCAATAAAACATATACAAGACGTACTAGGATACCTACTTACATTTCAGGAGTACCCACTCTAGGAACTTCAAGACGTACTCCTCGGGAACTGCTAAGCAATCTAATCCCCATTACGGAAAATCACTGTAAACATAGCATCTCGATCAGGGGTGACTACAAATTTAAATAAGTTTTTCTGTGTGTCTATAAAATGTTGCAATTTTAAAAATTCCTTACATCACCTCAAATTACTATCTTTTTATTCAGATTTATTTTTTCAGAAATAAAGAGTTTTGAGTTCTGAATATATGTCAGACGTGACAAATTAAAGATCGAGTACAAGTTCTATGTTCTTAACAGCAAAATTATTCAAGTGAGATGAGTATTTACTATTGTTTCTCTAAATTTTTTCGTTAGTTTATATACTTAGTTTCATACACGAATGACACTAGTCTTGAAGATACATTTATGAAGCTATTAGAAAAGAATTTATGGTATATACGCATAAACTAAATATATGAAATTTTAGATTAAATTATTTATTCTCGTGTAGAAAAGAAAAAAACCCTCCAAAGCAAGCATAAAAAAGAAACCATTTCAAACCTTAAAAAGTTGCTTTTGCAGTGCGAGAAAGAAAAGAAATCTACAAGATAAATTCCATCTATTTTCAGGGAGTGAGTTTCGACCGAAAGGTTTCAAGGTTTCTAGATTTTCTAAAATCACCCTTATTCAAATCTTGTAATAATTGATGCTTTTTAAATACCATTAATTTGTCTCAAACTGGTAATTTCTATTCTTCTAAAATTGTGGAACCCAATTTGATGTAAAGTTTAATCTACAAAATTTAATAAAAAAATTTAGTCAGTACATTTAAGTGGAAATTAAGAAATACAAATAAGGCGCGTTTATAAAATTTTCATAAGATATTTTAAGTCTAGTATATATTATTTTTGGAAAATAAAGAAATTCGATTTGACGAATATTTTCTTCATATTATATTGCTACAGATAGGATTATATATATATATATAAACAGCGATATTTCCATTTATATATGAGTTCATTTTTCTGTGGGAAGGACGCTTGTTCTCCCAGTTACAAAAGTGTGTTCTCTAAGTGAATTATGAGACCAATTAAACCCAATAAGAAGAAAATCAGGTCAAATGAAATCAATTTTGAAGCGGGCCATTTTTATGTTCGGAGGGCAGGCTGACGCCTCCGAACTTTAGCGAAGATTGTTGGAGAGGACGTTTAAACAGTCTTTTTGGATCTTGACCAAAGAGACTAATGACCTTGCGCCAATGGTCACTCTTTTCTTTCCGAAAAACACCACACAAAGAAAAATCTTTATTTTGGATATACGGATGAAGAAGCCACCAAATCAAAAGGTTCCTCATACAAAAACACATTAGCTTGCACTTTGAGATTCCAAAAAAAGAAATAAAAAAAATAATTTTAAGCTTAGAAATACATTTGAAATCGTTTTAACCAGATAATTTTAAAAACTTAGCTTACGAAGAGATAATATACCCTCACTCACACACACACACACACACACATATATATATATATATATATATGTGTGTGTGTGTGTGTGTAAATGTGTGTGCGTGTATATGTATGTATGCATATGTATAAGATTTTTAAAAAATTACATCTGTTGTAGTTATAAATTAATTCATAAACGAATTTTAATAACATATAAATAAAATCTAAACTACTATTGCTTCTCATTTTCCCTAGAAATTGTAAAAATAATTATCTTCTGACAATAACATGTTTACATAAAAACAACAGGGAATGAGAGGATATATAATGATACCTTTTTTATTGTTTTCTTTTACGGGTATGTAAACATTATTTTATAATGCCCTTTGAAATGATAGCTGTTAGGAAATGTAGCTCACGTATGTCATTATGTTAGAAATATTTTTAATATTCAGAAGGATATAAAGAAAATTTTATTCTTCTCTATATCTTTAATATTAATTTATGTGTCACATAAAATTAATATTATTGAAAATTTTAATCCACTTTTTCTTCTTTTGCAAAACATAAAATCTTTATCCCTCATTTCCAAGTTAAAAAATATAATATTTTAAGGAAATTAAGCTAATTAAAAACAAAAGTCAAATATACATAAAAAATTGATCAGAATGTCTTAAAAGAGAGAAATATTTGAGATGTCCGAATTAGACTTCTCATTTGAGATACAGTTATGACGGCTTTTTCTCAAAGAGTAGTTAAAATTTTACAGCTACATTTTAATCTATACAACGTACAGATTTAATATGAACAACAATCTTAGCTGTTCTTCCCAGGAGAAAGACCGTACTACTGAAAAAATGGCTGGTGGAACAAAAACATTATTCAATTAAAAGTTAGAAGTCAGGGCATAAGGTGATGCAATTTTTGCGTAACGATGATTATGTAAGTCGTATTGATATCAACATTATATAGCTTGGTGAATGATGTTCGCCAACCCGGCAATGGAAGGTTGGAGGACAAAATGGAAAGGACATGAAGATTGCCTTTTAAGGCGTACAACCACCAGATTCTTAACTTAATGTTATTAGTTATTACTAAAATAATTTAATTAAATTGGTTAATTTGATTAAAATATCATTAACAGATTTTTCCCTTTTTGGAAAGGTTTGAAACCGCTTCTGAAGATATTATTACATAAAATTGTATAAACATATATAAAAGTATTAAAAATTATAAGTAAATAAATGAGTAATACTAATGACAAGAGTTAGAAATATGCACAAGTAAACAATGTACCCGATTAATATATTTACATATAAACAGATGAGTAAATGAATAAATGAGGGAATTAAGAGATGAACAGCTGCATCGATACAAAAAGAGCGGAGCAAAACAAATTTGGAGATTCTCATCAAAATGAAAGAAAACAGCATCCTATATGATAAATATATTTTGTGTGTGCGCGTTATTCACAGCACACACTTTGTGAGGATGCTGATGCATAAGATTGGAAACACATTTATCACAAATGTTTTGCGGCATGTTTAGTCTTATAATATTTAAAATGACAGTCTCTACACAAATACAGACAGATTATTATTTTCATACTTGTTTTATACAAAAGTGTCCAGAGTTAGTTAGATATAGGAATATATGTGGAGTTTACCTTTATTGATATAGATTTAATATATTAGTCAACATATATTCCAAAGAAAAGTTTTCGGCGTTACTGGATTAGTAAAATGAAGAAGAAATTCGTAGATTTAATGTTATATTTCTCATGTTTTCTATAGCATGCAATATATTTCAAAATTACCAAGATAGTAAAATAAGTTAAATGGCCTCTATTTCAAAGTGGTACAAAATTGTCCAAATTGTAACGTTTTTTACAATGGCAACAGTTAAATCCAGATATTAAAATAAATAAGATTCAGGAATAGAATTGCACTAATAAAGCGATCTCACACAAACTTTATTGTCATAGTACTAAACAAATACAATCTACTGCTTACATTAAAGTATAATTAAAAATTAAAAATTATTATTTGATTTAAATGTACTCGTGTATTTTTGCTAGAAATTAAAAATACCTAATTTGATTTTCGCACATCCTCTCACTCACTTTAGATCATACTAGATAGATTTCATAATAATTTTTCTCTTCAGATACACGATCAATTAAGTCAAGATTATGTTACTCTGTGAATTTCCTGATTGCTGATTTAAATCCCAGAAATAGTAGCCTAACAATAGCCAAATAGGCACTACTTTTTAGTATCATTGATTATGAGTTTGATTTACACTGCGAATAGCTACAAATATCCATAATGGATATTGGCAGTTATTCGGAATCGGATTTAATCAGTAGGTTCCAGTTACGTTAGCCCCCAAGAAGCAAAGAGGTATGCTGTAATGCTCCTAACTAACCAGTCGATCAATCAGTACCCGCTTATGTTTCCCTTCTGCTTACAAAGTATCACCTACTCCACGCAAATAGCAAGAAAGCAGATAAATTCACTATAAACTCGTATCAAAATCATAAACATCAACCACCCATTCACTAAAACTGACAATATTAAAAAACTATAATGAATAAAATATATTACTTATAATTTAATAACTCAATATTAAATTATCACCTTTATTAGTTTTTTCTCAGTACCTACAAATTATGGTAAAATTCTTAGTTATGCATGTATTTTTATGACTAAATACCTCTTATTTAAACTATTACAATAATTCTGAAAACCTAATGCAGCAATGCGAGCCTATGATTGCATGTTAGGTATGCAAGATGGGAAAGGAAAAGCTTTGAATCTCCTATGACCCAACAGATGGCTGCTCTTTGAAGCTACATGTTTCGTGGCATGTATACATGCTTTACATACCTTGTAGATATACGGATCTCGAACCTTGTTACCTTTTCAAAAGTGCTTTATTTTTCTGTGCCTGACTGCTATGGTACTGCTTTTAGTATATATGCGAATTTTAAGGTCAATCCGTTAAACTGCTTCCTGTAGTTGAACCAGTCTGAATTGGGGAATGTATGTAAGCACCAGGAGCATGTGTATGAGAGTAGTTGTATGGATGTGTGTATATATGTATATTTTCACATAACACACAAGAATTACGTTGCAGATGCACTAGCATAAGACGAAATTTTCCTTGAAATATTTGAATATTTAAAATGGGGTAAAATAAACTTGTGTTTATAAATAAGAACTCAATCCGACGTCCATGTTAAAAATGTAAAATATCAGTGAGGGAGTCTATTGCATTTGTAACAAAATATTATATTTGGGATGAAATTTTTATCTTTCTTTCGCTTCGTGAAAGAATGATGGGAAAAGTTAAATATTTTTTAATCCTGAAAACATTCACCTATATACATGTGCATTCTTGTAACATATCTTTTCTGTGGTATAAGGAAAACGTTTAAATTTTATAATCATGTAAGTCTTCTGTGTGAATTTGATTTTGAAAATATTAGAACTCGATTGAATATATCTTTGAAAATATCGCTTTATTGCTTTATAAAGCAGCTTCTTGGTTTATGTAAATTATTCATAAAAGTAAATAATATAAGATATGAAAAATTAATAAAATTAAAGAACAATACTTTTAACCAATAAGAGTATGTACGCTGTTTGTCTATCTCAAGAATAACTACTTTCTGATTTTTACTGAAGTAGCTTACAATATATAATACTAAGTAAACCATGAAAACACACAAGTGCAAACAAAACTTCGAAAGCCCTCTTAATGATCAACAGACTTATTAAAATAGTTTGTAAGGAATGTTTTAAAGATTTAACAAGTTTTAAGGTGCTATTCTTGCGATAGACTAACATACATGCACATACACATACGGAACCAAAAAAAAATGTTTTTACATTTCTAATACTAGGTACTGCAAAAATAATGAAATTCTGTGGTTTTAATCTTGTGTCGTTAAAGCAAGAAGCCTTTATTAAATAAGTTTTTAACACTAAGCATTTTCACCCCTCTAAATGAAAAATGATTTGTGGCTGTCTGAGTATCCTCCTACAGCACATTGAACACGAACACTTAACATGTTGGAACCTAATTAAGCATTAAATGAAACGAACACCTTTAGATTATTTTTATGTTAGGATAATTTCTTCAGTGTAGAGAGACGGCAGCAGCATATAAAATTACCCAGAATTTGAAGTACTTGCTTTCATTTATAATTTGATCATTTGGATCGACATTTTCATGTGTTGCACATGCAGTTATTGTTTAGGTAGGTACATGCGCTGATATCAAAATGAATAGCTATATGTGTATTTCCGAAAATACTTCAACGGCAGTTAAAGGTTTAACACAGTGTATATATTTTAGGATTTTTTCAAAGCTTTAAATTTTGACTTTTGTCAATTTAGCAATGAAATTGTAATAAGCAATATAAATTTATATGTAATAGCTTTAATTCTGGTTCTACTGAAAATTCAGTTAAAAACTACATATTTTAGAAAGTAAAAGGGAAGATACCTTTTCCTCGCAACAGCATGTCTTTTTCTCCTCATTTCAACTGACAAAACCACCAAAAATTATCTATGAATTGACGAATTTATATTTAGCATGTTACAATCTTAATATCAAATGATTCTTTTTAAGAAACATATTCTAGATAAAAAGCTTAGATTTCAATTATTAAAACGTAAAACTAAATCAGACTCGATGGAAGAACTATATAACATCTTGTTAGAAATCTTGAAGATCAAATTATTTTCATGACGTTTAAGATGTATTGTAATTGGTACTATTTTGAACTACAAGGATTCAGTTTAAAATGACCTATACAATCTATGAGTATGTAATTGCACAGATGTAATATACATATGGTAGTGAAATTAGGAAAGGAATAGTATGCCATTCATTATCTATTTGAGGTCATTTAAAGCCCCCCGCATTACTAAGAAATGAACGGATGTTAATTTATATTGTAAGCTGTGCCTTATTGATGAATATGTTAAGCAGTTAGCAGTACAGAGAGTCTCATTAATATATCACCAGTCCATTTCAAATTCATAACCGAATGCGAAGGTGATAATACAAATGGAATAAAATTGCATTGAGCGTTTCATCAGTTACCTACGCTACAGATAGTAGAGTATAAATTGATACTCTCGGATTAATAGTTTTTGAATAATATTTTTTTCTAAATAAGTAAAATTTAAGTTTCTAGAATAAGTTATGCTTACTGCATCTCTTTCAAATGATGAAATTTTGCGGAATTTTCGTTAAGAAGTTGCAATCAGTGTGAGAAGTGAGCTTGTGATTTTGTAGACATTTTCTGTATTTCCAGTTTTCATTGACACTTATTCGAGGTTTACATTCGTGAATGGAACCCTTTACTATCTATGTAATTACTCTGAGAAAACTAGTAAACAAACACAATGAAATCCCAAAGGTACTATAAACTTTCAATTCCCTTAGCATTTTATGTTCCACCATTCTTTTATTTTCTCTTGTGCATTTTCTCTGGGATTTCTGTCAAGTTTTAAGGTTCGTGAAAACTCATATCTACGTACAAAAAGCAAAAGTGCAATAGTATGGATGGCACCATAATATTTTACTGATATATACTAACAATATCCGGGAAAGGCGTACTCTAAAAGTACGACTATTAGTATAGCCTATGATGACTATATATACATTATGACTATGATACATATATAGTCATCACTATGATATATATATAGTCATGACTATGATGACTATGATATATATTATCTTCAACTTTATGACGTTTTGTTGAATATCTAGAACATGAGTGATCATCCTGAAAATTTAGTTATGTAAAGAACTTAGTAGACATCCTATATTTCTCAAAGGGTATTTTCTTGAAATCCCATGAGAGGAATTGGAGAAAAATTAATATATTTTGGATAACCCTGTGAAAACGAATATCTAAAAAGTGCTGAAAAATTAGTACAAGATTAGGTGATTTCATTTTTGCGAGGATAGCACGTATAGAAGTAGCGATATTTCTTCTGCAATCAGAAGAACCGTGATATCCTTGAACCGTGAAAAATATAGGGACAATATATTGCACCCAGCACGGGTGCAATATATTGTCCCTATATTCTTCATCTATACAAAATACTATACTATATTTGATACAACCCTCATGATTTTGCTTCCGTTTGGGAATAAAAAATTTCGAGCTTATTTTATCAACAATGATTTTCAAAATTTATGTTGTTAGGACTCTCACAAAAAATTGTTGTATACTTTTAGCTAATAAATTATACACTTTCTATTTTAACTATTTTTACTGCACTCCCGCATGCGCATTGTACATTATTTTAGTAAACCTGCTCATCTGTCATCCAATATTTATTGCTTTTTAAATCTGATTGAAAGGTATTGTGTGCAATGTTGTTCGTCATGTTTTTTGAAATTAGCATTATTTCAAATCGAGAATTCTGCAAATTAATAAGAAAAATTATTGGGAAATTTGAGATTGTTTGAATAAAAAACCTTAATTTCTTCACAAGTACATATGTTATCCTAAAAACTTTGAACACATATTATTAGACAAGCCCTCTTAATCATGTGCCAAATTTTCAATGCATTTTAGACATGCGTTTTTATAGTGTTATTCTAAACATTCTGTTTTCTTCAATTTCTTCACGATCTCTTATGGGATTTTGGAAAAACATATTAACGAAAATATGTGACGTTAACTTTTCTTAAAATATAGGGTAAGTTTCATGTATTTTTTCCAGATATTCAACGAAATGCAAATGACCGGTCATCATTGACCATCTTTCCAATTTTTGTTAATAGACATTGTTGATATATGTCTTCCAGTATACTATGGAACCATTTGTCTATCAATATTGCCATTCATAATTAAAATTTAACAGTACTTTAAAAAGTGTTTCATCTCTCTCGGACTTACCCTGTAAGTACATACATATGTAATACCTTTCATATGTATTTTATATTCCAGAAAGTGTTTTATTTAAGTATATTTGAATAATTCTAAATTTGAATGAACAAGTAAAATAGGATTCCGGAAGTCAATTCGTGTAGACGCAAATGAAAGCAAGTTTCAAACCAAAGTGTATTCTTCACAGCGTATCGCCGCAATCCTTTGAGCGCAGTGTCTGATTTTCTTTTCTTTCTTCTGAAGAGTGGAAGCTTCGGCGCGAATGCTCTTTCAAGGGAGGTTGGTTTCGTAAGTGTCTAATGGCTCCTTTCCACCTCGCTGGTCCACAGTCTTCCATTTCCGACAGCCCAATGCTTTGCACCAGTTGGTATTGTATTTTAGTACGAACTAGTTTATCTTTACTTAAGGATGAGATTCAATTAAAAGCGGAAAGTACCACACCCGAAATATTTCTCCGATGAATCAGATTTTTTGAAGTCGTTCGTTGTTTTTAACACGCGAAGGAGCGTTAAAAGAAAGTCACCGAAATGCGAAAGAACGAAACGTAAAACTCGTGCTTATTCGTTTGAGCAACAGACAGATTGAAACTAAAAAATGGGAAATGTACCTTAGAATTTTCGAACGAAGAAGCGTAAAATAGGAAGCTAATTAAAAATAGAATATTTTCGTATAGTATCCTTCACCATTATTATAGGAAAGAGTATTATAAAAGAAGAAATTTTAATAAAAATGTATTTATTTATAACACTTTATAGATTTTTAAAACCCGCAATGTTTACATATAAATAAATTGACTATAGCATCATTAATGAGGTTTATACAATATTTTTGTGCCGCTATTACAATAAAGAGAAATCATAGTTTATTCGTTGGAAGGGGGTTGAAGATTGTAAATCTGAGTTACAGAGGTCCTGATATAGTTTTATGTAGTATAGCCACATGAACTTGACCTGCAGACATATTTAGTAGAAGCTTTCGTGCCTTAGACCATTTTTTAGATTTATTGCATATTTCCTTCATTTTGCAGAAAAAAATTATTTAATGTATTATTTGGATTCTATAGATCATTAGTGAGTATATGTTGTTTTATTATAGTTTTACATTTGTTTTATTATAATTATAAACTTCTCGAACTCCTGAAAATTAACAGTAACCAATTAAAGTACAATATCACCGTACATCTATTGATTTTTTAAACATTTTTAGCTTCTAAAATTACTATATTACTTATCTATAACTTAACAATGATTTATGATAGTTAAAAATGTGATTTAGCAACAGTAAACAAATGTACTTTCATTAGAAACATAAATCATGATATAAACTACAGCCTTCCAACCATTGTTCTGCGAGGCATAATGTTTATCAAATGGGAACAAAAAATGGAATATTCGTTATAAAAGTTCAAATTCTTGCATGAATAAGTGATTTATGTTTTAGAAAAAGAAATAATCTTAACATGGAAACTATTGTTTGCCTAGAGATATAGATTGGCCATAAAACAATACCTTTTCTCTATGGCCAAGGTAAACACAAACAGGCCAATATACAACGGGTAGACTGGGTGAATGTTATTTTACACTCATCTGGACATAATGTTATGGATGCAGAACAAATAAATTAAAGTGTAATATATGATTTAGAAATATAAGAGCTATAACATGATTAAAGTTATCTGAGGATAAATAATACCAAAATGCTTTGTTTTACGTAGTTTTTCTTTTAGGTTCACTTATAACTACAGTTATTTATCTATCTTATTTGCCATGTACTCAAACATTCTTGAGATACGTCTATAGATAACACCAAATCCTTCAAAAAGAAATCAACAAATAAAATTAAAATCATTTTAGTACCAAGGCACATGTTTTCTTATAGCTTTTTCAAGCATAGTTGTTTGTCAGCGAGGACAGATGAATTTACGATGTAATTTTATATCCGACCGCCAGGCTTCTGGCCTTTTTGGAAGGACCTAAAAACCATTAGTAAATGATGTGGAATCAGATATTGAAAATTTGAGTGAAAAAGCCATAATTCTTTTACATACCTTTGCATCCATTTTCCATTTAATGGTGTAACAGAAAGGTGAACAGAAATTATTACAGATTTTTTAAAAAATGGTCCTTTAGTCTCATTTTAAAGCTGGCTCCCTTAACTAAGTTCTTTATGCTCTTTATTGGCCGTCTTTTATCATTTAGGAATTATAGTGATCCTAAAAAGACAGAGGGGGAGGGGCTAAACAAAGACCTCGTAAACTCTCTTCGTTTTCTAGGGGGTGTTATAAAAGAGATTATATTTTCATTATTCCTCTCCATTCTATAACAAAAGTATGTTTTGTGATAACTTTCTAGTAAAATAAAGAGGATACTTACTTATACTGCGGCATTTATATTGCGAGTAATGCAATACACAACAAAAAATGGGTAGAAAATTCGTGGATTAAAGTGAAGAATGACAGTGTTGTATAAAATAATTACAATACTAATGAAATAGAAGGGCAAAGATACTGCTATTAAGGTTTTTACTTATTTTATAACAATCAGTAAAAATTATTTATTACATAACGCGCACCTAGATATTGTTCGTAATTTCTGAAAAAAAAAGGTTTCTTCAGTAATAAATACGGTAGCTGTACATACATGTGGAGAACATAGACGTACGTTTTTCTCTGCATTACTATTTGTAGAACGCATGTTTTGATATTAATCAGGTAAGAGGAGACTCTAAAATGTCATGGCCTTCACTGAACCGAAAGGGTTTTATGCCGCAGTTTTGAGTGGAATCGAGGGAATTGAGCGGAGAGCTGACCGCTTTACGTACCAAGCCACTAAGTTACTTATGCTCCATTTCCGGTTGTTTGAAAGGTATTAAATTTGAGTCCAAGAAGAAAATTTGAAGCTCATGAATATTCGCCATTCGAGCTACGGGATAAGATAGAACTTTCTATCCTGGGAAGGGTTAGATAAATATTATCGCTTTTGACACGAGGAAGATTTTCAACTCATCAAACAAGGAAAGTTAAGCGAGGGATTTTTTTTAAATGTTGTATCAAGTCGTTGTATTGATAGGTATTTTTTTAGAATAAGCGTGTTTAATATTCGTGTGTTGTAACTAAAAACCACTCACTTCGTTACACAATTTCAAATTCTGTTCACTATGCATTAAAAAGTTTTACCAACCTCTCTTTTTACTTTAAAAATTAAATCAGCGTAACATTTTTGGAAATTCATGCCATCAGAATCCGCTTATAAGAAATAATAATTGTGCGATGAAGAAATATACGTGACATCAACTCTAAATATATTCTAAGACTAAGAGACTTCTTAAAGTGGTAAGTTTAAAAACTAAATTTAATTTATAAATTAATAGCAAAAAAGATATTAATTTAGCCCCTACTAAATAATTCGTAACTGTAATTGTACTTTTTTAGTTACACTTCTTGCACAATCTTTTGACATTACTTTCCTATGCATAGATGCTTTATTCTTTCTCGGTGTGAAGCTTGTAGTATTTGAATATGTGTGGCCTTTATGCCAGATAAGTAGATCCATTCTTTTCCATAAGCCTCGTTTCTACAACATTTCGTCGCTTTGTGACATTTCACCAGAATTAAATAAACATGATTTTGGAAGGTATAGCGCTGACGTATGTGTAGATCGATGCGATGAGCTCAGCAAGATGTTTTAGTACCACCCCCCCTCCTTTCACAGGAAATGCCTTATGTATTCAATAGTTGTTTCTTTCACTTCAACCATAATCATTTATTTTACGCAAGCCTTACAAGGTTATTAATATTCGGAGACAGGAAAGAGTAAAATAAATAAGCAGCGAATGCAGCTGCTGTTTCGAAATACATGAAGGATTGCTCTGGCACACAACGATTTTAACGGATTTTTTTTTATCGAATCTGCCTGCTTTTCGAAACATTGGAATAAATGTGGATTTCATTTCTCGCGGAAATAATGCCTAATTCTTGAGAGGAAATAATCTTAGAGAGGGGAAAAAATGTCGGCGAAGCTATTTTCGGGAGCTGCAAATGATGAAGGGGAAGATTGACCGGTTATTGTTGTTATTTGGGGAAAGGCGACGATACACGAGAGATACCTGTTGTCGAGTCGATGCGGAAGGGGCGACAGCTTTGGGCCATTCGATAAATTGATTAAAAGGTTCATGTTTGCTTTACGGGATTATCGTGTAAACACGACTACAGTTATTCCTATTTTCATTAAAAGGAAAATCTTGAATTATACAAATGCATCACCTTATAACTGTTTGAAAATAAATTTCAAAATTTTAGAACAGATATATCGAAAATATTGAGTGGTCATTTTAGAAAACTATTCTATAATAAGTTGTCTTTTATATTTTTAAACAGGCAAACAAAACATTTATTATTTTTTAAACAGATAAAGGTAAATATAAAGATGGTACAGAATCATCTCATATTTTACGGTTTTCATCTCCCATGGTTGCATTTTACTTAAATCGCTATTCAAAAATATTTAATTTTACTTACTTAATTTTATGTTTCATTTGTCTCAAATTTTAAAGGATTAACTATATTTTTAGTTAGATTATTATTTCAAGCATGTTCTTTAATAGTGTGGAAAACTTAATATTATTTTCTATTTACTAAAAATTATATTCTCATATATAAACAGGTTTACTCTAAATGTAGTTAATCATTTATTTCACGTTTAAGTACATTGAAATTGACAACAAATAAATTCTTGTAGTAAATTGCTATGTAGTTGATTTAAAAAAGTATCAAATATTTCTTTTGGTAAGAAGTTGTATTCTGAAACAATTATATGTCCTATTGTGATTGAAAACAAGTAATTGATTACTTTTCAATTGTTGTATGTTATAAATGATGAATATTTATATTTTTGCACTCAGTTGCAATTTTCTGTAACATCCCATTTAACTGAATATTAAAACTATCCTCCCTTTGCTATGAGGGAGAAAGTGTGACACTTCTGCTTCATTCGATGCCTTGAAGTACCAGAAGCGTACAATTCTATTGATTTCAAAACATCCCCATTTCTTTTTTCTTTCTCATGCTTGATTTGAATTGAAACTCTGTGCTAACTCCTGTGAAACTCCTGTTCTAATACAAGGAAGCTAATAAAACCGAATCCTACTGCTTAAAACCATTTATGAACAGCTACGAATATCTAACGGGATTCGAGCCTGTTGAGCGTATGGGTGTTTGTAAACTGTGCCATACCTGTTCAGTTATTATTTGGCTCACCATTCTTAGAAAGGTGGAATTTATTCCCCATTTTCGTTCCACTTCCTAAAAGACTTACAAAACCTTTCTGAAGATTCATTTTTAACCAGATCCGTATATGCAAGATGATAGTTTATCCTGCAATGTTAGGAACCTATGCCCCCTGGAATCTCTCTTGAAACGTTACTGAATTATGAAAAATTAGTTTACAAAATTTAATTGCCATATTTAATTGGACTACTGAAGTAAGCTAGTTTTATTCCTATTAAAAAATCATTTTAATCATTTTTAGTATACTCTTAGTTTATGTAATTAGTTTATTCCGAAAAGGCAGATGCATGTTTTTAAATATGAGGTAATTACCGGTTCTCCTCTTCTTTTACTCAACGTAGTTTGGTAATCTCGTGTGATTACTAACAGTTTATTGTACAGTGTAACTGGGAATCATTTTAATTCCTTTCAGTTTATTTTCCCCGGTTAAACTATGACTCCACTGTTTAAATAGTTATTCTTCCTCGGAACCTTTGTTTTGGCAACACTTAATGTTCAAATATTTTTTCAACCGAGGAAGTATATAACCCGGCACATTTTTACCGGTGGTTTGATTGTTAGGTTGCAACATAACCATCAGGTTGTCTTTAAACATAAATTTACTACTCGAACTTGTATATTTTTGTAGTCGGTGTTCGTATGTTTTTTTTAATAAAACGCAAGTAGTTTTTTTAAATCTCGTCATCAAGTCTGTTTTCTTTTCTTTGCTGTAAGCTATTAATTCTGCTGAACATTGTTATGAGCCTCGGGATCGTAACACATTTCGTAAAAATTTCAATTTTTTTCCATTAAAATATATTACTTATAAAAATCTGAACAAAATTAGAAATTCCTTACCTTTTTTTCAGTTTATGCATTGTGTATCAAAATATGATCTTTCAAAACTACATATCCACAATTTATTTTAAAATTAAAACAGTGCATTTAAAATTTAAAAATATTTTAGGTGCAGAATGTTTTAAAAAATAAGCCGATTTTTCTTTGGTAAATATTATTATAAGTAATGTCTAGTTTAAGTAACTAATATTTATATTTCCATATTTTGAGTAAATTACCTGAAACAGAATCATAATAAAGTAAGTAATAGTGATTTTGACTAAAAAGGTTTTATGCACGTTATTTCTCACGGTAGATTTGTATCTCACTTATCCAAAAATTTTATTTGAAGTAGAGGAAACTTGTTCAAGGTTTTTAATTTATGTGAATCATACATTTGAATACAGGGCGATAATATCATATTAAAACGGCCTAGTGAGATAAATGAGAAAACGTGCAATTTACGGAAATTGCAATTTTACAATATTTTTGCTTTTGTTATTACTTAAAAATTTATATTTAAAAATTGTTGATTGAGGTAATAAAGTATAATAAATTTAAAGGAAATGATTTTATAACTTTGCGTTTCATTTACATGAAAACTCAATCTTTCTAAATTTAAATTGAGTTTGAAGTTGACAGTTAACTTTCAAATTGGCAAAATTTGACTAAAAATTCGAGTTTTGGAATTCATCGTAATATGGATCAATTGGAAATAAAACTATTTCAGTTCCATATCTCTTTAGTGAATTATTTGCATTTATATTTTTTTACAAACTGGCCCCTTTGCTTCTAAAGGACTGACAGAATGTAATCTACTTTTCATATTTTGCTACGTTCGAATATATTAATTAATGAAACACTAATATCATTGAATTATTTTTTATACCTTTTGTTTTTTTACATATGGTTGTAAGTTTCATCTGTTCATTTTTCCTCCTTTTGTTACTAGCTTGTGGTATGAAGTCAAAATTTTCAGATCAGATGTCTTATGACATATTTTATAATTTTAATGCTCTATATACAGTACATAATTTTTGCGATATATTTACCTTTTGATTTTTTAAATGGATATTATTAGATGACGATAGAGACAACCCAAAAAAGTGCCGAACAAGCCTAACATAGCTGCAGCTTTGATCTTGGTAAAATGTCCTGGTTTAGACAAGAAATCAACTAAAGCTTAATCTACTGATAGTACTGAATCTACTGTAGCAACTTAATTGTGCAATTGTGAATAATGAAATTTGAACTACTTTGCAGAGTAATGTTCCATGACATGAGTGCAATTCAACCAACTCTAAAATTTTTACTGTTATAGGAATGTTTCAGATAATAAAAATTTCTATTTTGAGTGGGAACAGTTTTGATGAAACTTTTTTAGCTTTCGAGAAGAATCATTCAGAAAATTAAGTAATAATCAAAACAAAGTTCATGCATTTCTTAGTGTTAGGGAAATGCCACATTGATCTGAAAATATTCTCTGTGATTTGGGGCACGCCAGATATGCACAAAAGAAAGTATGGGAAATTTTTAGATGATTACACCCAAAAGAAGGATTTAGTAAAAGACTACGTCATGTTGTAATCTAGTGTGAAAAATTCATTTTGAGAAGAATTCTATGAAAGTTGGCAATGAGTTCATTTAAAATATCACTGAATAACATGACAGAAAGCGATCATGTACTAAATAAAGTCGGAATTTAAAACGGATACAGATTTATTTTAGTGTTTTTACAATGTTTTGTATAAAAAAAAACTAAATCGTAAAGAATATATATAATTTTTTAATGAATGGAATTAATTTTCTATAATTTCAGTTTATATGTTTCCAAGCATTTATAACTATAAGATAACAGTTTTTAAAAATAATTTTATCTTTATGTATCATATAAATAAGTTGATATATATAGTATTTATATAAAATATATTCTGTGGTTTTTGATAGAGAAAACTGCTTAAAAAGATTTTACGATGATCTCGAAAAGTTACTTCTGCATAATTTATTATCCCTTACAAAAATTATCCATTCTAAATAATATCATTTATGTTTGGTTCTTTTTGTATCTCAAGTTTCCTTAGTTGAATATTTTAAAATTATACTTACTGCTAAATTTCTATTTTTCTTTAGAAATTTTTAATGAAATTATACATTTATAAATGCATTCGTAACTGTTTCTCGAAATAGCAATATTTATAATAAATAGGTAGAAGTAATTACACTATAAGCAGTAGAGGTGCCAGGGGTTTAATCATCAGCGGTTGAAAACATTGTGTAGCACGCCATAATTTGCAAAAGCTATTATATATTCAAACTTAGTTATAATATCAGCTAAAGTATTGGATTAAATTTAAAATGAAAATATCAATTTTATGAATCTCACTAAAGAACTTAAAATTTTAATTCTACCTCTCTCTATATATAAACTTCAATGTAGTATAGTTATCTCAAATATTTGTTTAAAAATAATGAAAAATTTAATGAAATCACAAATACCTGTTTATAAATGTTTGCTCCATGTAAGTTTCACTAAAATATTTCAAATCTTTAAATCTGTCGATATATTCAAATGAAAAATGTACAACATGAAAAGTTCAGTTGTTTATATGTTTAAAAATAATAAAAAATATATCTGCTTAAAGTTGTAGCCCAAGGAATTTTCAGAAAAAATATTTAAAATTTTTATAGATGAAAATAAATTTTACTCTGCCTAAATGCAAATGAAAAAAGTAGAACACGAATAATTTAGTTTTTTTAACAGAATATTTAAAATAGGACTCTAGACTATAAATATCTGTTCAAAAATATGTGACTGCGAAATTTTCAGTAAAATATTTAAAATATGTATTTCTATATATACCATTATAACCATATTCTTTATTTTTCCTTTCATATAAAACCGTAAAATAAAAATATTTAAAAACTATAAATATGTGTCTGAAAATGTACAGCCTACAAAGTAATTTAAATCTCTCTAAAATATTTTAAAGCTTTAGTTTTTAGTATACATTTTAAAAATTTAGAACATGAATACTTTTATTTATTTAATAAAAATATATAAAGGATTAAAAGATATAATTGTATGTTCAAAACTTTATTGATCACATAATTCTAACATGCAGAAATTTTTTTAAATAAATGAAGTGAAAGTCAAGACATGAATTAATGCAATTTGTGTTACCTCAGATAAAAAAAATTAAATATTATTGTGCGTTGGCAATAATTCCAAATTAAATATTAAGCGATGAAATATGATTATACTTCAAAGTTTTGCGCTGAAATCATATTTGAACAATACAAGGAAGAAAAATAATTATCAAATAGAACAAAAAACTTGTTTTAACTATTTTCAAAACGTCTATAAACATTAAACTCAATAATTATCTCAGAGCTGTAGCAAAGTGCATCTATGCTGGTAAGTGTTTTATCAGAAGTACTTACACAAACAACAGTAAGAATTTTGTTTATGGAAATTAAAAAACAAAATACAGCAGAGCCCTTTCTCAATTTTAATAATGGCATTTAATTAAATAATGTGAAACTTTAAGAATTTTCTCTTCGAACGTTACAATTTATCTTAGTATTTTGGTGTATTTCTTTCAAAATAAGGGACATCTAAATTTGAAATATTTTTACTGCTTTGTATTTATATTTTACTTCCTAAAGCTAATTTGTTTTGTTAGGTTCTAGTGAAAAGAAATTTAATAAAATGATTTTAATTATTTTTAGAATAGTAATAATGTATGATATAACATAGAAGAAACTAGTCTTAGTTTACCGCTAAATTTATGTTAATGTTGAAAAAATCATCTTAAAGTTTCCTAATACTTACCGAACATTTCTTTATTCAATGTATACATCAGTTTTTGTCATTAAAATCCATCTTAAAATTTGTCAATTTTTAGTATGCATTGAACTGAGACTACAAAGTTCTGTCTAATCATAGGGGCATTAATTAAGCTTACAAAATGTTTTTAGTTCAGTCTACAGTCATCAGTTTACTAAAAAAACCTTACCGTTTATCAACCAATATTATGCTGCAATATTCTGCTTCGTTGATATTTCTATAAATACTTAGCAGCTCATAGCTGCCAATATAGTAACACGATATAAGGAGTAGGAAAATGTAATGCCAAAATAATTCTGATGCATTAAGTTCCCTATAATTTTTCTAAAACTAAAATTCGACGAATAAACATATTAATCTCTATCCAGTATTATCTTTAATGTACTAAAACTCTATATCCTTATTAAAATATCTTTTAAATATTAAAAATAGCATTAAAATGAATGTTTCTTAATCATCTAGATAACAACATTTGTTGCATCAGGCATCTTAGATACATAACCTAAATTTTTACTTTAAAAAATAGTACATAATTTTCCTTTTATTTCATTCATTTCTTTTTCATTTGCTGCATATTCAAAAACATTTTGTTAAAGCCGTTATTATATATATTTTCTGAGCTACATCATCAGGAATAGTATTGAAAATCGTTTTTTGAATTTGTGATTAATGATTGTAATCCCCCTTAAAATCTAGGGTAAAAATTTAGACAAAACTTTTGTAGAAGTTTAGTAAAGTTTTTCTTTTGATGACGTACCTTTGTACTGCAATCAGCAAAATAACTGCTGGTACATTAATTTTGTAACATTTCCACTGGAATTACTTTGTTACAAGAATAATAGGTATGTTCTGTCATTTACCTTTATTGTAAGACAAGTACGAGCTAAAAGCCAAAAAGCCTAATACCAGTTGTTTTATACGTTCATTTGTTAGTTGACAAGAGGAAAATTGATCAATGTGTTTACATAATGCGAATCTCGGAGGAAATTAACTTTGATAATACCTTTTGTTAGACTATTCAGAAACAATACACGAAAATTTTCTCTGTCCCTGCGAAAATGTTTATTCTGCTAATTTTAATAACTACAATCATGAAATAATTATTTTCTTCTCCTTTCACGTTTCTTAAATGTCATTATATGGTTATACTATACAATTGTTTCTGCTATTGAAGTCTTTCATAAAGTTAATTTAATCTACATCTTCTATTCTACTTACTTTTATATGAAATATTATATGATGAAATTGTCAGGTATAATAACCATAAAATGTTTTAATATAGTAAGTATTGCATACCTAAAAATATAAAAAGTACAATGAAGTTATTGAATGGATAGAGTAAAATTTTCTTTAAAAATTTTGATATTTTTCATATTAAAAATATATTGTTGTGTTGTTATCTTTAATGGTCTAAAAACAGTCCATTTTAAAAACTATACTTACTGCTAAATGACTGAAGCATATAATAAATTGATTTTCATGTTTGAAACGATTTTCAAAAATTTCTGGAACCAGCGGATTGATTTTCTTCCACCACTGTACCTGTTGTTTTCTGCAGTATGAAAGTAAAATAAGAGCCTGTATTATGGTAGCTGCATAATGGATCGACCTTCATAGAGACAAAATACGAGTCAACAAAAGTTGCAAAATGCCGAAGAATTCAAACAGAAAAATTCATTTACTTGTATAGATTTTATAAATATTGATATATTTTTATTAACCAAGACACGGTGTTAGATAGCCATATCCCAAGCAACAAGGATGGTCGCTTAATGGTCAGCCAATCATCGCTATGATGGTAAAAGATCGCAAACGTCGACATTGTGTCGGTGCGACGTCACCTTTCAATTATTTTCTTTCTCCTCATATGAAAAGGTCGCCTGACGTGTAGGGCGATGCCAAGTTCTGATTAATCACGAAGAGTTTTATTAAAGTGATCGGCGCGACACCCGAAAAAAAAAAGCGCCTCCTAGAGGGGGCTTTAAATTTTAAACTTGTGGCTCGAAGAAGAAATATGTTCATTTCACTAAGTTCGGTCAACTCCACTACGTAGACTAAATAAGCACTGTGCTACAGTTCAACCATTTTGGATTTACAGAGCATTTGAAGAAGAAAAACGTGGTAAGTGCAATTTTATTTTTCTTATTCAACAGTTGTATACTGTGTATTTGTTATTTAAATTAACATATCATGTAAGCAATTTTCTGTTAAGTCAGTAAAGTATGCATAATAGCATTTGCATTAATCGAAAATTCTCAATACATGCTTGCCAACTTGTACTGTTTATCCGTACATTGTAGGAAAGTACCATTTTTTTTTTAATTTATAAGATATAATAATAGCTAAAACGATTATACATGAGAATTTTTCGTAACACTTTTGATAAAGAGTTTTTTAATTAAGCAAAATTAACAACATGCAACTATATATATATATATATATATATATATATATATATATATATATATATATATATATATATATATATATATATATATATATATATGCAATGTATGAGTACTACTCCTCTAACGTTGTTTTATACATTAAGATTTTTACAAAGTGAATGAAGAAAATTATTTGAGTACTCTATTGACTGTAATAAAATATTATTACTCATATGAAAACATAGACACTTAAAAGATAAGCAAGAATTATGCTTGTAAAAAGATCTTCATTGCTATTTCTTTCAATTTTCTAGAAAAAGTAGGGTATGCACCAGTGGCGTGCGGTAGGTTTTCATGCAGGATGTGCAGATAACATGGATTTTCCAATAAATCTTTAATTATTGAGACATCCGAGTTCTCCATTCTGAAACGGGTTATTTATTATGAATATAAATTTAAGGATTACAATAAATAAAATATTTACCTACGAGTAGTCAAGTTATAACTCTAAAAACCGCTAAACTTATGAGAATTCTACTAGTATTGAAGAAAAAATCATGTCTTTTGTTGTATAGTGTCATATCGTCGGAAAAGCAACGCTTCGGGCTTCTACGATAAACTTATATGTTCAGCAAACGTAGCACCACATGGCGACCGCCGCTGCTTTGCCGACAAACCGAACGTCTATTCTACGTGCAGAGGATTTCACTGCACGCTGGCACAATAGAGCTAACTGTTTCTTGTCCGGTCAGTGGATTAAATTATATTTATTGATTGTTTTTAACATTTAAAAATCATATATTCTGCGAAAAACATCTTGACAATATTTAAAAACAAAACCAGGGATATTGTGTTACATAATATAGCTTATATACTGTCTGTAAGACACAATGAATGGTAAAATTTGGACTGTTCTGTTAAAATTTGTTTCTTTAAAAGAAAACAACATTGTTTTTCAGCTAATTATTTCAATAAATATAATACATCACCGAAATTAATTTACCACACTAAAACCTTTCACTTTATATTGATGAAATACGTCTTTTATATTTCCATGAAATTTCCATGAATATTTAAATGAATCAATTAAAAAGAAAGTCCCCGCTCTAATACAACGTTTAATAAACCGTACCTTCGGATGATTCTGAATGCCGAGTGCAGGAAAAATAGCTGCACTTGCGTTTGCCATAGTATGTGTTCTTCTCCAGTAACCCATACATATAAAGCGTGATTTTGAATTTAGTGCGCAGTGCGTACACATCAGAACTTTCTATGTTCGTTTGCGCTCTACATAGTGCAGAACCTAATACCGCACTCACTGCGGGAATACAAGCAAGCAAATCAACATAATATTTGAATATATTATAAATAATATTTATTATATACCATATAAAGAGAGGTAGACATAGGTGCAGAAAATTACTGTTTCTCATAATTTTTCCAGGGTGTGCAGTGCACACCCTGCACATATGGATCGCACGCCACTGGTATGCATGTTATTATATAATTAATTGCATAAAAATTAAAAATTTGTTTATTTTGAATACAATTTTTAAACATTATTACTTTGATAATGAATTATATATATATATATATATATATATATATATATATATAGATAGATAGATAGATAGATAGATAGATAGATAGATAGATAGATAGATATACCAGGTGGCCATAATTAAACTGACAGTGCTCACAGTGTTCTGTAGCGCGATCTATTTGCGAGAATGACGCCACATTTTGTAGGAAGATTAAACAAGACGGTGGACGAAAGATACCGCGAAAAAACAAACTAGTACCAAAAGTCACCGCTAGGCCAATATTTGGCACTGTGTTATAGAAAATAGAGTGTTAACAAATACAAATTAATACGCAATAAAATTACCTTTTATTATGCACATTTTCTGATTTAGTTCAAGTGCAATATGGCAACACATTTAAAAATGCGTAAAATATACATAAACACCAATAAAGTTTCGTGATCTGCAATATCACGTACGCTGAGCAGAGGAAGAAGGTCTTTATTCAAATTTCACGTTACATCCATTGGCACAGTGCCAGCTGCTTGGGTTTTAAAAGGCAAAGTGTTACGTTTCGAATCAATCGGATTGAAAGTTTATGTGCAATGTCTCCTTCTTTAGTCGAGCGTGCGTTACTGGTCAAATTCTTCTACCTCAACCAGTGCAACGCGTCAGCCGCTCTTCGTGCTTTTAGAATGCCCAAAAAATACGTAAAGGTGACGGTCCTGTGTCAGTTAATTCGCTAAAAGCAATGGTTGCGACGTTTGAGAAAACAGGTTCACTGAAGGTTCAGTCAGGCAGAGGACGAAAACCTGTACCACTGGATACAATCGCCGTGAACAGGAGTTACTGTACCCCGACCATGATAAGCGATTGACTTTTGCTCTCACCTTTCTTGTCAGAATGGAGGTGGATAATGTTTGACCGTGGAAAATCTTATGTGGAGAAGAGGCCCACTTTTACCTGAATGGAATTTTGAATATCCAGAACTGCCGAATTTGGGATGACAAATCACCACGTACAGTCACAGCAATTCCCTTACATTCAACAAAGGTAACTGATTGGTGTGGGTTCACAGCGGAATTTATCGTAGGTCTATTCTTCTATGAGAACATTACCTCGACAGGACCGGAAACCTGTTCTGTTACCGGAGAGAAATATTGCCACATGTTGAACAGCTTTGTCATGCCGGCACTTCAGCAAAGACAATACCTGGGGGAAATCATTTTCATGCAAGATGGAGCTCATCCACACGTTGCTGTACGGGTGCAACAGCTGCTACGACAGAAATTCACATCAGAAAAGAGTCATTAGCCGCTACTTTCCAACTGCATGGCCACCTCGGTCGCCTGATCTTACCCCATGCGACTTCTGGCTATGGGGTTACCTTAAGTCCAAGGTCTATAAAGGAGTGGTCCAGCACCTGGCTACGTTGATGGATAACATATCACGGACTGTATGGGAGATTCTAGCAGTGACTTTTGGAACTAATTTGCTTTTTCGTGGAATCCTTCGTCTCCCGTCTTGTTTAATCTTCCTACAAAATGTGGCGTCATTCTCAAATAGATCGCGCTCTACAAAACACTGTGAGGACTGTCAGTTTAATTATAGCGACCCGGTATATATATATATATATATATATATATATATATATATATATATATATATATATATATATATATATATATATATATATATATATATATATATATATATATATATATATATATATATATATATATATATAACATGCCTTTACACATGCATAGGTTTGAATAACTTTACTTGATTCAACTACAGCTTGAATGAATGCGTTTACACATAGTCAAGTATTGAGTCAAGAAACTTGCCTCTAATCAAGAACTATTGCACATTTTGATTTCAGATTATCACGAAAGTATAATACTATGATGACACTCCATATGTAATTAGTTTGAGCATTTAAAAAATTCTAATTTTTCCACTTAAAACAATTATTTTTCTTTATACTACAATCATGTTGAATATTTACTTCAGTGTAATTATTCTTACAGAACATATACAGCTTACAAATGAAATTTTTATTCTGATTTTATAAGGAATGTAAAATTTTAGTTTTTGTGGTACTTAGGAAATAAATTAAATTTACATTAAGTAATAGTCCTAAGCTATTAATTTGTAAGTCTAAAATGTTTGTAATTAAATGTTAAGAATAAGAATTTAAATTTTAGTTTTTGAAACATTTATTTATAGTTTACATTTAATAATAGAACAGTCTAAATTAAGGTATGCTTGCTTTATCCTTTAAAAGAGAAGATATTTTTCACTCAGAAATTGTTGAAATAAACTTTTTCATGTCAGGTACAGATGATTTTTCACAGATGAATTACATGACTGAAATGTGTACATTTTTGTTTACATCTGATATATACTGGTTTTAAATGGCATTTTTGTTTGGATATTGGATTATTGCTTTAAAGAGCAGAGAGAAACACAATAAAAATGTTTTAAGATGTGCAAATTACTGCTTTAATAAAGATAAGTTTCTGATATATAGTGAAATTTTTACTATGGTACTCTGCTGTATTTTCAAGTTATATTCTATTCAAGATAGTTTTTGTGTTCATTTATTAAACTAAAGCACTGGTATTTATTTTTACTAAAGTTTCAGTGTTAAGCTGAATATGAAATGCTAAGTTAAAATCGCTATTATTTTTATTTTACTTGCAATACTGCAAGAGAAAATTATTTTAAATCTTTTTTAAAATATGATTTTGAATTAAAACATACACATTTCTTACATAGACGACATTGAGAAAATTAACTGCTATTTTATAATTACCTCTTTTACTTGTAATATTCCAAGATAAAAATATTTTTTTAATGTGCTTTTTAATTAAAAAAATTCAAATTTCTTAAATAAATAGTCTTGACAAAACTAAACTTCTATTTTATAGAAATATTTGCTGAGGTATGTGATGGGTTTGGTTTGAAACGCTACAGTACATTTACAATACTACATAACAGTTTTTTAATATACACACACAAAAAGTAAATAACAAGAAAAATCCGAAAAATCTTGCAAATTCAAATATTTTTAAATAAACTAGAAAAACTCCGGATAATTTCTGAGTTATAACAAAAAAGTCTAGAATACAGTTATAAACCTTTTTCCAATTTCCATGTTTATAAATTAAAATTATATATAATTTGACATAAAAATGGTTACAGATTTAAGTTTCTTTTATTTTAGAACTAAATATTTTACTTTAAAAATTCGATTTTAATTCAAGGAAATGAAGTCATTTTCTAAACGGATATTTTTAAGAGATTAGAAAACATCGATTTAAATAATTTAAAATCGTTTAATAATAAATCTGTTAGGACATCCATTTATTCAAAGTATCGGGAAAGGATTGGTACTAAGTCGTCCTCTGTTATAAACATCGGCAAATGATCAGCAAAACTGTCTGAAACACTGTCTGAGGATTACCCGGCGGTTTGCCGGGGCACACTGTTCAACTTGGCCGACGGTAATCGGCCCGACGTCGTAAGATCGAAAGGCGGCGTTTGGACAATGGTTGGCCAATGATCTTTTGCTGCTTAGGTATATTTTTGCCGCTTGGGAAATATAATGCTACTTTAACTTACTATCGCAGTTCAATCAAAATTCTATTTTCATTAAATGCGCTTAAAACTAGCCATCAAATTTTTTACTTAGGTACGAATAATTTTTTATAAAACGATATTCATTTTTTCATGTATAGAAATTACTCCATATATTGTTCTTTTAAGAAAAAATCTATACTTTCCTTAAAGTAATTTCAATTATGAATTTATTAATTTAATTTTACACATATAAAGTACCGTATGTATAAGTTCTTGATGTTTCTATTTTGCTTATATGCTTACGTTTTATATTAATGAATTATTTGCTTATAGTTTAAATGTGTAACTGTTTAACATTTACTTTAATTCTAAAGCAATAGCACATACACAAATCTAGTATTCCCGTATTTCCTAATTTTTCACTTCTTAAGTGTAATCCTACTTGTAATATAAATATCTCAATTTGTCTGGTAGTAGTTTATCTTTAAGAGATACTGCTTCCCGTCTAACTTACTGACTTAAAATGTTTCTGAGCCTATTTCCCGAATGTCATTTACTTGTGAATAGCCATTTTGAATTCTTCCGCTGTGACATCTATTCTTATTAATCACTATCTCCATTTCATCAGTCATCTATTTGGACACGTACGAGCATTCAAAGAAATCCAGTGTGCACTACATAGCCGTCACTAGGTGACTTTTATTTCCTTAAACTTAAACTGGAACATTTTTCCATTCACCTGTAAGATGAATGGCGAACCAGCTTTCGACATTTTTACAGTTTGATTGAGAGGCAAGTGTATATTTTTTGACACATCGGGAGAACGTTACGAATTAGTCAAAAGAATGCGGTAACATAGCTCAACCGAGATCGGTGGTTACTTTTATCAATATCCTTCGTTGATTTTCGTCCGGGCTCTAAATTATTTTCGCTTCGCCTTATAACATTCATTTTAGTCCTGAAGAAATTTGTTAGTTCCTAAATACCGAGAATTTTACGCAGTAGTTTCTCGCGAAGAAATGTAATTATTTAACAGAAAGAGATGGCTCTCACAACTGTTTAAAGAATTTAAAAGAATAATGACTCAGAAAAATAAATGGTTATTTATAACATGTTAGAATTCAATTTTGGAAATTTTTCAGATAATTTCTCCTTATCCTACCCAAGTGAAAATAACTCAAAGATAACATTTCCGAGGTACAATAGAATAAGAACTGCAGATTTATCGATCTAAAGAAAATAATCAGTGCATTCTGTATACGAAAGTAACCAAATATTGTATTTTGATATTTTCCTCATTTCTACGAAATCGTAATTGAGTGCCAAATGCCAAAATCAAAGGAGAAAACTTTTCGCGTGCTTTATTCTTTCACACGAATTTTCAAAAATATATTTGGAACGAACTGTTTTACATATGAATGATATTATTATAAAAATCATTCCATTGCAGTTTTGATGCATTGTATTTAGTTTTTTGATTTACTCTAAATTATATTATTTTAAACTAAAAAAGAATTTTACACTATATATATATATATATACTTAATGAATTGGTTAAAGATAAAAAATATATGTATGAAAATGCTCTTAAAGTCCTGAATTTTAATGATTTGCTTACGTAGTATCTAATTTCGGTGAAATGAATGTATCCTAAGTATGTAAATGGTTTTCTTAACTATAAACTGAAAAGTTGAATAAAATAAATTTAAATGTTAATTATAAATGTAGTTATTTTTTTCGTGATAGGAGAGTGAAACATTAAATAATGGGTGCATTAAAAATATAATGGTAATGCATAGTCATTTCTGGGCTAAATACATAGCAAACTAAATTTTGGAACTATAAAGCGGCTAGTATAAAGTATGAATGACACGATTATACCTATATTTATACCTAATAAAATTAAAGTGGTGTAAAGTCGAAGGAAATTTAATGGGGACAAATATGGGATGATCTGTCCGAACAGGTGCAACTGTGTTCATTCGTTGAAGATGCACCTTTTTTTTTCAGATGAAATGCTGTTGACTTCGAAAAAAATTATAATACACTTCGCTATGGAAAATTTTCCCGAGGTTCTAATATTCGAAAATGATAGAGATCTTTATTTTGAGATATCTCTACGTTAATTTTTGTTTCCTTTGGTTGCGTAACTGATAATAAGTCTAGCATTTTATGAGATATCTATATTTATATCTATATTTTACGGTAATATTTCTAGGACTATATACGAGATACCACTTAAATGAAAATTTAAGCTTTATCTTGTGGTGTAACATTTACGATAATGTAACGCCTACATTTTTAAGAAGATAAATTACCTCTGATATTCTTTTTTATATTTTTATTTAGTATCTGGGTGAAATTTGGATGTGTCACACCGTATGTGTAGCATATATTCAGCCCATTGAAAATTTAAAAATATAATTTTTATAAAACATAAATTAAGGGAATAAAGTATTTTTGAATGAAGAAATCCTGAGTATAAGAGCCGATTTTAATACACTAGAGAATAAAAAATCTGCTCTCTTAAGAACAAAAATTTCCTAAATTTTTATACAAAAATATCTAGAAAAAAAAAGAAATCTGTCCAGTAAAACAACCTTTGTAACCTTTTGTAAATTCGAAAATATTATTTTATACCAAATATAAGATAAATATCTATTTTTATTTTGTAAACTCAAATTTTATTAGTAAATGCCGAATATAGCATTGTAAATCATAATAAAAAGTCATATTTTTAAATTTACAATATCTTAACAGATTTTAAAACATTTTTTATTTTATATATTATATATATATATATATATATATATATATATATATATATATATATATATATATATATATATATATATATATATATATATATATATATATATATATATACATTTATATATTACATATATTAAAAGATCCAGTCTACATGATAAAACATATTTATTTTTATTCAATTTGATTCAATAGCTTCATTTATAATGCATATATTTAAAATTTATCTTGCTATTAAATAAATTTAAAATATTTCATTTTGGGTATATTTTATGTGTTATTTTAGAATCATACTACTTGAAATGGTAAAATTATGAAGTTTTTTAAAACCAGAATGTTATTAAAGTATTTGTAAAAACTCATTTCAAAATTATCGGAAAATTTTATTTTATGATGAATGAAAATTATGATGAATGATATTATAATAATAAGTTTTAGACTTGAAAGGTACATTATTCTCTTAAGGCGTCACGAGATTCCGGATGAGTAAAAAAATAAACATCAACGAGCATCTTAATAAATTTAAAACATTAGGATTCTTTTCAACTAATATTTATGCCATTATTATACTATTCTTAATTTTCAAGATATATCTAGTCTTTACAAAAATTATTTATAATGTTCATTGTTTGAAAATGTAATTTTATAATGAATATTCTTTAACCTCCTCTATTAGAATACAAAAATTCAAAGATTTTTGAGCTAGAAAAATTAGAAAGTATTTTATATTCTCTACATAAATTCTTTCAAACACGTGATTAATATTAATATATATTTAAACTATACTTAATTTAAAACTATTGCTAATTTTTTAACATAAATGATGTAGTAAATACATAGTAATATGAAAATAAATTAAAATTAATATTACTAAATCATTATTATAAAATCTTAATTACAGTAATTAAATTACTTTATGCATAAGTCGTAATATGTATGTACTTATATAAGTATGTGACATTTTAAGAAGCTCCTAATTATGGTGTGTAAGTTGCATACAAACTTAAATATATGAAAGTTAGGAAAAAAAAAGTTGTAAAATGTATATATGCAGGATTGTGATGTATGAGGTAAATGGTTTAATAACTCTCTTTCCTATAAATATATGAATATTGTGATTTTAAAAGTTTCTGAAACTTTTTAACTTTAATACATGAAAAGTTAAAATATTAAATTTAGGGTAGTTAGGCATCGGCCATATTGGATTTCTCTAACTGCATGTTAAAGTTTTGAAAAAAATGGTTCTACATCGTGGCTGTCTGCATTTAAAATTTTCTGAAAACACGTTTTACATGATAAAGACTAAATTTCTCCAGGGTTGTAGGACACTATGAATGGAAATTTATATTTTATTTAACAGGATATTATTTGCATGCGAATAACACTATATGAAAATTTTCTGTTTTATACAAACAATTTAAAAGTATTAAAAAAAGACAGTTTAGTCACGAGTCAAACTGTATAATTTTCTGCTCTATCACGTGGTAAAATTTGTTTTAGGATATCCTTAAAGGCAAACCGCCTAGAAGTAAAACAGTTTTCTACTATAGGTTGACATGAAGCTAGCAGAATCCAGTATGACCGGTTCCAAACCACGTTAGCTGTAGCATTTGATATTATAGTACTTTTATTTTAAAAATCTTGTAAAATTATTTTGGTAGCAGAGACGAGGTCATAAGGCAATAAAAAAAAAGAATATTTCTTTTTTGTCAAACATACTTATATTGGAAAACTTTTAAATAGAGAACGAGTTTTATGACATAATTTAGATATCGCTGCATAAATATATTTATTAGTAGCTATTGTTACAGCCCAGAACGTTAGGGTAGAGCTTCGCGATTCCACGATACAGGTCTAAGGTTCGATACCCGGGCTGGGCAAGGTTGACTCACCTTTTCATTCCTTCA